>WACJ01000318.1:0-360993 GCA_008973525.1 Stenopsyche tienmushanensis
AAATTAATATTAACAAATGCATGCATATATAAGTATTGTTTATGCATACGCAAAGAAATGAACGAATATTGTTTGCTATCAACAGTGTCAACTCTTATGTCGAGTCTGGCTCGACATTTTGTTTCTACATTTTTCCTTCTGTTTAATTGTTTTGTCATGTTTGTTTTGTCATTTATACAATTCAAAGACTGCTTAAAAATGTAGGTAGCAATTTAAATGTACGGGCTAATAGCTGACACAGAGGTATGTAACTTAAACGACTGATAACGATAACATCCAACTTGCAAAACACTCATTGTTGAGTGGCCAACACAAACAATGTTGAGTGTACATATTTAAATGTCATACGAATTGCGTGGCATTTATATGCTCAATATTTTTACCGTTCGAAAGCTGCAAAATAAACTTCCGCATTAAAGCAGTCGGCGCATGGAAATACGGCAGACTGTATTAACACTATCGTTGCCGCATCAAAATATCAAAAACTTACGCAAAATCTAAATTGAAGGCAGTTAATCCTCGATAATGAACCCAATATATATATATATAAATACACTTAAACCTTTTTCGTTACGTGGAAAATCGCACAAAAAAAGCTATGACTTACAGAGAAAAAGTGAAGATGCGTTCCATGGATCTTAAAAACCGCATAACTTTCAATCAGCTATATAAAATATATACAAAATCGCACAAAAAAAATTAAGAAGAAATAATATGCCCAATGTTAATGTCATCATTATTCGTTGTAGATTTTCTCTTTCCAACAATATAATTCATAATTAGTACAGATTTCACTATAGTCGCTAATTTAAAAAAAAAATCACAAAATGGCGACAGCTTAAAAAAAATTCAGTCAAGTAATTTATTGGCCTTTTTTGTCACAAATTATTATTTTTTTTACGTAAATCTGGTTGGAATAATAGAGGATTGTATAAAAAAGATTCGTACCTAGTTTGGAGTAAATTGATTAATTAAAACATGGGATATGATGTCAACCGTGTTTTCCAAATTTCGGTTAGTTATTTCCGATTTTATCTCAAATATCTCGATACGTACTCTTTATGAAATTAAAAAAAAAAATGCTTTAAAAAAACCGCATAACTTCGAAATCGCACAAAAAAAGTCGCATAAAAAAGGTTTGAGTGTACCAAAAAATATTTATTTTTCTATGAAAAGACATAGCGACTCACTAGTGCACTTTTATCGAAATTCGTTTAATTTCTTTAATTAAATCGAATATCTTTTAGAAACATGACATATCTGAATGCATTTATCAAACTCAATATAACATTTATTCACACACTGAAATATTTTTTACGTATCCAGGTTTTTTTGGTTCCCATATGCTGAGTGCGAGAGTTTTGTGTTTCAGACACCAAAAAACATGTTACGTATGATACTTTCGAGTGATATATGTATGTTATGTATTATTACATCATACTTTCTGATTTGAAAAACTCCTGAAATCTACAATCAGTTTTAATTCAACAAAAAATACCCAATACCCAAATCGTCGAAAAGGACTTCATATTGCACATTTTTCTGTGAGAGTGGGAGGTGAAGATCTCACGCGGATGCAACAATGCATCGCCGGCCATGAAAGTGTTATATCTAAGTCCACGTTTAAGCGCCCAAAATGATGCCTCATTATAGTTCTGAAAAATAGCTATTAACGATGTAACCCACCGGTGTTTCCTTTTTATTGTCTCCCATAAATGCATCTGACAGGAAACGGTCCTCATCGAATTTTTATTGGAATTTGAAATACGATATTGTCTGACATATATGATAATTAGTGAGCGCGTCGTAGGTAAACGCCCTTTGCTCTTGTGTACTACCCGTTATCTTCCGAAGCACAGGTGTCTGCGATCAACGAACTGCATCACCTCAATCCGATGCAATCCTCGTCTACTTCTTAAAAAACGCCATCTCCCTCCGTCTATGGGCGTGATGTACAGATGCTTCGCCAAATGTTCAATATTCATCAATGAAGCATCTTATGGCTATGGAACTCGATGTACAATCGTTGGGAAAGATGCATAAAGCTTTGTTGTCAAAGACAGGTGGGATTTTGATGAGTGGGAGTCAAAACGTCGTCCTCCTCAGCAGGGTATAATATACACTAAGTTGTCTAATCCCTCTCTTCTTCGTTATCGTTATGTTCAAATATGGCATCTGATCGCGAGCCGCTCATTCGTCATATCAGCGGTCCGAAAAGCGGACCGATTGAACATACAGACCTTATGGCCACTCCGTTTTCTTTTAGGGCTTTTTGCGGCATTTTCTATGATCTGTACGGTCATGGAAGGAACGTAGCGTCTAAACACTTTCTATCATAGGCTAATTGTACTAGATTCAGAGGAAAAACATATTGATCAAATTCGTGTTCGGTTTTTTCTCCTATGGCTATGAAACTGATATAAAAACGGCACGTACTTTTGGCACTACTGATAAAACGTCATTTTATTTAATAAAATCAAATCATGCTTAATAGAATGGCAGTTTGTATAAATATATATCTCTTGAGGTGCAGCAAATCGCGCGATTAATTCGAAATAAATAGAGAGATTACTCCGCCCTCTATAACGTCGATATATTTAAATGCATCACATTTGGTCCCAGAATCCCCCTCAGAATTATGCGAGTGTCGTCATTCGCCAGATGACTTTCGCATGGATGGAAGTTCGCATGACTTCTTCCAGAAAAAAATAGACTGCCCAGTTGAAAATGTCGTTGGAAATTGGCTGGCTTCTTCGTATTCAAAGCCACTTTTAAACTTTCTAATTGTGAACAATTAATCTCGCTCATTATGGTTGGACTATATGGTCTAATCTATGTATACGTATATAAAGTACATATAAGTTTTTCAATTTTTTATATTAGCCTTTCCCTACCGGTGATGTATTTACTACACCTCGACTCTAATAATGGGAATATCGATATGAAATATAATAGATACGGGCTTCAGAATTTATTCAAATTTAGATGATAAAGGTTGCGTACTATTTGTAGCGACATTTGTAATGCTTGGCTTGCTGGAAAGCTTCTCGCTTTTAAAACGTCAACCACCTCGAAAGTCTTTCTAATGTTCGCTTAGTTTTTATTTTTCTGAACGTCGCAGACTTAAGGTCCTCGCGCTAGACTGGTTTAGCAGAGTTCATTGGCATGCGTGAATTGCGTGCAATTCTCTTTGTTTTCAATTCGAGAGAGACGGTGGATCTGCCAATTGAATAATCTCACATCAGATCTACCATAAAAGGGAAACTTGGTCGTCGTAATAATCGACGACATCATATCGTCCGTCATGCATATCGCTATAGATCACCTGCGGGGCGAGATCTTCATATGGATCTCTACAAACATGAACTAGTTTCCAGGATATTCATTGCACCGAGTGATCCTTGAAACGAAGCTTCACTCTTGAATATTCTTTTTTGATTTCATGTCGTCATCTTTGTGCGTTTCAATCATGCTCAATGAGCTGTTTTTAAGTCGCTAGTACCATTTTAATGTTATTTATTATAGCAATTCTCACAACTCATTTTAAATTTCTACTCTGTAATGCATCTTAATTAGTGACATCATTCTTCATGACTTCTAAAAGCGATTCCTGGAGCATCCATACTCCCCGATGCTTTTGTAAAATCATTTTGCATGTGAGCTTTTGTATGCATATGACTCGTTCATATTGACAAATAAGTGCATAATAATACAATAAATACATACATACGATGACCCTCTTATAACACTGCCATTTAGTTAAAGGTTCCTGTTGTATATAATATGATTTCTAAATATCTATCTAATTCAGTCGATTCTGTATCACGAATTCGGCAATTTATGTCATCCTTCTACATAAATACTGCGTGCTTTTTAAGCTCATTACTATCCGAGTAAAATTATGTCATATAATCCTTATCCATAAATAACACAGAAAATATTCATTACTGGTTGCGGTTATGATATTCTCATATTCTAATGAGGATATATTATTTTCCCTTGGGAATATTTTTGGCTATAATTTTCTCCAACCATGCGATGAATATTGTTTCCAAATTTGCATAATAGTGTTGATTTATATTCTTTCGACTATTGCCACTATTCTCACAAAGCCGAAATACATCAATCGTGTTATAAGGGGGACGCCTTACATGCTTAATGGTTTATATCATTCCACTCACAGGATACCAATTTATGTACTATTTACCAGCGACAGTTACATCAATCAAATAATATATAAGACTGGCACATATTTATTTTATAACGCGATCATTTAGTGGCGATATCCAAAGCTCATACGAAATGAAGTGTCGTTGTAGTTGTTTAGATCCTGTATAATGGTTCGGATTCCAATTCAGAATATGGAAAATGAAAGTACAGTCAACTCTTCTATAGCGTCGAGATAGGGACCACGCTTTAGAAGCAAAACGCTACAGAAATTTTATTAACAAATGTTACTAATATGCACAAGAGGGTGTTGGACCTTATGTATTTTACTCGTTGCTAACGCAAAAGACGCCGCAAACGAAGTGGACGCTATAGGAGAGTTGACTGTATTGATATCTTATTCCAATTGTATTATTCGAGTTTAAGCATATGTGGAAGTCAATGCGTGATCATATTATGTCATGGAATTGACACTATAAGAAAGAAAGATAAAATATGTGTCCTTTTTAAAACATTCCTTTGCTGAAAATTCTTCTAAAGATGTCTATTAACCTTTTTATTGCCGGGAATAAGTTTAAACTTTGTTTTGTGCGGTAGATGCGTTCCGCGGAAAATCGCACAAAAAAAGCTATGATTTACATAGAAAAAGTGAAGATGCATTCCTTGGATCTTAAAAACTGCATAACTTTGAAACAGCTATATAAAATATATCCAAAATCGCACAAAAAAAGTTAAAAAGAAATAGTATGCCCAGTGTTAATGTCATCATTATTCGTTGTAGATTTTCTCTTTCCAACAATATAATTCATAATTAGTAATGATTTCACTATAGTCCCTACTTAAAAAAAAATCACAAAATGGCGACTGCTTGAAAAAAATTCAATCAAGTAATTTTTGGCTTTTTTTTAAATGGTTAAAAAATAAAATTTGACATAAATCTGGTAGGAATAATAGAGGATTGTATAAAAAAGATTCGTACCCAGTTTGAAGTAAATTAAATTATTAAAACATGAGATATGATTCAACGCGAGATATGAAATTTAAAATAAAATTGCTTTAAAAAAACCGCATAACTTCGAAATCGCACAAAAAAAGTCGCACAAAAAAAAGTTTGAGTGTACTAAAAAAAAAATATTTTTCTACGAAAAGACATAGCGACTCCCCGGTGCACCAATTTAATGCACGAATGCGACATTCATCCAACAAATATTGGAATACCATCGGCGCTAATTTTTTCTTTCTTTTTTTAACTAGTTATTGCTTCTTTTTAAACTATTAAATTCTTTTTTTTCTTCTCAAATATGTTGGCGTCAAAAGGGATATGTTCTTGAAATGATAAATACCCACTCTTGTTGTATTCAATTCAAATTTTATGAATGATATGTCAGCTTTGGCGATAACCTCCAATAATAATTTATTCAACTATTGACTCAAGACCGAGCAACAATAAAAGATAAAAGACACTATGATGATTGAATGGGCTTAAAAATAGATCCGATTGTTGTTTCAGAATTTTTAATTTAAAAACATGGGTGTTTCTTATTCGAAAATGCACAATGGCAATATATAATTGATATGTGTGGCTTTCTACTATTTATTATGATTCTAAGAAGAACCCATGCCTGATGGGTTTCAACCGGATACGGACAAATTCCATTATTTTCCATCCATAATTTTAATATAGAAATATAAGTTTGTGTTCATAAAATTTTGAAACGTGACAAAAGAATAAAAGGGAATACGGTATTGAAAATGAAGCGTCATGGATCGCAATATTTGAGAATATTTAGACGTGTAGGGGTACCTTTACAGCATTATCTTACCATCGATGTACGATGAGACGCAAGACATTCTCTCCGTCTCTGTCTACGATTCACCAATCTCCGCACTCATAGCGCATATATGCGCGGTTACTCATCATCGGGCTATAAAGTACATACAATTTGAATGCGGCGAATTTGACATGTTTTGCTGACGGTCCTCGACAGCCAATAGGCGACGACCGTTTAAAAATATTGCACTCGTAAATAACCGAAGCGGATGGTGAACAGAACCCACGCAGGATGTCGCAATTAGTGCCACCCAAACGTTTTTCACACAAAACACCAGCCAGATCTCCATCCGATGTGTCGCTATCTACTACTGCAAAGTCGGGTCTACCAATCGACCAGGTCTTGCACACATTCATTGTCCAATTCCTAGACGATTGTGTTAAAATATAAATGAAATTCCACCGAGTCAATGAACCGACTCTTTTTATGCATAATCAATAACGTAATGGTTGGAACAGCGACGAGTGTAACTCGTTTTGCATTTCGTGAAAATCTCCTCGAAATTTAGCTTTATATTGTCTTTTACAATTACCGTCAATCTACTTTTTTATTGTCCGAGTGCCTTCTCCTCTTTATCCCTTTGAGTAGTGAGCTAATTTTAAATCATCATAAACTTAGATGCTATATTTGCATGTCTGCCACTTATCATCCGCACAAATTCGCTTATCTGTCAGGACATCGCACGATATACGCAAGATCCGTCTCTGTCTCCCGTTCAAAATTTTCTTTTTTTCTGTCTCCGAGCTCAACGTGTTCCCCTCATTAGGAATACGTTTAGTCTATCAGATAGGAAGCTTCGTGATCCCGTCACTGAAAAGAGAAGGCAGCTGCTCCGAAAAGCAGTTGCGCACGTATTGTTCGACCGCAGCGTCGTCTTGAAATCGTTGCCCTCATAATGTTTCTATAAACATGTGTGGGCGATTTACCATCCCCACGTAGTAGCGCTGTTAATCTAAACAGATTTAATTATTAATTATACCCCAGATTAACAGCGACATCTTTCATCTCTCTTTAGGTGCGATACGTTATTTTAACAGCGCCATCTCTTGTGGGCCTGCGGAGACATTGCATCTACATACCGACCGATTGCTTCTTGCGCGTGCACCGTTGCCGGTTGGGACGCGCAGGAGGCGGGATTTGAGAGAGTCGTCGGTTAGCCTTGGCTGCGAGAGGTCGTCCCTCCTGCAGCCAAATCTCTCTCGTGTGGAATAAATAGTTATTTAGAGAAGAGAGTCTTTCCATTCGACGCCCGTCTATTCTCATCCATTCGTCCAGCAATATCACGACCCGATAGAGCAACTGGCAGCATTCATCGTTTGTCTGCCATGTACAAAATCAATCAAACACATTTTAAGCCATTGTTTATGAGAAAATGAATAATTACGCGTTGCGCAACAGAAGCTGCTTCTCGCTCGCTCATGGCTGTACTAAACGTATATGTTAGGTCTGTGTGTGTAGATATCCTCTCCTCGAGCTCCTAACTACTGATTTTCTTACGTGCTGGTCGGTCTATGATTAAAAAAACAAAATTCCGGATCATATTTGAATGCCCCTCGTTAATGCAAATAAGAGCAAGTTCAATGCCATATTTTCGAATGAGACAATATCAATAATCTCAATTGAAATGGTATTATTAGTTTGGATCAGCAAGTGGCTAAAAACATGTGAGAATTTGCTATGGTCATGATTTTGGTCAAATCGATTACTCAGGAGTTTTAGGGCCATGTTAACACTTTACAGTCCGGGTGTTACGCGTTAAACTTCGTCCAAAGTCCGGGCGATTTCGTAAGAAATTCATGATTATATTGATATAAATCTTAAACCAACGAATAGAATGAAACGAAATTTCACCAATGGCTACAAAGAGTTTACTGCGTCGATATATTTTCAAACGACGGTTTTATCGGGTACAGACTGTAAAATATTAAAATTAATTCACTAATATAGCGTTAAAAACAAACTATGGTTGGAATGTGTTTCAATGTACTTTTTCCCTGTGGAAATTCCATTATTTTATAAAGATAAAAATTGTTGTGAACAGTGTTCGATTGTATGTTTTTCGCTATTCTTCTATTTTCACCATAAATATTATTGAAATGTAATTTGCATCGACTTGATCGCAGCAAATTCTTTCGATTACAAATTACTTGCAATCCAAAATAAAGCCGAAACGTATCACAGAAGCGCTATTTATTATTGGCAGATGACGTGTTGGATTCCACGTGCAAATATTTGCAGTGGTTTACGATAAAAACGATGCTCGTTTTTATGTCATGGGTAAAATAAGAAGTGCATAACAAAAGCTCGACGGTAATGTGAGGTCGTTAGCGTCGACGTTTATTCTCGTCTATTCAAATCTTATGCTTCACCTAGTTTTTTTTCCGTTCGAGGGAGTACTGTTGTATGAAATAATGCAGATGAACTCTGTTCGAACGGCGATGGAACCGCTAGTCCGCTCCTAAATGGTTAAAAGCAGGCAAAGCAGGCATTAATCATCGTCGGGCTTTTCCTTGAAGTCGTCCATTCTTCAATTGACGCATGCTTATAAACTGAAAGTATGACGTGTATCCTTTGATTGCGTTTCCCGGTATCCTTTCATTGCTGGTGTTGAGAATATTTAGAGACTTAATTAATAGTCGTGTGCCGCATGCGTAAATCATTTTTCAACGTTATTTATTATCTTTGCTTGGCGGTGCGCAATTTAAAAGCTCAGTCATATGCTCGCTCTTTGTTTTGCGTAGAAGCACGTTATCTCGCTGCAATTGACGTTTACAGTGCTTTAATACGACAATCGCAATGTCAGCCACCGGTGGCCGACACTGAGCCATTCAAATTACGCCGTGTCAGCCACCGGTGGCCGATACAACAAACCCAACTTCGACTTGATTATAATCATCAACAATTTTTGGTTTATATTGACCGTCAGGGTGGCCGACACGGCGCTACCTATATAGTTGGAGGTATCGTCATCAGATATTCAAATGCTAGTTCGAGTTGATGACCGCGTGAGCCCTCATTTTCGTATAACACCATCAATGTGACTGATAAAATTCCTATCTGCTGAGACACGGACTAAAACTCTCGCAAAAATCCCGATTTCCCGACAAATTATTTATTTCCGTCGCTGCAGATGAATACTTATATACTATAATACTTTGATGCGATTCGTAATTATATTACGGAGGAATACAAAAATTCTGAACCCCATATCTATTATATTTCATAGCGATATTCCCATTATTAGAGTCGAGGTGTAGCAAATACATCACCGGTAGGGAAAGATTACTATAACAATTTGAAAAACATACACGAACGCTATATATGCATACATAGATTAGACAGTCTACCTACGTCTTTCTTCTTTCTCGCTCTGCTTTGGCATGATGCATATTTAATCCTGTCTGCCAATTTTTCTCATAGTGCATCCCGTTCAGCATCCCATTCGGTACAGTCGAAGATCGTTTGTTGAGCGTCGTCACAAAAATTCATGCGCTTTTTGACGTTTCAACCACGTACAACGAAGCTTTAACAACCTTGTATCGAAAGTAGACGACGATTATTTAATAATAATCAACGCAAACTGCTTGTAGATCAAAAAGCAGCTTTGTATATTTTAATTTAATGACATTGTTATTAATGTCCGCAACGTTGAAAACTTGATAGGCCGTATCTCTTCTGATTTGCATTGTATGAACACTGACTGAAACAAATATTAGCTTTGTATCATCAGACATCTTATGGTGTCGCTAGATTTAAATGCATATTGTGCATCATTATTGAACTCCCACTTCTTATTTCGTACATCGTCTTGATCCAATAGCATGCTATAAAATAAATGCCATTCTAGATAATTCGCATGAATGATTTATATGCAAGGTGATATCATGCAAGTCTTTGTATCCGCGTATCAATAAAAAGTGCAACGTAGGATGATCAAGCTTATATTGTATTTGAGCATTTTTTATCGACTGTTTAAATGATTTTTTTTTAGAAGAAACATCCAATTTACGTTTGTTATGTACAGTTATTTTTTGTTGTGTATTTCAGCAACGATTTCAGACTTTGTAGCAGAAATCGACCTACTAATATTGTCACACACATCATCATGTTTGTTTGCTATCTTAGTCAATCTGACATTTTTTGTTTGACCGCATCGGGAAGAAAGATAATATTTATCCCGCCGTCTCGGTTTTCCTGTTTTGACGAATTTCTTAGAAGAACGTTCCCATCTGATCTCGATTTCATTGATGATTATAAAACTACCGCATGTTTGTTTTGTGTATCGGGATCGTTTATTTGTAAATGTCATCAGAGCAAACATAATCTTCGATGCACCAATTGGAGACCAGGCGGTTGTTTGAACGCATATCTGCTTTAGCTCACCGCATTGAAACGCTGTGGGCTTTTCGTTGACGATATGAAAGAGTCTGTTGCATCGGAAAATGTAAATATTTACCGTCTATTACCATAAATCTATCTTTATTGGCCCACTCAGTCTTACCGCGAGATCCGTCGATACTTTCTACGCTTTCCACTACAAAATAACGCATCACTCAAAAAGGATCTCCGACTCTTTCAACATTTGGAATGCCGATGTATTGTTTAGTTTGGAAAGACCGAGGGCGTTTGCGTTTAATCCTTATTTTTTGGCATTGCTTTCATTAATAAAAAAGACTGGCTAAAAACTCAATCTGTTATTCTAAGTATTAACACCATAAAAACCATATTTAGACAGTAAATTGTCTAGATTGTGACTTTTGAATAATGACAAAATACAGATGGCCCTTAAATGGTTAATAAAATCGTTCGCAGTATATTTTCGATTATCCAGGCTCGCATTGCTCAAGTTCTCGGTTAACCGGATCTTTCGAAATGTGCATTAAACTTTAACGTACGGTTTTTTAAATCGTCTACATTCCCCGGCCACCAGAATTTAAATGGCCATAATTGTGCAGACCTTCACGAAAAGATAAATATGCTTCCTGTTCTAATGAAATTATGTATAGAGAATTTCTCAACGTAAAGTGTGTCGTAATCTGTAGGGCCAGTTTGGAAATACAGTTAACTCCCGTATGACGCGGCTCCGTGTTATGCGAAACCAAGTTAGCACAAGAAACTCGTTAGCTCTTTTAGTGTTGACCGGAAAAACTGTACCCAAGCGAAGAACGCCAAGCCAATTTGATGCAATTTAATATAGGATATGAGAAGAAATTCATTAAAAATAATAATTGGAAATCATTAGAAAATATCGAATGTAGTACATGTAAATTATTTTGAAGGTCTGCCACAAAACACGTGATTTTTTGTAATCAGTATGATGTCCACATTCTAATGTTATTATATTTATAAACTATTGCTGGTACTACACCTATATTATTTAAGAAAGTGCGTACAATAAGTTGGCAAAGTTTTATCGCAATCGAATGAACGGCATGGCGGCGCATAAAATACGAACAAACACATTTTTATTTTTGTATATTAGACCTATGTTATTCGCGCAATCCTCGGCAACAAGTGAACGAAGTTTTATTGCAATCCGATGAACGGTATGGCAGCGCATTTCGAACGAACAAACCCCAATTCATTTTTAAATATTATAAAATTATTATTATAAACCGTTGTATATATATATAACCGATTATTATTATCATCTTGATCATATTACTGCTACAAATATGTACATATAGTCATTCATCCCACCTAAATTTTTATTTGAGTAAATATCATAATTAACATCTAGTCACTGACAGATTTATTATCTTTGAATCTATTTTTGTTACTGTTCATTCCCCATTCAGACGATGATACTAGTTATGATCTCTCTACCATAGCTCATGCGACAACATTTTGCATTTTTTTAAAAATATATATATTAATTGAACATGAGTTTAATATAATGTTTTATAAATTCATTTTAAGATTGGGTTTTCTTGCGATGGGAATATTAGAGTGTCAATCTCGAATCAATAAAGCAAAACTGCAAAAATAGTTTATCCTAAAAATGTGAATCTTTTTATTTCGAAATACAGTTGCCCCATCAAACTGAGTGGTGAGCGAGAGTCACCTTTCCGTTTGGTTTAGCGTCGAGTTAGGTAGGCAGTAATCATTTTATTCTCACAAGGTATGAAATGCTATCCCTTGATACACGCAGTACCGTGTAATTCCAGGATATAACCCTTATTCCAGAATGCATCCTGATAATCACACAGTGACGAAATTCAGGCATGTGATCATAGTTTTTTAAAGGTGTTGCATTTAATGCCAATTTTCGGGTGATTCCAATTCGGACCGATGAAGCTTTTCATCGACATATTGAGATGTCAAGAACACAGATCGGGGCAAGGATTCATAGTGGACTGGAGGTCCTTGGTATTTATTTTGGGATGTAGGATTTAACACTGATATTGATTTTGAAAGAAATGAAATATTGATTTTTTAGAGCGACAAGAAACATTTGAATTTCATTGTCACAATGCAGTTAGACCACTGATGAAAGAACCGATACTTTTTAATTATTTATATACTAGCAACGCTAGTATATATATAGCTCATAAATATAGCTCATAAAACGCTCACATCCAACAATGCAAAATTTATCTTTATTGATGATTGATATAACAAAACACTTATATGATTGCATGGAAAATATCAAATCATTGCGAACAATGTGTAACAAACCATTCGAATGTAAGCTATTAGGTTGATGCATAAATAACGTCGTATATTTTCAGAAAAACTGAATCAATCATCATTGTTAATGACTGTCTCCCATCGTTCTGTCAACTTTTTAATCACATTAGAATAAATATTTTGGGGTTTCGACTCAAAGAACGTGTCTAATGCTGTTTGCACCTCATCTATTGTGTTTTGTGAATATTTTGATTAAAACAAGTGAAAATCAGAAAGGGCTAAGTCAGGAGAATAAAATGGATACTTTTGGGTTTTTTTAAATTTCCGAGTTTAATTTTTGCATCTGTCTACAATATTTTTCAGCATTAATGATTTGGTTAGGTTGCAATAACTCCTAATAAATAATGCCTTTCATATCCTAACAAACACAAAGTTTTTTTTATGAAATTCTGCCTTGGGGGTGGTTAATGGGACTTGTCCCGACTTGTACCAGTGTCGCTTTCTAGTTTGTCATCCCTTGTCACTAGTTGATGCAAAAAAGGTTCATGCTTTTGTTTCGCACACAAATAAACACATGTGGCAACTAGGTCTAACAGATTTGCGGGACTCAAGCGTCGTACTTGGAAACCACTCCAATGCGATTCAAATGCCTCACCACCGTAAATTGATTGATATCCATATTCTTATCCCTGGTATTTTGACAGGGATCAGCTTCAAGTATGGGTTACATGACATCATCATCGGTGGTTGAAGGACGCCCCGCTCTTTCTTCATCAGCTCTGCTCTTGCGTTTTTACTATTTAGTCATCATTATTTACTGGTGCTTACCTAATGATACGCAGTTGAGTGAAATATAGTTTGCTGAATTGAATTTTGGAGCCAGGCAACCTGCTGCTGAAAATGTACACTCAGCCTCCACACTCGTTGGAGGTATCGTCGTCAGATTTTTAAATGCCAGTTCGAGTTGTTGACCGCGTGAGACCCCATTTTCGTATAACACCACCAATGTGACTGGTAAAATTATTTTCAGCTAAGACGCGGACTAGCAAAATTCCCGATTTCCCGACAAATTATTTATTTCCGTCGCTGCAGATGAATATTCATATACTATAATACTTTGATGTGATTCGTAATTATATTACGGAGGAATGCAAAAATTCTGAGCCCCGTATCTACTATATTTTATATCGATATTCCCATTATTAGAGAAGATGTGTAGTAAATACATCACCGGTAGGGAAAGGTTAATATAACAATTCGATATGTACTGTATGTATGTATACCTAGATTAGACAGTGATTGCCCCTAGGCGTCGCCTATGCTCGCCAATTAGTAGTTACGCCACTGTTTCGAAGCGTTCAGATTTGCTAGATCCCTGTCCGTATTTTTAATACGATGCAAGTTTCACCTAAACTTGATTTGTTCTTGTTGCATGTCAGAAGGTGCATTAAATTTTCATTTTTCAGCTTCTTTTCCTAAAGAAATATTAGGTTGATACATAAGAAACGTCGTATTTTTAAATATACTACGATATATTATTTTTAACCTAATGTGATAAAATTTGTATTTAATGTAGATATTTTTTTGTCGTCTATTGTCAGCGATCTGATAAAACGACATTTTCAACTGGACTATCTAATATTTAGTTGAAAACTCTCGAATAACTAATTTTTTCACTCGATTTTCATAATACGTCATCGATGAAGATGGTTTTAAATTTTTCTCCAATTTAAAACTGTGTTTATTTTCCTATAGATGCTTATCGAAATTGATGTGGTCAACTATTATCGTGATATGGAAAGCGTATCCCGTTTGTCACATATAACGTCATGCAATATTTGCAAGAAAGTCGATAACAACCATTTATTTTATGAGAGCTTGTTAACCCTTTAATTAATGAGTTTATTTTAGTAGCGTACACGTTCCGGGATCGAGTTATTTTTATTTATTTTTAATTTTAAAGTTTGAAATTTAATTGAAACATGACAAAACAATAAAACACATGATAAATGTAATGTTTGAAATGAATCAGAAATAGAAGCATGACATTGAAAATAAAATGCTTTTGAGCGCTGCACGCCACATGTGCGTGCATACTCATCAATTTTTTTTTTGATCATATCCATATTTTTAACAATGCTATCCACTAGTTTCACTAATGCCATGAGGCTTTATGCATAAGGCATTGAAAAACTGAAGGCTTATAGGATTTATGTTGCTTTTAAATAATGGAAATGAACCTTAAGACATAAATTCAGCTAATCCAGTTGATTTACGTATCCAATATAAGTTACTCGGCCCAATGAGCTTGGTTCGTGTGGGTCCATTCACACTGTGTGCGAGACTCCCCCGTCTTTCGAAAGCATTTTTTTCATCCCCCTTTTTTTTCCAGACACGGGCTTATCTTCTTTTTTCACCCGTTCTCTTTTTCTTGCCATTCAACATTTGAACGATGCTTCGCGGCATATTGACGAAAAAAATGAGCGCTTTTTACATGAACAAAACACAATATACTCCGACGAAAAGACTTGTCGAAATGAAGATACGAATCAATTCGTTCGGTCGGTAGCACAACACCGCATTCGATCAATATAATGGAAGGACGTATCATCAGGACCGCGCAGCGTGATTCAAGCTTGTATATCAATAAATTAACCTTAACACTATCGATAGCACACAATATTTGGTTATTTATTCAAATATAAACAACGCACTTGAATACGATGTACGCAAGACACTCTCTCCGAACTCAAAGTGCAAGAATGCTCTTTCTGAATCACTGGAATTCGATCGCCAATACGCGACTATACTCATTGTAGGGCTAAAAACTTTAATCAAAGAAATATCTCAAATTTAATATATTTATTTTGTTCTTCGGTAAGATGGTCTCATGCTCGTATTTTAAGGATGTTCTATTTTCGGCGCCCGGTTTATTTAATTTAGGCGTCTCGTCTTGTTAGGTGTGGCAGTGCGAAGGATGTGCGTGATCGCCTAAAAGAGGAGCCTTCCTGTTTTAAATTTTTCATATGGCTGAGAGCGAGGGCGGTTCAATTCCCAAAAATCGATAAGCATCGCATCGAAACGGAGCCGCTCATCGCTTTGAATTTTCGGGAGCTTTGGGGTGTTTAATAGATTTTTGAAAAGCGGGGGCGGTAATTGGCGTGCGTAGATGACAGGGTGGGAAAGTTGACCGCGCCGAATGTCCTTCGGGTGCCTTTGAGCGCTATCCCGCTAAATAAACAGGTGGCGGCTCGGGAAACTGGAGACAGAAGGGGTCGTCATGGCAACGAGCTCCACAACCCTCCGCGCATGCTTTCCAAATGGATTCCCTCGTTCGTTAACACCACTCCCTCTGTGGCCCATCGTACAAAGGACCTTTTTCAAAACCCTAGACAACAAACTTTGCTCTAAAGCATATGATCGAATTAAATTATGGACCACTTGGAGATCATGCGCTCCATTTTTAATTTTAGAATATTCGTCCCAGTCGGACAAGCCCTATTTGTCGCTAGACATTTTTGTCCTTGTGTATACATATATCACATGCTGACAATTTACAGCTTTTGATCATTTCTTGTTCAGGATTGTCACAACACAATTAATATTATTCTCTCTGATCTCTGTTGATTTTATCTATATATATAAAAATTAAAATCTGTTTGTTTGTGTTGGATAGATTCCTATACCAGGGGTCGGCAACCTTTTGAGTCGGAAGAGCCAAAAATTACAATTTACAAATTTCAAAGTGTTTAAAGAGCCACAAAAAATTTCTTGCCAACAAAAAAAAACACTTTCAATAGCGCAAACTGGGAGCTAATCGTTGGAGCCCTGGAGGAAAAAAATGAAATTCCACAGTATGCACTCGACCTCATAAGCGATTATTTCAAAGACCGATATGTCCATCACAATGAAACGGACCTGACGAGAAGACTGGAGATGAGCGTCCCGCAGGGGTCCGTTCTGGGACCAACCCTCTGAGACGTACTCTACAACAGTGTTCTAAACATGGCACTACCTGCAGGAGCAGAACTCATTGCCTTCGCGGACGACGTCGCGCTACTGGTGACGGCTCAATATCCATAGGAAGTGGAGGCGACGGGCAACAAAGCCCTCGCCAGAATTCGAGCGTGGGTGCGGGATAATCGCCTGCAGCTGGCGGCCGAGAAAACGGAGGCAATGATATGCAGCAGACGGAGAAGACCGAGGGTCGAGCAGCTTGTTATTGGAGGACACGAGGTGGAATACAAAACGCTGAGATACCTCGGGATCCTCATGGATAACAAGTTGACCTTTAGCAAACACATGGAAGAAACATCAGAGAAGGTGCAAAAGTTTGGAAGGCTCATGCCCAACATTGGAAGGCCAAAGCCGTGCAGAAGACGTACCATAAACGAGGTAATACACTCGATCCTTTTGTACGGAACCCCGATATGGCACGAGACGCTCAGACGCGACACCAATAGAAAGAAGCTCGCTAGGGTCCAGCGACAAGGAGCGCTCCGAGTCACCGCAGCTCCGAGACAGTGTCGCTGTGCTTGTGATTGCTGGAATGCCCCCGCTGGACCTCCAAGCAAAGAAGAGGACCTTGGACTACGAATATCCTAAAAATCGCAACGAACATGACCAGAAACTAAGGGAAGCCTGGCAACAGTGATGGGATCAGTTCAGCAAGAGAAGGTGGACCCATCGACTTATCCCGGTCATACGTCGGTGGAGGGCCGGGGGACACGGTGAAACAACCTACCGCTTGACTCTGGTGCTCACTGGGCACGGATGCTTCGGTGCGTACCTGAAGCGAATTGACAAAGAACCATCCGCAACGTGCCACCATTGCCAAGCGGAGGTCGACGACGTAGAGCACACCATCATTAGCTGTGAGGCTTGGGCACTCCAGAGAAAACTACTGAAACAAGCACTCGGGGTAACCAAACTCAACGACAGTCCACAGCATGATAGGAAGCAAGAAGAACTGGAACCTTTGGCGCAACTACGTAGAAGAGATTCTGAGCGCCAAAGAGGTCAGTGAGAGAGAGAGACGCAGAGCGCCTCTCCAACACTAGAATAGGGCCAATCTAAGGCCAGACTACCTGACCTCCTGAAGCAATGTGTAAAACAATACCAGGGGGCAGAGAAGGACAAGGGAGGGGTTTAGTGGGCAAGAACGAGTTAATCGTTAATCTCACACTACCCAGAATGGGTATCTTGCGAAGATTCCCCTCCCACGGAAAAAAAGAAAAAAATATAATCACTTATTATTTTTTTTTTTTTTTTTTTTTTTTTTTTTTTTTTTTTTTTTTTTTGAACAATCTATCCTTTGGGGGACATTCAGTTCTTATTATGACGTTTCTGTCTCGTGTAGGTCCCCATTCGTTAATGAGGACCTAATGTTCATTCATTTGAATCTTTTGTCCAGGTCATGAACCAAATATCTTTTCAGCCTGCGCGTTCCGGAGTTTTGGCTAATCAGCTCTTCAACAAGGCGGTTGGGGTGTGTGTTTAACCTTCTTTTGTACTTCTGGCTATGGCTTTCGATCTCCTGCCTCACTGTTGGTATGCTCAATATGCTGTGTATTGTTTCGTTTGTAACGTACCATGGAATGTTGCCTATGGTACGTAGCACTTTAGATTGAAAGCGTTGGAGAATTTCTATATTGGAGTTCGATGCGGTTCCCCAGAGCTGTATCCCACATGTCCAGATTGGTTTTAGTATACTTTTGTATATTAGTGTTTTATTTATTAGGGACAGTTCCGATTTTCGGCCCATTAGCCAATACAGCATTCTCATTTTGATTTCCAGTTGCTTTTTCTTCTTTTTTATGTGCGTCTTCCATGTTAGACGTCTGTCTAGGTGCATACCGAGATATTTAACTGCATCTGCCTGTGGCAGTGCGCAATCATTCAGTGAGACAGGTGGACACGTTTCTCGTCTATTAGTGAAAGTGACATGCGTAGATTTACTTTCATTGGCCTTTATGCGCCATTTCTTGAGCCATTTCTGTATATTGTTGAGGTCATGTTGGAGCAGTTGAGACGCTATTGCCGGGTCGTTGTGCGAGGTTAGAAGAGCTGTGTCGTCCGCGAAGGTGGCCGTTGTCGTGGTGTCCGTTGTCGGAATGTCGGCCGTGTATATAAGATATAAAACTGGGCCAAGTACGCTGCCTTGTGGGACGCCGGATTTTATGTCGTGGAGCGTGGTGGCTTCATCTTCGTATTTGACGTAGAATGTTCTGCTGGTCAGGTATGATTTGAATATGGAAAAGTAGTTTGTGGGCAGTTGTTTTCCGATTTTATATAGCAATCCCGGATGCCACACTTTGTCAAAAGCCTGAGTTACGTCCAGGAATGCTGCCGAACAATATTTTCTGTCTTCTAAGTCCTTGTGTATTCTATTGAAGATCCTGTGTATTTGTTCCACAGTCGCATGTTGTTGACGAAATCCAAATTGATGATTGGGTATTAGATTGTTTTCCTCGATCAATGGCTTGAGTCTCTTCAGTAGTAGTTTTTCAAAAAGTTTGGAAATTATTGGGAGTAAACTGATGGGTCTGTATGATTTGACGTCATGTATATCCTTGCCGGGCTTGGGGATTAGAATAATCTTAGCCACTTTCCATTGCGGGGGGAAATAGCCCATTTTTAGTACCGCATTGAATGTTTGTACCAAGAACTTAAATCCTTTAGTAGGGAGTTCCTTTACCATTCTTCCCGTAATGAGATCGTAGCCAGACGATTTTTTAATGTCGACCTTTGCTATGACTGATCTGACTTCTCGCTTTGTGAATTTTTTGATGCAAATGGTTGTTTTTTTTGTAATTGGCGGCCGGTGAATCTCATCTTCGCTTTCTGAAGTATTCATGTTTATGTGTGGAGTGAATACTTCTGTCAAGTGACTAGCGAATATTTCCGCCTTTTCTTTGCTATTTCTAGCCCATTCTCCATTTTTCTTTTTGATAGGTGGTGATGTTACTTGGGGTTGTTTTAAATATTTTGTAGCTTTCCATAGTGAATAATCTGTGGCTTCAGTGGCGGTTAGCCCGTTGAGGTAGTCACTGATTGCTTCATTTTTGCTTTTGGTGATGGCATTTTTAAGGTTTTTTATAGCTCGGTTTAGTTTGTTTTTGTTTTCTGGCGATCTCGTTATTTGCCAAAGTTTTCTTATTTTGCGTTTTTCTGCAATTTTCTGTTTGATTGTTGTGCTTAACTGTTCTTTTTTATTTTTTTGCGTCCATTCCGGAGTTGAATTCTTTGCGGCTTCCCGCAGAGTAGAGTTAAAAAGTTCAACTGCGTCCGTGATGTTCTTTTTTGTTTTAAGGGGTATATTTGTCGTCAAGTGGTTGTCAATTAGTTCGCGATAATCGTTCCAGTTTGTGCGGTTATTGGTTAGTGTTAAGGGCTTTAGTATTTTCCTCACATGACTGCTCATCGTGACTATGACGGGAGAATGGTCGGAGGACAGATCAAGACTGGACTCTGCCTTGAAGTAGGCTGCTGATATTCCCCTTATAACGCAAAAGTCAATGGTGTCTGGGATTTTTTTCCTGTCAGTTGGCCAGTACGTGGGTTGATTTGATGATATTGTAGCAAGATTCAACGCAGTGATTGCCTTGTGTAATTCTCGTCCTTTGGTGGTTATCAGCCTCGAGCCCCATTGCGTATGTTTGGCATTATAATCTCCACCAGCGATGAATTTATTTCCAAGAGTGTTGTAAAATCGTTGGAAGTTTTCTTTTTTAATACAGTGTTTCGGTGGACAGTATACGGCTGAAATGGTGATGGGCCCTCTCCAGTCTTCTACGACGATATTGGTCGCCTGGAGGTGTTCCTCTGTAAATTTTGCAGCTTCGTGATGTTTAATGGACTTTCTTAGTATAACTGCAGTTCCGCCGTGAGCTGTCCCATCTGGATGCTCTGTTGTGTATATATTGTATTGTGGGATTTTTATATAGCTTTTTTCCGTAAAATGAGTTTCTGATATCAACATAACGTCAATGTTTTCCATTTTCAGGAAATTTTGAATTTCAAGCGCATGTTTGGACAAGCCATTGGCATTCCATATTGCTATTTTTAGCGTTGAGAAATTGAAAGTTTGGCGATGAGGGTAGATAGTATGTTGAGCATGGTACTCACCTGTTCGATGAGCCCTTTCATCATGACTTTTAACTCTGCCATGTCATTTGATTGATTTTGAGGAATCTGTTGGTTTTGGTCCTGCGTTTGGTTTCTAGACATGATCTGGGCGTAGGTGATGTCCGGTTGTGCTCTTTGGCTCGTGGCATTGTTTGTTGTTCCCGCTGGTCGGCTGTATTGTTGGTATGTGGGCTGGCTTGGTGGCATCTCTTTGTTTCTTAGCGCAGGAAACTGTGTTTTCTGTAGATTTTTGTACGTTGCGCACCCTTTATAGTTTGCAGGGTGGTTGCCTTCGCAGAGAACGCATTTGACGTCGTCTGATCGGTTTTTTCTCGGACATTGTCCAGTCTCGTGGTTTCCTGCGCATTTTACGCAACGAGGCTTTCTGCAACAAAAATTCTTTGTATGCCCATAGTTTTGGCATCTGGTGCATTGCGGGATTTCTTTTTTTGGGCGAGGTGGCTCAAACTTGATTTTCGTGCTCGCTATAAATTCTATGTCGTATATCTGTTTGTTGTTTGAATTCTGTTTTAGTTCAATGAAGAAAAGCGGTAGCGGGGTTTTAGTGACTCTGTCGAGAATATTGTGGACGATTTCCACTTCATGACCATGATTCTCTATTTGCGTTTTGATAGTTTCCTTATCAGTAGAGGGATGGAGGTTTCTCAGTACCACTCGAAAGTTTCTTTCTTCCTTTTTTTTGTATGAGTGGAAGTCTGTATTTTTTTCTTTTAGTGCATTGATAATGCTGTCGTACTTGGTTCCGTCGGTTAGTTGTATTTTAATTTGGTCTAGGCTTAAGACCTTGAGTATGTATTTATCTTTAGCGATGGAATCAAGCAGTTTGGTAAGAGGTTCTACATTTTTAACTCCAGTTACAATTATAGGGGGTGGTTTTATTGATTTTTCGGTTGGTCTATCGTCATTGTTTTCTAAATTTTCTAGGGACGAGAACCTGTTGGATGTTGTTGTTTGTGCCGCCAGCCAGTATTTTTCTGTTCGTGTTTGCTTGTTTCTCTGGAAGACTTTGTCTGGGCTGGGGCTAGCTCGTTGTCTCTTTTTGTTTTGAGTTTTCCATGATGGGTCGTTGTTATCGTCCTCTATGGCACCGTCCTCCAATTGGTTTTTCGTTGGTTCGGATTGGTTTTTTGTCAGTTCTGATTGGTCCATGTATTGGATGTCGATTGACGACTCGTCCGATGAGTTGACCATGATTGATTTTTGATTAAGAATTTATTATATAAAATGTTTGGCACTACTGATATTTTAAATGTATCTAGCGGTGAATTTTAAAGAATGTTTACTTCACTATGTTTGTACAGAATTGTTACATAATTCACTACATGATGGTGGGTATGTTTTAAGTTTATGTTTTAATGTTTTAATATTAGTTTATTATTATGTTTTTTTGAACATTAACACGAATTCCACACTGTGTAAACTCATACAATGGCCAATTGAAATAACGCGTTGCGTTTGTTTGTTGTTTTCAAAATCTCGCGGTGACTCTCCGATCACTTATAACGTCAATTAGCGACCGCTCGATGAAGAAGACATTTAAGTAAAAAATTAAAACAATTTAAAATTTACTTACAACACTAACTTTTACTTCAATAACAAATAATTGGGCAAACAAATTCAATGGGAGCGATGGTTTTGCATGGTTATTCAAGTAGAAAATTTCGTTATTTGCGTATGGAACTAAAGAGCCGCAGCTTCACATCCAAAGAGCCGCATGTGGCTCGCGAGCCGCAGGTTGCCGACCCCTGTCCTATACCATTCATTCGATTGCGATGAAACTTTGGGGAGTTGTTGTGCGCACCTCCGTGAACGTTTATGAATTATAACAAGAATTATTTATGTACGCAATTTGTTTTGTGAGACATTTAACGGATGCACCATGTTGGCGCATATTGATCTGGAGAAGTGAAACAGAACCGCGGGGGATGGGGAGATGAAGGATGCGCACGCAATGCGATGTTTGAGCTCCGCTCACGAGAGAGAGGAAGGATAAATCACGCAACTGCATTAGTTTCTTAAGCGCGTGTGTTCTTAAGCTTAAACATAAAATGAAAACACCAAGATCCATTGAAATGTTAAAAAATAAATTTAAAAAAAGAAACAGCGACTCACATATGAGTTGCTGTCGCTTAAATGGTTGATACGTTAGTGTGATACATTTGTTCGTAACAAAGCAATTCCAAGGAATTAATCGCGATTTTTTGCGGTTAAAAGAGGAAGACATTAAAATTACTTTTAAAGTCAAATAAAAACATTTTTTTGATTCACCAATGTGTGTCTTTGGATAATATTTTTAAATGTTTTTTATGTGGTTAACTCTTTGATCAGTGAACTAATTTTAAATTGAATTAAGTAAATTTCTCTCAGGACCGCGCAGTGCGAGTCAAGCTTGTATATTGTTAAATGAACCCTTACACTGTTGATAGTACGCAGCATTCGTTCATTTCGAAGCATGCCATTGAAATTTAGACGTGTATGAATTAAATAATAATGTGAAGATATTAATGCTTAGTTGATTATATTTACACAGTGAAATTCTTATAAACCTAACTAAAAAGTAATATCCATAATTTTCTATTAAAGCAGTTGCCAAAAGGGCTAATGTTAGTCGATTTGACTAACACGGAATGTCTATTAGTTTAACAGCCGCACGCATATTGATCCTTCGCTTCAACATATGCATCGTTGAAATTTTGTAAATACTGATTATGCTGCGAGTGTTCCCTCCACCTTCTAGGGTTAATAGCGATTTTATAATGCTGTTGAACCTTTTGGAGCATAATATTCGTTCGTTTCTTATCGTAAATTCTAGAGCTCTGACCACAAGTGCAATGTCCAGTGAGTATGTTGAATAGGATAGAACCCGTAAATCGTTTTCATTCAAATTTGTTTCAAACAACAAAAAATGTTAAGCTATCATCACCATATTTATCCCGAATGTTCTTTGTAGCTAGAAACATCTCATAACATGTCGGAAAGATAAGACGGATCTCACCAAAATGAAAGTTGCATATGAATACATTTGTGTGTAAACAGGATATGTGTGCACAGTTGTGTTTGCTTAGGGAAAAAATCCCGATAATCCCTATGTAGTAGTCCTCGTATAAAAAATACGATTTTTATCAATATTATTCAGCAGCCGATACACGTTAGTAAACTACGATGTTATCTAAAAACTACAAGCTGATAATGTTTTATTTAGTAATTTATGATGGTTTTCGTCATAGTGCATATAATAAATATGATTGATTTAAGTACCAAATAATGGAGAAAATCAAATATGTAAATAATCCCAAAGACGATAGAGTTTGCTCGGAAAATCGACATAACATGTACGGTTGATAAAAGATAGACCACATGGCATGTTAGTCGAATCGACTAACATCGATTTTATACTGTTAAAAATTGTCTTTCCAAAATATTCTTCGTCCGTCTAATTTTCTTTGTTTTTTCTTTTGTTACAGGTGAGTGTCCCTGTGCGCAAATTTCGGAGGTCATGCCCGACTCAGTGAGTGTAAAATTCGTTTTTAATTACAACAGGAGCGTTTATTCTGCGAAAATGTCGACCTTGTCGTCGGGTCGCTGAACGCGGGCCTCCGTTTCCTACCCCTGATCTGAATCGTCGGCCAGAGCTAATTTCGAGGAAACGACGAATTTGTAATTGATTATGAGCGGAGGCGACCTCAAATTTGCGGAACGTTACGATTATTGATCCGAACGATTCAAAGGCGACCTTCGCGGAGGAACAGCTGTTCTGGATGCTGTCTCCTTTCTTTCTTTTGCGCTCCCGGTTTCTACTGTAATTTTATTCCGAACTGGTTCTCATCGCCCTTTAATGTATTGAATAATGGACCATTGTTTGTCATTCGACGACGTTTTATTGCGGCTAATTTGCTCGATACGTTTTTCGTTTATGCAGATTCATCGACGGCAACTTCTTCGCGTTATTTCGTTTTAAACAAGGGATCGACTTGCGTAATTGTTGCCTAATTACAGACATCAAAGTTTTCGGTTATTTTCATCCGAGGCATTAATTTGGCTTAAGTATCATCGTCGAAGTTGTGCCACCGCAGCTTCCCTGATGAATTGTTTCAATTCAAAAGTTCAATATTATCTTCTCACACGAGCGCGAGAGGGAGAAAGATCTGGCTGCAGGAAGGACGACCTCCCGCATCCAAGGCTAACCGACGATTCTCCCAACTCCCGCTTCCTGCGCGTCATTATGCAACCGGCAACGGTGCACGCGCAAGAAGCGATCCGTTGGTATGCAGGTGCAATGTCTCCGCAGGGCCACAAGAGATGGCGCTGTTAAAATAACACATTGCACCTGAAGAGAGACGGAAGATGTCGCCGTTAATCTCGAGAACTAAAATGTGCTCAGACTAACAGCGCTATTGCGTGGGGATGTTAAATCGCCCACGTTACACATACTTCAATGCCTCAGGAAATAACTTAAAGACAAAATCTTTTCGATGATATTTTGAATATCATTTTTATGATTGACGATCACAATCAATCTCCGAATTATTTTTTCAAACACCATTGACACGATTGAGTAGATTAATAAATTTGATCAAAAATTACTATTAAGTCCATTTGTTTAATATAATAAATAATCTAAAGGCGAAAGAATTTTATTTATTTAAGAAAAAATAAAAATACAATTCAAAAATAGATAAATAAAACACTAAAAAATTCAAATATTGGATCTGGATTTGATTTTGATAGCCAGGCAACCTGCTGCTGAAAATGCACGCTCAGCCTCCACACTCGTTGGAGGTATCGTCGTCAGATATTTAAATGCTAGTTCGAGTTGATGACCGCGTTAGCCCCCATTTTCGTATAATACCATCAATGTGACTGATAAAATTATTTTCAGCTAAGACGCGGACTAGCAAAATTCCCGATTTCCCGACAAATTATTTATTTCCGTCGCTGCAGATGAATACTTATTTAATATAATACTTTGATGTGATTCGTGATTATATTACGGAGGAATACAAAAAATCTGAACCCCATATCTATTATATTTCACATCGATATTCCCATTATTAGAGTCGATGTGTAGTAAATACATCACCGGTAGGGAAAGGTAAATAGACTTACGACGAGGCAAGGAGTGAGAAACCATCAGTCATTTCTGACGCACTTGTACAAAAAATAGAAGAACATGGGCAAAATGACCGCCCGTATGTCGCTCGTCGACCTTCACGAAGAATTTCCTGAGATTTTTAGTCTCCTTGGTGAAATTATGTCAGAAAAACTTGGTTATAAGAAGTTGTATGCGAGATGGGTACCCAGAATGCTTATATCTACACTACACTACACCCCAGAATCCAAAAAGAGCTGGCGGTGGAGGTCTATGACACTGGCATACAAAAGCTGGTGCCCCCGACTACAAAAATATCTCGATCTCGACATCGATTATGTTGTAAAATAGAGTAAATATATCTGTAAATGCTAATTAAATACAAGCATTTTTCGATCCTATATAAATTTTGTAACCTTACTTTCTGGATGACCCTCGTGGAATCTTCTTCATTTTATCATACGAGATAAAATCATGAATTTGTATATATGTGCAATCTGAAATGAGATTCGGGCTGTGGGTGTATATATTATATGTGTGGGGGCGGAGAATGATGGTATAAAATATCTCGGAGTAAGGAAAGAGACAGAATGGGTAAAGACATTGAGATCCTCGCATCCATCAAAAAAGGGGTCTTTCATGCGGGTTTCCACAACTAAAAACGCAGCATGAGATGACTAGTTGGAATATATATATTTCATCAAATCTTCATTTTAAGCAGCTGCGAACAGTAGTCTACTTCATCAAAAGAAGTTTTTAATCGGTAAATAAAATCGTATATTGGAATAAATTCTGCTAGGCTACGAAATTTGGGAAGGGACTTTTTGTCCAAAAACTTCGCTCGACTAATTCGTGAGTGGGCGTACACTACATTGCCACTATTCACGCTTGGGTTGGTTCAGTGGTTGTTGCCTACGATGTTTGGGTTCCTTCGGAGCGTACAAAAATGACGACCACCCTTTGGGAAAAGTGCCATTCTTCAGCTTGTTGCACATCGAATAACGATCCATTTCCCGCTGGAAAATTTTCTGAACTCAACCACTGCGCAGGTCGCAGGGGAAAGCGGCCTACCAAAGCTAGCTGCCTGATTTTTAACCAACATATTTAATAACGTCCAATCTCGCCTTCTTTTATTGGTCGTCAATCACCGCTGAAGCACCGCCATATTTCAATATACATCCTAGTGTCCCAATCCTATAGTGGATATTGGTGACTGTAATACCTAAAATAACATGGCGTTTTACCGAAAATTTTCAATTATCATAATTTAAATTAAAATGACGACCCAGCGCAGAGTGACTGTTAATTTCCCTAGTATTCATTCCCGGGGACATTTTCGCCGTCTGCTTTTTTTATGTTTGTTGCTTTCGTAAGCACTTCGTTTACGACTTCAATTACAAAGTTGAAAGTACACGCGAAACTCATATCTTGTGCGCTCTTATTTTCGTATAATTTGAATTTATGCTCTTAATCCTTGCCACTCGTGAGGCTTTCCCGACGTTACATTTTTATTAAAAGTGTGACAATCCCCCAGTTCCCCCTGGATAGCTCGAAAGTGCTTACTCAAATTAAAGCAAACGAATGCTTTATCTATGCTAGTGTACAGTTTTTGTATGACTTTTAATTTTATATTTTGCGGGGGATACGATTTCTAACTATGTTGAAAATTCAAGGGGAGATTCAAATATAACCCGGAATTTTGTTATATATAAAAATACAAATAGACTATCTTATGCCTATACACAGTTCCATTCACTAGAAATCAAATAGGAAGCTTCTTGATTTCAACGCTAAAGAAAGAAGGCGGTCGCTACGAAAAGCAGTTGCGCACGTATTGTTCGACCGCAGCGTTGTCTTGAAATCGTTGCCCTCCTAATGCCTCTATAAATATATGATAGTCACACGGGCCAAACTGGACTGTTAGGTGGGTGTTCCCAGTATAATTGGGCGAGTTTATCATGAGTTACGGATGCTGTGCGCATTGTCATGTAGAAGAAGGACACGTTGAGACTGGACAGACAGCGACTTAATGGTATTTAGACCCTTAGTAAGCAGAATCTATGCCCCGCGCTGCTGTGCGGTCCGAGGAATATCTTCCACCGCTCTTTGATTTCCCGAGAGACCTTACGCTTTGGGCTTCTAGGTGCCCACCCCTTTCATCCTCCCTCCTCCAGAGGAAGTGAGATTCCCGCAGAAAGACCGGTTTTAGACTACGTGCAACGAGGAAGAAAGAGGTTATACTAAGTTCAAAGGAGCTACTACGCGAGATCACTGCTACTACGAGTCCAACTTCAGTTTGAATTGGGCTACAGCAGATGATGAACTGCAGGAGCTACCCCTTCCCCATAGTACTTGTATCGGTGTGGTCATTTGTAGTACCTAGCCACGGAGACTAGTCGCTGTTCTAGTTCCCTGTATACACTAGAATAGTGAGGATAGTGGTGTCGCCTTTTGCACACTTTTGTGAGTCCTCCTTCTCCTTCTGTAATTAGTAGTTCCACATTCCACTTTATGGGTTCGCAGCACAGGGTTATGTTAGCTGGGCTAGCCCAGCTGCGTTTTATGAGCAAACCGACGAGGACCTCCTCTACTCTACATCATTACCCCAGGGGATCGAATGTTACCCACAGGCGTAAGATTGTTTCCCCTCCCCCCCGTGGATTTTACAGACGTAGACGTCTTACGTTAGGATAAGCAGCCTCAGCGTCATCTAGAAGCTGGCAGTAGTAGGCCGAGTAGCAAAATACCGTAGCCATCGAATAATAACGCATTGCGCAACAGATAAGGATGTCCTACTTCTCGCCTTCTTTCTTTAGTGACGGGATGAAGAAGCTTCCTATCCGATAGAATGAATGTATTAGGTTGTCCCATAAGTTTCTTTCGCAAATGAACACAGATCTAATCATAGCCATGGTTGAAGAAAACTCGCGATATACTGTTCGCGAAATAGCTAACAAGTTAGAAATTCCACGAACATCCGTCCATATTCATCTAACAAAATTGGGCTACATCAATCGTTTAGATGTGTGGCTTCCTCATGAACTGACTGACTCAAATAAACTTCAGCGTATTGCAATCTTCTTCTCCGACGACATAATTGCCAACCTTTTTTGAAGAGACTTGTCACTGGAGATGAAAGTTGGATACTCTATGAGAATATCCAACGTAAACGGTCTTAGACCAAGGGTACAAAAGCTTTAACTGTAGCTAAATCTGGCCTATATAAAAAAAAAGTTTTGCTATGTATTTGGTGAGACTGGAAGGGGGTAGTTTATTATGAGCTACTTCAGCAGGGTGAAACGATCAATTCAAAAAAATATTGTTTCCAACTAGATAATCTGAAGGGTGCAATTGCCAGAAAACGGCCAGAATCAGCGAACAGACGAGTGAGCTAATTCTTAATATGAAAACGAAAGAAACTTATGGGACACCCCTATATTTCTAATGAAGGAAATTTTGTAATAAAACAATATACCCCATAATCTAAATGCTGATAGATATGTGCTCATTTTCGTTGGCTATTTTGGAGGTTGAACATTTTTCATTGTGTTGGATTTATTTGGCTCTTTAACCATTTGACTGCTACGGTTTGATGAACCAAAGTTTCTTCGCTTTCTTCCTCTGTTTGATCAAACTGACATATAAGCAAGATGCACTACAAAGTTAAACACTGATGCCCTGATGCACAAAAATCACCCGCATTCGAGCATTTTGAAGACATCAATGAGCCAACAGCGATCGTTGTTTGCAGCCCTCGTTATATTTCGCGATCGAATATATATCATATTTCAGCACTCCAGAGGTCATATAGTGTTTTATTTTTATGCGTGTTTTTCGTTTGGAACATTTTGTCTAAAAAAAGATGACCTTTGATAGATGGGTACGTCTAAAATTAGTGTTTCGATCATTCGTGACACTCAACAGGTAATTCGCCAGCCATCAAAAGGCAATTCACGTCCATTCAGCGACTAAACGATATCCTATTGTGGTTTTGACTAGACGTAGCGATCGATTCTACTCAATAAAATAAACAATTGAATTGTAAATTTGCAAGTACGTATACATATTTCCTTTTTCGTAGGGAAGATAATTTATTTCGTACGAGAACGACTGACGGACGTTCCACCTGTCACATATTCGGTAACCATCACGCACCATTATTAAAACATTTTAAACGACTTTTAATGACCAAAAATGTAATTATGTTGATTGAGACATTTGCTCGGAATAAATACATTTTCTTCGCTTAAACGACGGCTCGTGCTGAGATCCTTGGAAGCATTTATGCACCTGCTTTCTTTTGGAATGTATTTCTTCAGCAGCTGTTTGTCAGCGAGGGAAGAATTGCATCTTTTTGCGGATTCCATACGAGGTCGACTTACACTTTCTGCTCATTACTCACTCCCTGCAGATGTTTATATACAAATTTGCTAACAATGTAAGGATAATTGCCTTCGAACTATGTTAAATACTCTGACTTTAAACACATCCAAAACGAAGAAATAGTACTTTAGATCTTACACGACCTGATTCTTTCAGCAACGAAAAATTGCCCGATTTTTTTTATTCAGCACGAGAGAGAGAGATTTGACTGCGAGAAGGACATCTTCCCGCAGCCAAGGCCAACCGGTAACAGTGCACGCTCAAGAAGTAATCGGTCGGCAATTGCAGGTGCAATGTCCCACAGCGCCACAGAAGATGGCGCTGTTAAAATAGCATATTGCACCCAAAGAGAGACGGAAGATGTCTCTGTTAATCTGACGAATTTAATCTGTTCAGATTAACAGCGCTATTGCATGGGGAAGGCAAATCGTCCACGTTACAGATTCAATACATATTTCAAATATAAGCGCCATGTTAGAAGTGTCGACTTCAGGCGCACCATCTATTAACATGTTTCAATCGTTACATTATCGACCATATGAAAGCGCCGCATTCAGATTCGCATTTGAATAGATTCAAAGGATCTTATACAGTCAATCCTTCTATAGCGTCGAGATATGGACTACGCTATAGAAAGTTAGGCATCCATACAAAGTTTGTACATGTTTAACTTTTTAACAAATGCAAGTGATTAACACGCGTGATAGGGGTGGGGCATTGACCTTATCCGTTGCTTACATAAAAGACGCCGCAAACGAAATAGACGCTATAGGAGGGTTGACTATATGTAATGCGACCAAAATCATAAAAAAACATTTATTGAACATGTTTGTATAATTAGTAAAAAATCTTCGAATTTAAACACATATTCACAGTCCTTAAATTTAAAAGTAAGCGCAACAATCATTTGGAGCGGCGAGTGAGCACGAAAAATCTGGAACTGGTTATAGGTCATGATATGAATGAAATTGACCGCTAAAGATCACTCTTTAGTTTACTTCTTTTATTATCAAACAGTAAGTTTGGGCTTTATAAAATGATAATATTATTCAATAGTGCTTTGAATGGAAATATAGAAAACGTTCACGAAACTATGGAGCTGGAACTGTACTGAAATGTATTCAGTTCGTGATATTTTTATTTAAGCTCGACGACCCTCGTCCTGCTTTCACAATTGCCATGTACTATTTGTCTTTGACAATATTTCGTCCATAACGATCATGTACAAATTATTAATTCTATTTCGTAGAATCCTCCGGACGAAATTTCGTAGAACGTGCCCCGGCTTCCAGAACGGATCCGAAGGGCGATCCCAGAAAGCAAAGGTCGTCGGATCCAATTGCGAACCGAGTAAATTTATAATGGGATCGCACCGAAGAATGGGAATCGGGAATAAAGGTTAGCGGAATTGGATGTGGGGATTTCGCCTTTAGCGCCATGAAAATTTCATTCCAGTCAAAATGTAGGTTTGCTACGTATAATTGAAGGGATCGCAAGGATTCGGCGGTTAAATTGCTGAATTCTTCATGCGGTCTGTTTCATGTTTCTGGACGTTGTGACTGATTCATATTTTAAAATAATCACATGTGTTTGAGGATCGTCGAGCTATTCGTCCCACTTGAGCTCTACAGTTGTCCGGATCTCGACTATTAGTGGAGTAGGTCAGTGAAGATAATACAGCCTGTTTATTGTCTGGTGAGAACCACACAAATCAATCGATGCTCGCCAATAAACTAGCTAAATTTGTATATTTTTATGGCATAGTCGGAAAAAGACCAAGAGCCTAGACTATTTTTGTTTGTTTATCTTGTACGTGCTTCATATTCGATTAAAAAACCGGCCAGACGTTTGTAATTGTTTGCTTATATGTATTACTAACGTTGTGGAATAGCGACAAGCAGTCTACTACAGATCTCTACTCTCTTATTATATATTCGGCGAAGCTTCTTAGATAACTCCCAAATGATTAATGTGCGGTTATTCATTCAAAAACTTATTTATATGAGTTTTGATATCGTCGATAATCTAGAAAACGATAATGAAGTTGAAGAAAAACTTGTCTTCCTCACTGCAAATGTGATTTATTTAGATCCTAAATTTTGTAATAAATTGTATTATTGTTGTGAGGAGTCGTCGGATAGCCTTGGTTTCGGGAGGACGTCCTTCCTGCGGCCTGATTTCTCTCTCGTGATTAACCCTTTGAGTAGTGAGCTAATTTAAATAATCATAAACTTAGATGCTATATATGTATATCCGCCTATTATCATCCGTATAAATCCATTTATTTGTCAGGTCCACCACAGCGTGTATGAAGCTTGTACATAAATAAATAAACACTGTCGATAGCACACAATATTCAGTCATTTCTTCAAGTAAACATAAACAATACACTTGAAATATTAATAAAGAAGTTATCTAAAATGAGAGACTTTCTATTTGAAGCCAGTCAGTCGACTTCCATTCCACCCGCCCGGCTACATAACGGCCCGAAAGCAGAACGGACCCGCGTGCGAGCGCGGCCATCTCTAAGAGCACGGGGAAGCGGGGCGCGATCCGGGGACACTGCCCCGCTCCACCTCATACGCATCATTAGTGTCATTGTAAAATATAATTCCCTTCATTATCCAAAACATCTCTCCATCGCTTTGGCAATCCGTCAATGCGACTGGACACAGACTGAGTTCAATCATAAGGTCCCAAAATACGCGATTACTCTCCGGTTCCCCTAATATATAGTATTGAACCATCGCGCTTTGACATGCGCTTAACCCTTTGCTAAACGTTTTATTTATTAATTCAAAAGTTCAGCTCAGAAGCTCATATAAATGCGCACGGCAGACCGACTTTTTACTGCAATTAACTGTTTCCGTGAGAAAACTTTACGACCGCCTTCAAGATTTACCGGAGTAACATCCCCCAGAGATGATGCTCCGGGAATTTATCGTCTTCGAGCGACGACGATACATGCATACGTCCATTTCCACTAAATTCTGTTTGAATAATTCATACGTTACCGCAGGAGAGCCACTTAATCGACAACATTTCTTACAAAAAAAAATCATTGATTGGTATCACACAGTAACAGCATTTCCATCTTCGATGAAATGTGCTCCGAGGATTCCATTTGCCTTTAGTTATTTTTAAAATGTTCTCTAGTTAATACCCTTTCCAATGATATGCTACATGTCATACAAATCATTCAATAAATTGTTAATCTTGAAGAGGTACCAGTTTTTCAGGGTCAGGGTTAAGAAAACACTTTTTATTGTGAGCACCTCCGTCGTTTAAATTAATTATTTTGGCGGCCCTATTCCGTAGCTCGCACGATTTCCAAACCTGACACCAGTGGATTTCTTTGTTGACACTTTGATGAGCCTTTCTCGTTTGTGATTTAATTCAGTCAGGCGTATCTATCTATGCCTATAGAGTAACATTCAATTGGGATAATGTACAGCGTTTCGATAAAGTGCACGTTGGTGAATTTTCCATCGACTACGAGTTATTAGATTGGAGTACATACTGTGGTCGAGAGCACTCAGCCAATTAATTAGCGAGAAGGGTATAGCGATGCTTCCACACGCAATTCATCAAATATCTCGACACCAACGAATTGCTAATAATATATTTCCGGAACAGTTGTTCTGCTCAGTTTTCGCATATCAAACAACGATGATCCCTTTTTTGGCCGGCGGATGTTCCTCGACGATGAAGGACAAAGAAACCGAACCACAGGCAATGACAGTGCCATGGTCAACGAAATCAACTTCTGATTTCATTACATGATTCACCGTCACCGGCGGTGAATAACAATCATTTCATTGTGTCCATTAGCGAAACGATCTTTTCTACGCAGACAATATGCCATGTTCATTTTCTTGAACTTGCATTGTCTCCATTTCTCAGCTGAAAGTCATATTTATTCGTATTCAATAACTAGATAACGATAACGAGGCGCTCATTCGTCATATCAGCGGTCCGAAAAGCGGACCGATTGAACATACAAACCTTACGGCAACTCCGTCCTCTTTTAGGGTTTTTTGCGACATTTTCTATGATCTGTACGATCACGGAAGCCACATAGCATCTAGAAACCTTATTTCATTATGTTTTTTTTAAACAGTAACCGTCATCTGCATGTTAGGTCGGGTACATTTAATATATTGCATTTATAATAGTATTAGTTAACTTTAAAAAAATAATTAGTTAGATACGTGCGCTTCCTACCCTTGTTGCGGCTCTGCTTATGTCATACTCATCGAGTATAAATCGTCGCCGCATTATCGCATAACATAGGTAGTAGCCCTGCCCTCGAACAGATAAAAGCGCCTGTTTGTATGCAGAATACGATGCTTACTAAAAATGCCTTGCATGGAAATAGCTCAAGAACCGTTGCCCTATATAAGGGTATTCTATGTGACAATGGATGACCCATTTATTTTTTAGATACGGCGATATTTTCCGATAAATTTGATGATGATACTAACGATTAATCAAATATTTGATTTAGTAGAATTATATATTTGATCTAGATTCATTATATTTCATGGATTTTAAAAACCGCATAACTTTGAAGCGTCTTTATAAAATATATCCAAAATCGCATAAAAAAAGTTTATAAAAAAAAAACGGAAAACAATAAGGCAATGAAAAGATAACATTTAAAAGACGTCTTGCTTGAACTCACAAAAAAATTCACAAAAGGGCGACTGTTTAAAAAAAAAATTCAGACAAGTCATTTTTTGGCCTTATTTTGTCACCGATAGCAGATGCAATATGATTTATACAGTCCCAAATTTCAGTTAGTGTTGATTTATTTCCTATTTTATCCAAAATATTTATGAAATAAAAAAATGCTTTTAAAAAAACCGCATAACTTCGAAATCGCACAAAAAAAAAGTCGCACAAAAAGAGGTTTGAGTGTAATTTTCGCGACAATAAACTTGTGTAGTCATGGTTTTTTCTGCTTTAATTAATTCATTATCGCCAGTTAAAATGCTATTCAAAAAGGGATTGTTTTATATATTGTCAAGAAGGCGCAGCACGTGTTTCATCGCTTGTTTTTGTTGTGTTGTGCCATCCTATTCCATAACACCCATCCCATCCGATTCCAGTCTACGATAACTCCACGATGGTTTATCGTGGATCCGACTCGAATAGGGATTGGTGTGCATTCAAACTAAATACGTGGACAAAATACGCTAATACTTTTCGATATCCCTAATATATACATCAGGCTGTATGATGTTGAGCCATGGAAACCCAAAAAGCAACAACATAAATGTGCACGCTCATTTCAGACATTAAATATGAGACAGCTACAACGACCTGCAGCTTTTATACGACCTTTCGTGCCGCAAAACCACCAACAGCTGTACCGGTTTTCGGATACCAAACATCGAGATCATATCGTCCGGCAAAAATGTCATAATTGCTCGCGTCCGACCCCATTTTCTTCAGCAAGATCTTGAAAAACGACGGAGTAATTTACGACTTCCGAGTCATTTCGTATGCCTCGTGGAAAATCATCGAAGCAATGAACAACATTGTGGTCGTTTAATCGGCGACCAGCTCTCGTCGAACTGTAAATCGTCGATTTGGGGGGAAAAAAATAAACAATCGACGAAACAGTTCACACTGTGCGAGTTCCATGTCCGTGCACTTGGTCATGGAATCGAGCAGCGATTGGCAGTCATCCTGCAGAAAGCTTGTGTAATTTTCTTGCTTGGATGCTCTTCAATGTCAACAGAGAATTATGAACAACAGTAATTTAAAAATTTCATCACGGAATGGCAGCTCGGTATTACTTGAGGCTCAAAGTTTCCCTTTTATTAGTTTCCAAGTAATATAACTGGGTCAAACTTATTGAAATATTTGATTTGTGTGGGATAAGCTGTTAAAGCGCCAGTAAAAGCGCAATAATCTGTTTAATTTCAGTTAAATATGCTTGTATATACTATATTAAAAAGTCATAATCGTGCGGGGAAAAAATGCATTTATGATTTGAAAAAAGTGAGTTGTCATGAGAAAGCGTGGGACTTGTCAAAGATCATGATTTGATCCATATCCAATTTCGTTAAGGTAACAACAATAAAACGGGGGGCGGTAGGGACCAGCTTTTGATACCACCGTGATAAATGGATCGTCTTAATGTTTATTTTTTTGTCTACAATCAGGTCTTCATGGTAAATTTGTTTCGAGACGAATTACCAGGAATACTCCCCCATCTCCCAAAATTATTGGCACGTCGACAATTTTCTTCCGCAACCCAGATTCAAATCAGAACCTTTGCAATAAGAATCCAAGAAGTGAACCGCCACACTAACGCTTGGCCAGTTTTGTATAAGGCCATATAATAGACAGTTGATTGATTCAGTAATTCATCTATTTTGTGGATACCGCACCTACTATCATCAACCACCGGCAGGCAATCAACGATAACGGTTCTATGCGGAACTTGTTCCAGTTTTGCAGAGTAAATTGATGTACCTACGTTCATACTTATCCGATGAACTCGTGTTCGTCAATTATAGCACTTTTGCTATCAAAAAACAATTTATTTGAATTGTAGCCTAGCAAATGGGTGTATTTTATTTTTTGATTTGGATTGATATGTTCCACGGGGAGTCGCATATAAAAAATCGCATAAAAATACTTGAACTAAATAGAAAACTAAGGGATAGGTTCCATTATTTTTAAAACCTGCATAACTTCAAAACAATGTGATAGAATGTACCAAAAATCGCATAAAAAAAGTTTATGTAAATTAACATAAATAAAAACACAATACATATTTATCTTAGAATTGCTTTATTAAAAAGTCTATTTTACTCGATAATCGTACAAATGCAATTCTTAAGCTTTTGAGAAGAGTTTCCAGATTTAAAAACAATTCCATTCGTCTATCGCCCTATACATTATACGCCCTCATATTATAAATTTTATATTTTTTTAATGCGAATGCGCATAAAAAAAGTTTTGTTCCCTAAAGAAAAATGATGGATAGGTTCCCTTGTTTTGAAAAGCGCATAACTTCAAATTCGCATAAAAACAGACCCAAATGTATATATATATATATATATATATGGATGTTTCTTAATCCTTTGCGATCCCTAAATATTTTAGACATTTATAAGATAAAACGGTTTTTTAAAAATGTTAAGTTATTATTTAATAAAACACTATTATTTTTTACCAAAGTTGTATATTTTACTAATATATTATACAGAGGCATAATATTTTATAGTTTATAATTAGATAATGCATGGTATCTCTCAAAACATTGGCCTAAATGGAGACCAGGTTTTTTTAAATTTTATTTTGTATATTATGAATATTATATATTTAAGTATGATCGGAGATGTTCACGAAAGCGCGCGTTAAGAGTCACTGCCTGTGTATTTGGATTTTTTCCGGGCAACAGCTCCTTTCCTTTGTATCTTTAGCAGATAGGCGAAACACTATGGAGGATCATAAAAACCAATTTTCCTTTCCAAATACTGTCCACTGTGTTTTAAATTTAAAGAGTGGGGAAAAAATGTAGAAACAAAATGTCGAGCCAGACTCGACATAGGACCGCAAAGAGTTAATAAACTGAGCAAGTCGTCCTCTGAAGTTGCTTCCAGATGAACCAAAAATATATCTATTGCTTTAAGAAAAATCGAGCATTTTCTGAAAAACAATCGATACAGGGGACTGTTGTCTGTGTCAAGGGACTGTATATTTACATGGAAAAATACGGTTTTTTTACGCTTATATCCATAAACCTTGGAGCTTAAGGGCTACGTAACTGAACAATGACAATGACCATAGCTTTGATGACACACCAGGGAACTGTTTTTGAGCATTATAAAAACGTTTTTGATATGATAAAGTATATTTGAATGCATGAGCACATAGAGTAAATTCAATAATACTATTCATGTAATATGCTTCGTACAAAGTAAAGAATAAAATTATGCTAGAAAATATTTTTTTAATACAAATAAAAACGTTTATAAAAACCAAAAATTAATCACACAGAGCTGAACCGTAAACCGACAACCGAAATGATAAAAGCACTTCGGTTTTATCATTTAATCTATTATTTATTTCTTGAACGATTCATTATAATAATTTAACGACATATCTTGTTGTTTATTTACAGGTCTACTAGAAGTTCATGGCGGTCAAATTGAATTGGCCAACGATATAGGCGAAAAATGGCAGGAAATAGCGTCTCATTACGTGGGAATAGTTTCAGTGGTCGTGATCGCTGTGGTATTCGCCGTTTTGCTACCAATTGTTGGGTAAGCGCTACGTCTAACAAATTCTAAAATAGTATATTACTATCAAATTAAATATATTAATCGTATTGATTTATTTGCAGATTTTGTTTTTGCTGTTGTCGCTGCGCCGGTAATTGCGGAGGACGATCTCAACCATTCGACAAGAAACATGATAAATGCCGGAAGCGTATGCTGGCCACGTTTCTCATCTGTATTGCTACGCTTTTCATGTGAGACAATGTTTTTGATTTTAAAACTAATTGCATATTTATCCGAATTGTTGTTGATTTTATATTGAATTTTAGGCTCGGGTTGGTTTCTACATTTGTGACAAATGAAAGGATACGAGAAGGTGTATACGATTTACCGGACGCGGCTCGCTATGGCTTACGTGATACACAAACGTTCTTAAATGCGACACACAAACACGTCAACACGTTGCTCAAGACTAACTACAATGAGCTCCAAACTAGTCTTCTTTCTCTGCTGAATTGTAATTTATTTTTGTAATATCTCACGTGTATGTTGTTCATATTGAATTGATTAAATTCAAATTATGATTTTCTTTGTATAGCGGGCGGCAAAACTATATCTGGTCAGTTAGCTGAATTTTCTAAAGCCGTATCTGTAACAACGCTCAGTACCATGGTGCAAGATTTAGGTAATGTTAAAAACAATCTGAGCAATATGAAACGCGTGACCAATGAATTACGAACAAATGCATCACAACTCAACGACGGTGAGCTACTTTTCTTTAATAACAATAGATCAATATTATGTCGCATACAACTTCATGAATGAACTATAACTTTAGGGCTGCGGCGTGTGAAACGAGAACTACTTCTGACTCTTACTACTTGCGATCAAAAACAGTGTCGTGAGATCCTCGAAAAATATAAAATCGGTCAGCTCGACACGTCTGGCATTGATTTCAGTCAAGTGCGTAACATATTTTCTTTGATTTATTATTTACATTGTAAAAATATGCATAATATACTAAACATTAAATTGTTATTTTACATGCTGCATTATATAGATGCTCGATAAATATTTTCCAAGGGTTTGTTTTACAAATTTCTTTCAAAAACAATGCATTTATAACTTTAGGATTTTACCCGTATAAATGAGTCTATATCACTAATGTTTATATGCATTTTATTAGTTGCCGGATGTGACCGATCTCCTCAAAAATGTGTCTTCTTTGATCGACGGAGACATCGAGAACGAAGTGATGAAAGGTCAACAAGTATTCGACGATGTAAAGAAAAGCATAGAAGATTCAGTCGACGATCAAATACCAAAGCTGAGAATCGCCATAGAAAACGCTGGTAAAGTTCGATTGCAAATTGTATTTAAATTCATACGTATTTCACATTTTAACAATGTTTCAATTCATAATTAAACCCATTTCAGGCAAGGAAATCAAACACTTTTCTACAAAAATAGACGGCGTTGTAAAAAGTGCACACAATGCGATATCAAATGTCGAGCCTCATATCAACGAAGCGGAAAAATATATCGATCAGTATACCATTTATGGTTGGTACTTTGGACTAGTGCTTTGCTGCACTCTCTTAGTGGTAAAAACTCTTTTTAAATACAATATGGTTAATTATAAAAATGCCATGTTTTAATATTGATTCTTTGTTTCATATAAAAACGTTTTTTTAGATTTTAACGTGCGTTGTAATGGGATTACTGTGTGGAATATGCGGCAAAAGACCTGATGGTTACGGTGATGATTGCTGTAACAAGGGAGCCGGTAGCAAATTTCTAATGATGTATGTGTTTAATTCTGTATATAATTGTGTGTTTTAATTTAAATATGTATTAATGATTTAAATTTTTTATAGGGCTGTTGCTTTTATGTTCCTGCTTGGTCTGATTCTAATTGCAATGACTTTAGTGTACTTTTTATTGGGAGTTGTAACACAAAGGGCAATTTGTGATCCTCTGAAGTAATTAATTATTCTTTTTTGTGCTATAAATACAATTTTAATATGTTATGTGATCTAAATTGTGTTTTTGTTTTTAGAAATCCGCAAGACGATCAATTGTTCGAACTGATTGACGAAATGGTGAATCTTGAACAGATGATTTTCCAGGAAAAGGCGGAAAAAGACTTCAACATGAGCTTCGTAATTGTGTCGTGCCATCAGAATAAGACTATATATGAAGTGCTTCGATTGGACAAGCTAGTCGATATGCAAGCTTTAAAGAATAGTTCCGAAAAAGAACTCGAGGAAAAAATTGAACTGATACATAAGAGTATTTCGTTTAATGAGAATAATAGAACAATTTTGCAGCCGACGGCTATTGAAAAATTGATGGATCTCTCTGAAAGTGGACTTTCTGATTTTCCATTTGATAGATTTACAGAAGTGGTAAGAAAAATATTCGCCTATACTACTCGTATAGGGTCATCCAAATGTGACGCCAGTTTGCTGTAGTCCCAGAAGTACTCCATCTAATCTTGGAAGCTCGTATGGCCTCATTTAATCTCTGCCATCCAATATTTTACTATTGTAAATGAAGGAGTAGACTCCCCCACAATTGAATCTAGCTCGGGTTTGATATTGGTTGGACTGAGACCTTTCAAACGTTTCTAAACAATGCAGTGTCTTCAAACTTAAAACTTAAGCTTTATTAAGAAGGTATTTTTCACCATTTATTTAAAACAACAATGGATATTTATACGTCAGATCGGGTACTTCTGGGATTACCCTCGTAGCGAAATTACGACAATGTGAATGGTATCGTTCTCTCAATTCCTGGGTCAATTGGATTTTATAGGCGTGTAAATTTTTGATCTATCAAAAACACAACCAGTTTAATTTAAGCTGATTTGTAGGCGTTGCATTTGGATGTCCTTTCATTTGAATGAAATCAATATTTATTTTGAATTAATCTGTTTTTCCAGTTGGTTACGAACATAACATCAATCGACCTTGTATCGTTAGCCAAGCAACTTAGGGAAACTGCTGAAAAGGTCTCCCATAAAGCAGAGTTTGCTTCGGTTACCAGCAATTTAAAGAATCAAGCACTGCATTTAGAATCATACCAACAGAATCTTGTTAATCCTATGATAAGAGAAGCTGAACTCCTCAATGTAAGTGGAATATTTACAACAAATTTCCTAAAAGAAAAATTGATTCCATATTATAAAATTGCTTTATTTTGCAGGACACAGCCATACAATTGCGAGACGGCTTGAAATTTAATCATTCTTCATTCAAAGAAGCTATATTAGCTTTGACTACCGAAACTAAAGAAGCCGAAATATATTTATCTAAACAGGGACCTGAAGCAATTAAAAATGTAAGAATTTGTATTAAATATTTTTAATTTATGCAATAAAAATAATGAAGGGTTTACTCATATATTGGGTGTGTGAATAAATTTCAACCGTTTTTACTTTACGCATTGATTTTAGCAGGAATTTATTCACACACCCAATAAATAACACTTAATTTAAACAACATTTTAATGAACACAATTTATTTGATTTCAGTTGACGAAAAAATTCGCTATGAATATCGGATCTCTCGTAAGTAACTACCTCACAAGAGTATCAAATCACACACGATTTGAGGTGGGGCATTGCGGACCATTGTCGAATGCTTATAACGCCAGCTTAACAGCTACGTGTAGCAAAATATTGTTGCCATTTGTAAGTTTTGCTCATTTTAATTGTGTTGGATTCTATATATGAAAAAATTGTGTCTTCATTAATGTGATATATCTAAAAAAAATTATCGACAGAATGGTTTTTGGTTTGCGGCCGGTTGCTGCATACTTTTGTTCATCCCGTTGATTATCCTCTCGGTGAAACTTGCGACGCTTTATCAAAAGTCAGATCCGTATCCTGGACCGCTAGTCGAAGCGTGAGTATTTAATTTTCCCTGCTTAATGAATATTTTGCTGAACATTATTTTTAAGAATCGATTTTGTTTAGGGTTAATATAATTTTATTTCGACGTGTAATTTTCATGTTTCAATCAACTTACAAATACATCATGTTTTCCATGATCATACTCATTCAGTTTCATTAAATTGATTTCGTTATTTGTTTCGTTTTGATGATCGGACTGTTGTAATCAGGATTACACAATGTTTATTTTACTGTTTGTGGCTGTAAAAACTTTCTTTTTTTCTATTTTTACGATATTGATAATCATTTAAATGACTAATTTACAATTACTTGACCTCATCCGTTTGTTTTTTAACACTTTGAGTAGTTAGTTTTAATTTTATTTTGATGTTTTTCAATGGCCAAAACTGCTATTCATGCGCATTTTTATTTAAATTTACGAGATATCATTCGTATGAGCAGATCTCATTGCTGAAATATTAAAAGGAGATAAATTCTTAACGTTTGGCAATCCAAACACGACTTGCATACATTTAATGAGGCTTATTCAGAAAGTAAGTGTACTATGTTTTTATATTTTTTTTAGAAAGAGTGTATTTGAAAAAAATACAGGATATTGTCGATAGACTTGTTGACTATTTTTCCACATAATTGCCATCCTGTTCAATGCATGTGGTGAGCCATAACACAAGCTTATTTATGCCCTCTTTAAATAATTCTTCCACCAGCTCCTTCCTTCACTTCAGAACCTATTTCTGGATTTACTCGTCGATTGAAAATGTAATTCCATCCATTTGTGCCAAGTCAGGGTAATATAGGGGATGCTTCAAAACATCCCGACTAAATTGATTGTGAAATTGACGGACGTTGTCCTGCAATAAGTCCGCTCTTCTTGTCAGCTTATTCCCCACCTTTTTAGTTGTTTTAGGGTTTCACAATATCGTTGTGTATTGATGGTCTCCCCCTGAAGCCAAAATTATACCTATTATACCGAAATTGGTTTTGAATTTTTTGACAAATGGGGAGTTGATATAACGACGATGTCTTGATGACTCAGGTGTGTAATGAAGCACCCACGTTTCATCTCCAGTCACCATAGACCTCAGATAATCCTTTTTCAATTCAAGTTGCTCAAGGAACGCGCAGGTGCTATTGACCCGCTTGCACTCCGACATCTTTCATGCAACTGGACACTACAACATGAATTTACATACTATCATATTCGCTTTGTCAGGCGATTTCTCCCTATTACGGGACGGTCACAGTACACTTACTTTATGAACTTGCATCTTATATTTTCATTGCGTAACTCAATTTATTTATGACGATATAATAACATGAAAACCGAGATTAAAAGCATGGCCAAATGTAATTCCAACTCAATAAAGTATGCCGCTCGCTTTTGCCAATCGTAATGTTCAAAGTGTGTTAGCTTTTTTAATTTAGTTTGGGCTTTAATTCGGTTTAAAATTATTCGATATGCAAATGTGTTTGTTTTTTAATGTTTTCCATATGAAATAGACATCAGACACATCAATATGATTCAATTGCGGCCATAAAAAATCATTCGGCGTCGATTGAGATCGCTCGGCATTCACAGTGACGATCCCAATGATTCCATTTGCCCAAAATGCACATCAAACAGTAACTTATTTTGGGTGTAGACATCTTTCCTGAATCATCCCGGATGTGAAAATGTTTTATGCTAAAGCCTTGCTGATATCCGTGCGGCCAGTCCGTTAACAATTTCAATTAAGCGATGAAAATTGATTTTTCTTTTAAAATGTTTTTTTGTTTTTAAAATTATTATTTGTAGTTTGTAAATCCATTTATTGATATGCATTCTTCAAAATCAGTTTTTTTTAATACAAAATATCTCAAATTATTCTGATTGAAGTACAAAAAATTTGCTTTGTGGATTGTATTTGAATTGTTTTAAATGATTATCAATTATCGTTGGAAGTTTTAAATTATCTGCTTTTTAATTTTTAAACAGGAGTAAATTTAGATGTTTTTCTTTTTTATTTTATACATTCAATATCCGATTTAGTTGATTTCCTCTTTTTAATTCTTTAATAAAATAATTTACAAAAATAAGATTTGAACCCTAATTTTCTTTATCATATCCTCACAACTGTTGAAGCTTTTCCCACTGCACTAATTAATGAAATGAATTGGTTTTTTATAATTTTTGACACAGAATTTCTTTGTGGAACATTTTTGACCCTATTATTAAAGCATGATGAGTTGAAGAGCGCAGCATTTTTTCAATAGATGGAATAGATTTTGTATTCCTTTTTTTAGCATCGTATTTTAATTTGTTTCATCCTCTTTTTGTTTCGTCATATTAACACATTGTATGATTTTTTTATAATTCAATATATTTTCATCTGAAATATGTTTTATTTCATGTTTTGTTTCTTTTTAAAAAAAATTTGCTAAATCTTGTGATATTCGACGATGAAATCTGGACTATTTTTCATATTTACAGCGTTAAATTTTCATCGACAAAGATCCGTAGGAATGTGAAATTTATGAGAAATTGACTCATCATAAGCGGTGATGACCGCTTCTCCCTATCATTACTAATTATGGGTAAATACAAAAATCATTGAATTGCGCTCTTCAACTAATTCAGCAATGCTTCCCGTTCCTTTTTCAGTTATTTGCTAAATTTACCGAAATTTAGAATTTCATAGACATTAGCTATTTATTAAAATTAAACTTTGTGATATCATAGTATCAAGTCTGTATTTGTTTCACAAAAAATTAGAAACTACGGTAAATTTGGTATAATCGTTTGTGTGTTTGTTTAGTGTGTATTTTTCTCATATAATTGATGTTTTTATTTTTTTTCCTCGATAACATTTATCATTAATCAAAGATTGTTTTAACCGTATTCAAGTAAATAACCTTCTAAATGTGGAATTTGGATTTATGAATAATTTTTTCCTTTGACTGACGACGCCTTTCACAAAACTTTCACAAACCGTAAAGTATATATTTTCATTTTCAGAAATGTTTGTTATATCAATGTATTATTTTATCATCACATTTGTGTATTTGGATTGATCGTTTTTACATACGTTGAACACTCCTCGTAGCATATAGCACGTGGAAAGTCCACCGATGCTAATTGTAAGACATCAATGATTAATTTACAATCCCGCAGTTGAATATCCTGATGCTTCATATCCGATCAAAAGACTTTCAGATAAGTAAGAGCTTTATCTAAGCGAAATATCATTAATCTTAATTTAAATGTCGTTAACATTCATAAACGCCAGATGTTTAACGCAGTAAAATTGGAAGAACTTTCAGGAAATTTCTGCAAAACGTTCACGTATTATAAATTAATTATGGAAACCATATTTTCACACGCACATTTGTGTTCGCAATGTATTATTAACGTGTATTGATTTGCATTATCGTTTTTTTAATTATTTCCCAACGTTTTTGTATGTCGCTTGTGATACAAATATTATTTAAGTATACAGCTTTGAAAGAAAACCGTTTTACCGATATTTTAACCTTTTGATTGGTTAGTTTTCATAGTGCACGCAACGCGTGAGTGCGTACTCATCAAAGGGTTAATGCAGACGTCAATAATAGTATATTAATTATGATTTCATTTCCACAATCACCAAACATATCATCCATCCATAAAAAATGTCGAAACACATGTATAGTTTTGATTTTGAATCGATGAAAATTTATTTTTTTCAAATATTCCTAAAAATTTATTACTATTATATATATTTATTAAATTGGATTACAATTTTTCAAACGTTCGCTTTTTTAGCTTTGATTGTGATTGTCTTGATTTGCTTTACTATTTAAATTTTATATTTATTTGTAAACTTATCTCATTGATCCATAGAGCACTGAAACACTAATCGATGATCAAACGGTGTTGATGTTTTAAATTCAATCCCTTATCCGGATGTGCCTTTTAACCGTAGATCACTAATCATATTTTCAAGCTAAATTGTCACCATATATTACGTACATGCAGTAAGTACACACGTGTCACTAATTTGCTTATTTGGAAAGGTATTGGGCAAGGCGAGACGAGGAAAATTCAAGAATATTACACGTTGAATGTGTTCCGATTTGTGGTCTGTGAGACTAATGATTAGTGATCTAGGGTTAATAATCTCAAAATATTGCATGTTTCCTAAAAAAACATTGTGTTTTACTTTAAAAAATTATTTAGATCGTTGTGTATCAAGTAAAAGATTATGATTTTAAACGAGTCTAGACGTTTAGTTTTAAAATGATGGTAAATACAAGTGCTCTATGGTTGTTTATTATCTATACTGCGCATTGTTTTGGGCTCACAGTTGTCTAATGTTAGGCTGGTGTATTTGTTTTGCAGTGAGTATTTGTATGATGCATATGCGGACCGTGATAACATACCCCTGGCCAAGTAAGTTGATATAATGTCAAATTTATTGTAAATACTAATTATTTGCATGGACTGCTTCTGCATGAAATACATAATTTTGCACTTAAACTTTATTAAAAACCGGCGCTTAAATTCCTACGCTTTTTTAATTGATTATTTTTTACTAAAACCATCCTATTTGTTCCAATATCCCATCATTTTTAGGTTTTTTTTTTATTATTTTAATAAGTTGTTTTCAGTTTTATAGATTTTCGGATCGTGTTAATTTCGCATTAACAAATTTATATAGTAAAAATTAATTTGTAGATGTAATAACTCCACAGTCAACAAAAGTAATGGAGTACGCTATGTACGATGTGGTCCTGAACAGCAGTCCGGTATATTTAATAGTATATTTATATTCTCACGTTGTTTATAAAACTGATAATTCTTGCTAATCTTAATAATTTTTGATATTGTTTTATTCTCGTAAATATAGAAAAGAAGATTTGAAAAGGAATTCTTCCAATATAGAAGAAAAGATAAGAGATTTTGAAGCACGACGGTCCAAGTCCGTTGCCGCGGATATACCGAAATTCAAACAGCCCACGGAGATATCTAAATCTCCCCGGACGAGTTTCGGTAGACCTATAAAATTTTCGTTCAAGTCTTCTTATTCTAGCGAATTCGATGGTAAAATCGACGACAGAACGCTGCCGATCGGCACTAAGTATTCTTCAAAAGACGAATGCTATATCGCCATAGTGCCGGAGGACGAAGTTTGCAATAGTAGTAGAAGGAATTCACATCCTGAATCTTTAGACAGAAAATCAAAAAAATTGAATAGCAAAGATAAAGAGAATGTGACGACTCGTGAAACGGCCGTTTGTATAATCGATTCCATTCTAGATTCCGCTAAAAGCATAGTAGAAACGAGACTCGTCGATAAAAAATACAAAGGAAACATCGAAGAAAATAACGAAGCACCTAAGATCAATGATATTAAAATGGAGAAAAGCAAACCCGATACTGTCGTAAACGGAGACGATTCCAACGATCCATGTCTGAATAACGACTCCGAATCGCATAAAAATAATAACGCAATAATTTGTCCGGAAAAACACAAAAAAATCGAGGAAACGACTAAAATAAACCACGATAATAACAAGCTTTCAGGGGACAGTTCCAAAACGGACAAACCCAGCAGGGGAGAAGTCGTCATCGAAGATTTTAAAAAAGAAATACTCGAAAACGGGGACCATAAATAAATTTAGCGTGATAATTTTTCAATTTTATACCTAAACGTAAGAAAACCCTAAATTAAAATGTACAAAGACTCTATTTTTTATGCGTTGCTTTAAAAACGTTCAAAATGACTGCAAGTGCAATATCGTTACGAATAAATTTCTAGCGTCTTATCCGCGCGCAATTCTACGGCTTCCATTATGTACTTAACAATTTGTAGCTTTCGTTAAATTTAACCAATTCGTTATAATATATATATATATATGTTAATAAAAAGTGATCAACGTACATATCGGATTTATCGCATATCCACTCTGATGGCATATCACGATGTTTAAAAATGACGCTATAAAGTGCTTTTGGGGGATTCGCATCGGGACGTGTGACACTGCGTGGTATGTTGAAATTTTAAGCATCGGTTTTTACTCCATTACTTTTGCCAAACTGCTTGCTTTAATGTTTCGTTTGTGATGCATGTTTGATGTGCTTTAAGTGTTTTTCATGTAATAAGATAAAATGAACTGATATTGTTGGCGCAATTATCGAATTTAACACGACGATGGGTGCAAATTTTCTATGTGGAAAAATACCTTTTATTGTAACATTGTTATATTTTTGATTATTTTTAGTGACTAATAATTTGTGGATTTTGTAAACGAACGCTCATGTGTTGACTACTATTTTATTTACTACCACCCTGGCCGTTATATTACACTTTTTATTTTACATCTCCATCGATTCAAACACTTTATATTTTATAATATATACACTAACAACGACAAATTCAATATTGGGTTATCTTTTTCTTGCAATCACAATGTAATAATTAATTCATACACGATTAATTCTTAAATACAGGTAAGTATGCCTTCGATTTATATATTTTTGTATGCAACGAGACGACTATTCTTCTAAGGCACCCTTTCGATCTATTTAGGAGGTGTAATTTGAGCATAAACATTGAATTATTTAGCTATGCAAAGAATCCTCCGACCATAATTTACTAACGATTTCCCGATACATTTGTTTTTAATCTTTTCCGGTCCATAAACATGTTTCTTATATCGTAGATAATATTGCCGTATAATAAAATTATTGAGGCAGTCTCGATACTGGACTGGAAAGGATTAAAGCGTTTGTAAAAATTATGATGTAAAATTCAAATTTAAACAGTATTACGTCTTTGTTAGACGCATCGTATAAATATAATTGTATATGTGAAGTATTATTTAAATCAATCAAATGTTTTATAATTTTTATTTTGGCTTTTTCTCGATACTTTTGTATAATTATTGTAAGCATGGCTTAAATTTTTTTTTCAGCTTACTATTTTAAACCGCTTTTCGTTTCTCGTTTGTATATTTTTTAGAAAAACCTTTAGTTTATCGGCCGAATTAAAAAAAACAACAAGTCTGAAAATTACCACAATTAGCTAGTGTACTATATTTTTGCCTTTAATTTGAATATTAAATTATTTTAAAACGTAATATTTCCCGTTGACTGGGAAATATTATAGTCGTTTTGCTTTTGTGAACTTTTAAAATATACACAGTTTTGATTTTGACGAGTTGTTCATTTTTTGATATTGTTTGTAGTTTGTGTGTGCGTTTGATGCTGACCGTGTGTACAATTTTTAGCTCTCAACACATTGAGAAAGTATCTGGACAAGGTCGTCGCCGCGGTGATCGAGGCGAGCGCGGGGAACGCAGCGATAGAAGCGACCGAGCTGCTGCGGGGCGCTCTGGGGGCCGACCACGGTCGGGGGACTGCGAGCCGCGCGCCCCTGTCATGGACGGCGCGCACCCCACCCGATACAATGACATGGCACCGAAGTAATTGACGCCCATTGACTGCATGAATATCTTAATTGATGAAATATATTGTCTCCACTGTGTGCAATTGCTTATATCTGCATATCTTCACATTAAGTTTTAAGCCTTCTGTCGATGAGTAGGTCTGTCCAGACCTTTTTGCTTCTACGATGAATTTTTTTAATAGTAGCTACGTATAGATCTTACCAAATCGCCTTGATTCTATCCATTTAAGGGTTTTACAGAATTCAAAATTTAAAAAACTTATTCAGGATCCGTGCATTTCGAGAAAAAAAAGGACGCCTAGATTTTTGAGAAAGAAGGCTGATAGAAGAGACGTGGAAGATTTCAGCGTTCAATGAGGACTATTTTCCTATTCCCTATGTAATATTCTAGATGAATTACATACTCAAAATGACGAGGATCGCCGTAAACAAGGAGAAGAACTATCTGGAGACGTCAAACAAGCGCGTAATGGAACCAAATGATTCACACAACCATCAACAATGAGACGCTTAGAGGACATTTCTACCGCGTTGTGATTGAATTTTTAGCAATTTTTTTTTTTTGCAAGAAATATTAAATATAACATACATACCTTCGAAGTCTTCTAAATATGGCATAAACTTATAAAGTTATCCTGTATGCTGGAAAAGAAGAAGGAAGCTAAACGACAGCCAATAAATTATAGCATATAAAGTTCCGGCCAGATCTATTTCATTGACGGAAGGAAACTGAAACGTTCATTGATAGACTTTAGCATGATTGCCGATGTCGTTATAGTTAGACTTTATTTCTTATATAAAATTGAATTGATCTTAATTCCATGTGCATAATATTTTTTACAATTCAGACACTGGGAGGACTTCCCTGCCGGTGGACCCCCGCGCTACCACGGTCCTTCTGAATATGAGAGACCTCCTCCGTATTATTACCCGGGACCACAGTGAGATTCTGTTTAATTTTTCGCATGCCCTCAATCAATTTGTGTAATTTTTCTAATAATGTGTGATTGATATTTTGTGTAGATTTTATTTTATGCTAATATGCTTTAACAAATCTATTAAAACAATTAACTTTTTGTATTTAACTATACTTGGTATTCGTTTTAGTGAAAATCACAATAGGCTCAGAAGGTATTACTAAAATGTTTTGTTACAAGAGCAAGTATTAAAAGCAGCTATTGCGTGTATGTAAGTTTTATTACTAAAATAATTCTCATCTATGCAATGTGCTATCATTTTATAAATTTATATCACCTTCGATTTCAATACTCGAAAAAGATTATTTCCCATACGGAACTTCTTAAATCGTTGCATTAGATTTATTCACATATCACTCGGATTATGCTAATAACATCATGTTCATCCATGCGAAGCTTCTGCATAGCAATATTTTGAAAAAATAAATTCCAAACGTAAAGATAAAGCGTCTTTACAAATATGTACATTTAACGGCTAATATAAATTAATTAAAACCTAACGTAAGCACTAAAATATCAATGCTTTTCAACGAACAATTCTTTATAATCCAAATTAGTGTGGTAGAAATCAAAATAAACTATGTTTATTAAAATTTATTTTATAATATGTGAAAGAAATATTTTATTATCGACTTCTTGTTCTTGTTGCAAATCTTACATTGTAGTTTTTATCCAATATACAAGCCGAAATCCGTACAAAATAGGCGTTTGTGATTGTAAAGAGCCTAATATGATTCTTATTTATGCTTCAGCTTTATAATAACACCTTTTTAACACATGCGCAAATATCGCTTTCACTGTAGGAGGACAATTTTCTTCCTGTGAATATACGGTAGACCCTAGCATAATAGCACGCGGATCGTATTTCTTGTTATATAGAATTGCAATTGTGTTAAAAATAATGTATATTCTTATATATAAAAGAAATTCCCTTGCATGATAAATATATATATAACTTTACAACCATTATAACGCGGTGTAAGGGTCTACTGTATAAATGTATTTGCATTTTTAAAATATTAATATTAGGGGGACCCGAAAATATTCGCCAATTTTGAGACCTCATTTTTATAATATATACTAAGTTGTCTAATCCCTTTTTTCGTGTTGTTCGTAATCGTTCTGTATACATGTTCAGATATGGCGTCCGATTGCAAGGCGCTCATTAGTCACATCTGCAGTCTGAAAAGCGGACCGATTGGACATACGAACTTTATGGCCACTCCGGCCTATTTTAGGGCTTTTTGTGGCATTTTCTATGATCTGTACGATCACGGAAGCAACAATAAATTGGATTTCCGAGAGGGGAGGAGGGGCGGAATTTAGATACTTACCACGGGCGCTTCATACCCTTGTTACGGCTCTGGCATATGGTTACACCCATCATATTCCATAGCACCCATCCTATCCCATAGTACCCATCCTACCCAATAGCATCCATCCTATTCGTTTTGCCGATAAGGTCTCAAAATTGGCGAATATTTTCGGATCCTCCTAATATGCATTCCTACACATATTGTGATTATGACAACCACAATAAGATGTTATAATTCGCTGAGATGTGTTGTGTGAATTTTTGTCATGATCGTTTCATTAAAACTCATTTGAACATCTCTTCGTTTAGCCGTAGACTTGTATTAGTGCCCTTTATTTAAAAAATACGATATTAATGTTTTGTTGTGCTCTTTTTTTCAGCAATGATCGTCCGTAAACTCGAAAAGGATACTCCCCAAAGGACAACAAGTAACATTTTAAAAAACAAATTTATCACGGCCGGCTTACAAGCGACGGCCGCTCCTCAAATATACGACGATTTTAAAGTCACATTCGAGCCTAAATATGTAACGTGGCTATACGGATTGCTCATCTTTCTAATGTTAAGGAATCAAAATGTGTATACAGACTACATAACTTTTTAGTTCGCTATTTATTTAATTGTGTCAACCAAAGTTTCTCAATCAAACTTGTGATCATTTAAATTAATCTTCTTTAGAGTGTATTCTATGTTTTCATATCATCCGATTTTGGCGATATATTTATAGTTTAAATCGTGCAAAAATGAAAGTTTTCTCGATGGATTTTTATATAATTATTAAAAAATGATGAAACATGTACAATTTTGAAGAAGCCATAGTGTCACATTTTCGCCATATTTTATTTTCATAGTAAGAAATTGTTTAGCAAATTGATAGCATAACAATAAAGATTGATTAGTGATACAATAAATAGGAACCACATATTTTTTTAAGAAGTCTCCGGACCTCCAGTTAGAATTATTTTAAACTTGGTGTAAAAATAAATGTATATTAAATATATTAGTCATACGTTTAAATGTTGAATATATCAACTCAATAACTTTTTCACATATTATTCTGTGTATGTAGGAAAAACGACACTTGCTCTTATAGTGAATATTTGTAATTGTTTATAGTGTGTAATATTATTGATTTTAATTATAACGAGAATTGCAAATTCTTAATTCTGGAATTTTAGCCCCAAATGGGTACGTGCATTAATTTCTGGTGATTATATACTTAATTATCATTCCTTTTCCCGTTTGGATATTTGTATTACAAATGATAAAATATTGATTAAACTATTCAATCGGTCACATTATAAATCGCTGTTTGAATCGCAGCGAATATATATTATACGTTATTATTATTACGGACATCCTATAATTTTTAGTAATTTATCTTAGCACTTGTAGCATTATTATTTTGATTCAAGTCAAAGACCAAATTGAAATTTAATATCGAAATCATTTTCTATTTGAGACAATAAAAATCGATTGAAAACAAGCACAAGTGCAAAGAATTATTTAGGACTGATATCATATGTGTGTATGTACATGTTTAACCCTTTTAGACCTTTAGAAGATGAAAAACATCTTTAAAAAGCTCATTTTTCAAGAAAATACGGCGTGTACATTGCAATGTACAAATGGGTTAAAATAAAGATAAAATCATTTTTAAATTGCCAAACCAGTTCACAAAAAGTCCGCGTCCATTTCTGTCACACGAAGGCAGTGTTAACAGGTCTGGAATGCATTCTGAAGGTCTTCTCCGGAATTTACTTTAAAGCTGATGTAACATGAGCTTGGATGGCTTCAATTGTATCCCAATGTTTCCCTTTCAGGATTCCTTTTAATCAAACAAAAATAAGTCTAGATCAAGACTGTAGGGAAGCTAAAGAACCAATGGGTTGCGGGTCCTGGCCAGGAAATCATTGACAACGAAGTCAATACGAAGATTAACGGTTGTTTTCGTCGTGTTTATAGTTTCTGCTACTCATTGAAGTCTGTCAGAGTTCAAATTTTCATAGATTCGGGGAGTCGATGGACGTTCATTTGTGGAGTTCATCGGCGACTTCCTTGAACGACTTGTGCCATTGGAGAACTTGTGGCAAATTTTAATGGCTATCCATAGAATGATCCAGTGCGTCGTTCTTTAAAAATTATTCATAATTTGTTTAAAATTTCATATCGAAATCAATCATGTTTGAGTATATTTCAATGTACACCGAAAATAAATCCGACGTGTGTTCGACACGTGTCATCGTCGATCGTCATATATCTTAGTATTCGTACATTTGATGGAAGCGCCGACGATACCGAACGAATGATTAATATGTACACCACGATATAGCACATGAAAAGCGTTTAAAATCATCGTACATTGCAATGTGCACGGGGACTAAAAGGGTTAATCTTATGATCTGTATTGATGCAATATTTGAAATTTATGTAATTACGGACTGCTCTTTGAATTTCGTGTTCATTTTGACTCGTTTTAGTTTTATTCTCGACTAAATCGACCGCGTCGTCGGCAATGCTCATTCTAAAAGGTTGATATAAACGATAAAATCTCCGTTCCGTTTGGTTGTTTTTATAACGTAGGATGCTACAATTTATCTCAATACAATTATTGCTCATTTTGTATAAGTGAGTTAAAAAGTCTGAGTCACAAATATTGACATTAAAAATTCGGGGCGATTACGTTGTGGGAGTTAATTTAATTTTTTTAAGTCACACACTCTATCATAGGACTTATTCGTATTTTCGTAACGTAAGGCAATTTAATTCAAATTATATTTATTAAACGTGTAAGCCAATTGACTTGATGTATATTTACACAGATCTTGCATTTAACACGCCAGCGTGTTTCATGTTGTATTCTATGAACCTTGATTATGTTATAGAAAATAAGGGTTCCACAATGTACAATGAATGATGTGTCTAAAATGATGGAGATTTATAAATTTAAGGATGTAAAATAAATGTATTTGTTTCGATTATGTTCTGAAATTTGTGCTCATTTTTATCAAAGCGTATATTTATCGTATGCCGTCTGTTGCTATGGATATTTATGCCGAGTCCGATCGAAAATTGTCCATAAATGCCGGAACACATCGAAGATTTAAACTGCTTTTTCCACACGTTATTATTATTGTATTGTAATTAGAACAATTTTTTTTAACGTAAAATATATAATTTTAATAATCATCTGTGTGCCAACGATGCTATGAATTTAGCAAACTTGTGATTTCAAAATTAATTTATAGTAATAAATGTATTTTTATTTGAAAAAAAAATCGATTCCAATAGCTACGATCTCATTTCCACGCACGCATCCATTATCACGATATAAACCGGTTATTATACCATCTTTTAATATATTGATTCGACTTTGTTAATTATTCGTTAATCAAAATTTGTGATAAAAAATATGCTCTAATCAATTGAGTATTTTTCATTTTTATTTCACACTACGTACGCGGGAGTAAATCGCTGCACAAATATGCATTCACGATTGTAACTCATACGACGCGTACGTATTACGTATAAGTAATTTAATACATGTTAAGTGAAATCAATGTGAAACCAAATATTTCTTTGTTACTAAGAATTATATATGGTTTAAATAGGTACTGAACTAAATAATTCTCTAAATATTCTTAGGTGTTAAAGATATTAAAGCAATGAAGGTATGAATGGAGGTCATAAATTATGTCGTAAACATATGGTACATACGACCACTGTGTGATTTTATTTTTTGAATTATTCTCATTTGCCCAATGTGAGTAAATCTGTGTAATATATTGTGATACATTTTTGCATGTCTACGTATTTTTTTTAGTATCACTATTATTTTGCTGTAAGCATTATCGATATATTGATGTTTGTTTCAAATATATATATGTATACCCTTGAATTCATATTTGTAAATAACTTGAGGATTTATTGTAATAATTAATTGATAAATGCTTCTTTTCGTAAAACCAAACGTTACTCGAACCACGTATTTTGTGGTTTGGAAAATGCTGAACGCAATATGGAATGTAATTTTTAATATTGGACTTTAATATAAATAAATATTTATAGATTATCAATTTTATTAATTTCTCCATTTTATTAATGCCACACTTATTGCTAAGGATTGCGCAAGCAACATAGGCATAGTCTAATATATAAAAAGCAATGTTTGTTTGTCCGTATTTAATGCGCTTCCATACGGTTCATCCGATTGCGATTAAACTTTGTCAACTTACTGTTTACACTTGCGGGAATAACATAGGCATAATAAAAATATTGTATGGATGTTGGCGCATATTGATCTGGTGAAATGAAGTTTAGGCTGCGGAGACGGGGAGAAAAAGGGTGTGGGCGCAATACGATGGTTAAGTTGGTCTTCGAAACGAGACTTCAGGTTATAAGAGACTTATGCCGAGTATTCGCTATTTAATAATATATTATTTGTCTCAATCTATTACAATTTACCATCTGATTTACTTCGATTTAGAAGCAAACGAAGAAATGCAGTTTTTATATCCTCCAAATTTGTATTTTTATCAATGAAAATCCAAAGATCAGGAGAAAAAGACGGATGCAATAGTAACTCCCGTTCAATGTAAACAATCCCTTTAAAATCCCACAAGACGTATAACATCACCTTTCTTAGATGCTACCCACTTCGAGCATGAGTTTGTGCCCGTTGTCCTGAAATCACTCAGACTTTGTCCTTGCTGTTGCGTCACGTAGGTCTATTGATAGCTGATCGAGAGGGATGGAGACGCATGCGGGACGTTCAACAGTAGACGGACACAGAATGATGAATAAAATCTCATAGAACGTCATTTATCCAATGTGATAGGCCTTTATCCAGCACTGAAAAATTGTCCCATCGAAATTGTTCACATCCAGACTGCTCAAAATAAATTGAATAAAAAAAAACATTACAAATCTTACATCCCTCATTTTTTTTAAACAGAAGTGTAAAAACGTATTTTTAGCTCTATCAATATAAACGCAAATGTTTTAAAAAGGACAAAAGACAACAAAAAACTCATTTTTGTACTGGAAATATATTTTTATTAGCATGTTAAAGCTTAAATATAACATCATTCTAACATTAGTTGTGAACAATTTAATCAAATATGAATTTAGTCAAATTTACATTCATAGATTAAGAGGTACTATGGCAAAGTGGAACAACATTAAAAAGCAAAATTCTAAACGAAAAAATCTTACAAAGTCGACGCGCTACACAAGCAATTTAATTGAACCGACAAATATGTACACGGAATATTTATATAGCATAAAATAAAGTACATAATATTTAAAAATCAAATTGACCCGATAATATCATCCGGGTGTTGAGATTTAATTTGTACCATAACGTCTCATTCTCAGACGTTTGAATGCTGAATAGATGGCAATATTCAGTCTGTTATTTGTCACGATTATCAAATTTATCATAAACATTGTAAATAGGTTTTATAAAATTACATCCGGTGCAATAGTATTTTTTCTGTATGTTTTTATCTCCAAATATGATTCAGTCGCGCAGAAAAGCTTGCAGTTATTATACAAGTCATTCGTCAATCGTAAAGTTATATATATTTACAAACTACAGCCTACATAAATAATATGATAAATAAGCCAACGCTACTCACTTATTGTGAAAAGTTTAAAATACTGATTTTTTTTTAAGAACCTTGATTAAATACACTTAAATTCGTAAACATAAATATATTAATATTCAATTAACGTTGATTTCTTGATGCCGATTGAATTGTATTATGAATTAACGTTAAATTAGTATATGCATCGAGCCGTTGAGAGTTGAAATATCAAATCTTATTAATATGTTACATGCAAATCTTAATACTGTTACATTTCCTAATCACAGTCCGCTATGATAACTGATATATAAAATAATAAATCTTATACGTTACTTACCTATGGATTTATATATGATAAATTGTATAAATGAATCCGTAAATGAGGTCTATCTAAGAATAATTGTATTTCCTAATCGTATCGAATACTTTTTGAAGCTATGAGCGAAATCCTTATAACAATTTGAACCGCTCGAGTTCGAGAAACTTTACATCACAATAATATATCTTCACAGCCTGTAAATCCTTTCCAATTTTTCTAATTAAGTCATACACCGATTACACTATGAATCACTTCAACGTCCAATGAAAACATGTAAATACGTCTTATTTTTTAGAAACGCTGCTCATTTCCGTTATCGTTGCAAGTGGTCCGTTGTGGCTGTCGTTGCACGTCGCTTCTTGCAATATCGCATCCAATACGGCGAGGCATCGACAGAATTTAAAATCTTTAGGTCGCACGCCGCTGAATATCGACACAATCGACGGCTTAAGATTGTAGAAGATCAGCGGTTGACCGCGCGTATGAAAATCATCAATGAGAGATTTGATTCCCTTCAAAATAAACGGATCATTTATTCAATCATATTTCATTTAACGATATTAATAATATACATTAAGATAGATTCTTACCCTGGCGGCGGTAAAATCAGCGCCTTGAATGTGCGTAGCGTCTAATACGACCGGTAATCGAGACAACGCTTGTTTGATACCCGCTTTTGAAACCACTCCGCGTACATATTCCACGGACGGAAACACCAAACTTCTATCCGGAGTTATAACTAAATATTCTATTCCGCTTGGAATGCTCTGCAAATAAATCAATTTATTAATAACGCACAATTTAATTATATTAATAAACGTATATCGAATATTTACCACGGCTCTATTGACGTGCACACTCGGTCTAGCCGACGCGTAAAGCAAGAATATTAAATTTATCGATATCCCAATGACGATACCCAGTTCCAATCGGATGACCAAGCAAGATACGAACGTCACCACTGCAGGAATAATATCGACCTCTAAAAAATACAAACGTTTTAGATTAATGCAATCGATTGAAGCTGAACTATTTATATTTATACTGAATTTTGCACTCACTCTTGGTTCGCCAAATAGGTTTAAATACATGAAGTTCAACCATGAAAACGACGGCCGCTATAATAACGGCAGCGAGTGATGCTTTCGGTATGTAAAAGAAATACGGAGTGAAAAACTGTAAAGATAAAATAATTATTATAAACAACGAATAATTGAATGTGTATTATTTAACATATCTTGGGTAGTTTTAAGTTATCGTTAACAATCTAAGATGTGTTAATATTCAATTGAATTTTACCTGAAGTGATAACAGTACTATTATTCCGGTGTAGATTCCACCAAAAGTTGTTTTAACGCCGGATGCATTGTTAACAGCACCACGCGAAAGTGCTCCTGAAACAGGCATTGAGCCGACGAACGACGACGCTATATTGCAGACGCCGATTGCTATCATTTCTTGAGTTGCATCAATTGGTTTGCCGTCGGCTGAAATTTTTCAATCATACATTACAATCGTATAATTTATAAAATATATATTTAACGTGCGTTAATAAAAAAGCTTACAGAAGACTTTTGCCAATGAGATGTTTTCAAGTATCGACAATAAAGGAACGACAAGTATAGCGGATCCCATCGTTGATACCATGTCAACGAATGTATATGTATGATTGTCGACTGTTGCTTCAAAGGGTGGAATCGTAACATTCGGTAAGCCTGCCTTCACGGTTCCTATTTGTACGATTAAATTATTATAATATACATGAATTTAATTATGATTTTATTTAAATATTCTCAATTTTACATACCAGTTAGCCTGAACGGATGAACGTCATGAGCTTCAAAAGAATATGCAAGAGCAGCACATGCAACCACAACAATAATATTACGGCCCGTCGACACAAACCATAATATTTTGGATGCCCATTTTTGAACAATAGATGGTTCTTTTTCATTCTTGGGCTTAAATTGAATGTCCTTTATTTTCTATAAAAAAAAAAACAAAAATTAAGATTATAATCTGCTTGAGATTATTTTGTTATAAGCGTACAAAAAATTAGAAAATATGAAAACTTACACGTAATACCAATAAGATTATAATGCAAGAAAATCCTAGGACGCTGTCCCATAAACTAGTTTGCTTTATATTTTCAAACAAGCCTTGCCAAACTTCAAGGAACTTTCCTCCAGGGAAATTAAGTCCAAGTATATCTTTAATTTGGGTTGTCGCTATAATAATAGCAGCCGCCGAGGTAAACCCGACTGATACTGGTCCGCTAATAAAATCTATTAAAAATCCTGGAAAACATACACATTTTTAAAAAATATTCAACTGTAAGATATTAGCAAATATAAATATATATTTAAGTACAAACCTAGCTGTAATATTCCCATAATAAGTTCAACACAACCGGACAGGAAACATAATAACACAGCAAATTCAGGTCCTAGATTATGAAGATTCTCTCTAGTCAATATGGCAGCAATTGCCGTTGGTCCAATCGGTGAATCCTTGCAAGATCCAAAAATTGTATAAATAAAACAAGCCATAAACGAGGAATAAAGTCCATATTGTGGCGGTAAGCCGGCAACGTTAGCGTAAGCAATGGCTTGCGGTATCACAGTCAATCCAACGGTCACTCCTGTAATAATAAAATGTATCCAATTAGACGATAATACAGATATAAATTTAAATTCATATTTATTAAATGCATTACCTGCTATTAAATCCGATATTCCATCTGGAGGACGATAATTAGGAAGCCATGATAAAATAGGTATCCGCCTTTTGAGTAATTTTAGAGTACAACCTCGCCTTGCTCGCATGCACAGCTCGACGGCGAAACTCCTACCTTGATTGTCATCATCGCCGGGTATATCTGAAACATTAAAATAAACATGTAACTATATTATTGCGAAAAAAAAAACATGGGAAGGAAACTAAAACCGCTCAGAGATGCTAATACTAATTAGCCCTGAGGAATGTGGTTCTCAACAGGTAGATCCGATGGCTACCTAAACAGGGATCGTGGAGCTCGCCCTACAGAGCTGTCTCCCTCAAAAAAGCACTCCTCTTGCAGAACGACCTCGGAAATAACATAAAGGAGCATTGTAGCATCGGGCAAGTCAGGCTGAAGGCAAGGATGAATCGCCTATTCCTGAGAGATAGCAAACCGCGCTTTTCAGCTAACGTGTCCGATCCTAACTAGTCTATACCAAGGCAAAAATAGTGCCGAATTGCTGGAAAATATGCTTGGCAACATACTGTCAAAGCTTAAAGTCAGCCGTTCAGCGCATGACCTTAAAGCCAAACAGCTGATCGTCCCGTTCCCAATGTTCGAGTAACTGATTGTCCCAAAACTAAATATAAATTGTACAACTTGTCGTGTCCCTAATAAGGTAGTATTTTGCAAATCAATGCCAGGAGACCGTACTGGGATCGGTCTTGTGGAATGTCCGACGACATCTTCGAGCTAAGTCTCCCGACGTCGCATGAGCTGTTCAGATATGTGCACAATCTTACGCTGTTGATGAAGGCCAACTCGAGGACCCACATTGAGACGCTGCCTAGTAACTACCCTAGAATAAATAAAAAAAACGGAATCTCATCCTCAAGGAATTGCTGTTATGGCCTCCCAGTATACACATGAGCAATGATCGGGTAAAATTCGTGAAAGCGACCCTATACTTGGGGATAACTCTGGACGCAGTTAAGAGGACCGTGGATGTCTTTGGTAAGATGTCGCGAGTTGCGGTAAGCGACTGGAGAGTCAGAAAACACTACTTTATGACGGCCTGCAAATGCATTTTATAATAATTGCGGTATATGCTGCAAGAGCGTAGGCGCATCATGTAAACGTCTAGCTGATATAGCGAATTTTGGGTGGGTATTAGACTCCACGACACTCACTTATAAACCCCCTACACCCGTAGGCAACAGTCGAACCCTTGGGGCAATAATGGAGAGTGGAGATCCTGGGTAAGCAGCTTCGTCGATTTGCTCATCAAAAGCTATTGGGGGAGCCCAGCTAATATGAATAAAGAGGTGTGTGGAACTGCTGGTTGTAGAAGGTGGTAAAGTCTGTGTCAAAGGCATTACCACAATCCTCAACAGCCTTGTGTATACAGGGGAGAACGGCTTTAGGCTGCTCGAACGGCGACTCGTCTCCGTGGCTAAATACTATAAGTCGATACGAGTATCATGAGGAAGGAGTAGCCCATGCAGTTTGTCATCTGCTGCAGCTCTCTTCAAACTGAGGTCCCTTGAACTTAACATAACCTTTGTCTTTCCTCTTCCAATGCGCCTTTGGGTGCACATGATCTGAAGCTAGTTTTCCTGCGGAAATTTCGCCTCATTTGGAAGACAGAGAGCAAAAGGAGCACTTGGATGCTTTGCACGTAGCGTTCTGAATGTAGAGAACAGGGCTGGCTAGACACGAGTGGCTTAGGACCTCGTTACTTAGGTTTGGGCCTTCAACGACTTTGTAGTGTCCGCGCGAAGATCCGTTCATGGACGCAGACCATGTTCTGTGGACATGTTTAGATATGACGAGGCGCTCTTTCGATGTGTCAGTGATCTGGAATTCAGACCGGTTGGACCCGGAAACCTTGTGGTCTCTTTCCTCCAATTTTAGGGCTTTCTGTTAGAGTTTTGGGGAAAAAATTATTCCCGGGGTTTATCTTTAGCTGGTTTTGCTGGTTTAAAATTTTAAAATTTAAATATTCACATCTGAAGGACTTTGCTCATAATAATGAAATGACGCAATTCATTTTATGCATTCACAATTAATCTGAAGAGCGTTAAGATCGAATGCATGCAAAGTATTTAATTTGTAAAATACATTAATAAAACAAGTTTTACGAATACGTTTAGTTTTCTATCGCCAATACGTCCGTATAATTTTCAAACGACGACCGAATAAATTTATATTATAAATATATATTTGATACTTTAACCCTTTCGATTATTGAATTAATTTTTAATTGACGTTAACATAGATGCTATATTATCGTCCAAGCAAATCCACTTTTTTCTCAAGAGCGCGCAGCGTGCGTGAAGCTTGTATATCAATAAATGAACCATAACACCGTCGATAGCACACAATATTCATTAATTTATTTGCGTAAACTTAATATATGATATAACGTGTTTAAATATTAATGCTTTTATTTATTTAAATAATCTTTATGCATCATCGCCATCTTCTTAGGCAATCCCACAAATAATGCTTAAAACTGTGATTTGACAAATAATTCAAAGGGAACTGCTTTAAAATATCCTATATTTAAATTTATTTTGTTAGTCAAATATATGTTCAAATGGTCATTAAATTGCAAATAAAACAAAAATACCATTGTCCGCGAATATACCTCATAATAAGACCAAATATTAGCCGCTGAAAGAAGTCTGTATTATTTAGTTCAGGTATGACAATATTGATGATTAGTGACGATCTTCGAGAAATCGATTTTTTCTGCATGAAAAAGAATACATTCAAGATATTTATATTTGAATGACACGCTTTCAAACACATAAATTTTAGCATATTCCAAACAATCTGCTCACTTTGAATTTGCATATTTTATGTCCAAATTATGCTATGTCAAATCAGGCGAATTTCGTTTTGAATTATATAATTATTCAAGCAGCTCTTGGATGGAGAAGAGAATCAAAAACAATTATCCCAATATAGAGAGGCAGTCTCGATTCTTGTATTTTTAAAAGAATACGACGCCAATTAACAAATGGCATTCAAAGGATTCTAACAATGTTGACACGCTACAACAATTTGCATCCAAGAGAATTCCAGCAAAAAAATCCGACACCATAACAAACAATTTTTTTCATAATACAACAACTAAAACGACAATCGTAAGGACGAATTCTATCATCGACGTAAGCGTTGTTAATGAACAGCATTTGGGATATTATGAAATTGCTCGGAAGGCTTTGTTTTGGCGCTGAGATGACCCAGATTGCTCACGGATGAGCATATGAGAGCTTTTTCAAAAGCTCGTGATCCTCCAAGCAAGGTCAACAAAGCCATAAAAATTCCAACAGGATAATAAAACAAATCCGCGTGATTCTTGCAGTCACGTGAAGGGACAAAAACAAAACTCGTTCTCGATTAAATAAAACTAGTTATGCGGCGATCATCTCTCTATCAACACAACGTTTGACATCCATTCAACATCTTCTACATTGTAAATGCGATGGAAAGACTGCAAAATTTTCTAATGTAATTTGTTCATTATATCAATAAATAGGGTCTTGCAATAAGGACGCTCGATTTTCAAATGTGAATAAAACAAGTTGCGTGCGAGATTTTCGCTCGTTTTGAAGCTGCGTTCGAAAGAATATTTTATGGTATTAAGTATAGAATATAACATGGTTCAATTGTCCGCAGCGGCTTTGCTTGGTGGCACGTTTTCGGGAGACCTAAGTGTCCATCGTGGCATGCGCTACATGGCACGTCCTGTTGGAATCACATGTCGTCGATATCCATATCGTCCAATTTAGACCAAAATATGATCGATCTTAAGTGAACAGCGACTCGGGATGAATTTGGTGCTGGTGTACGCAAAAAGAGTATCAGCGATATGAAAGGCGGACCGGTTGGACACGCAAACCTTTTGGTCACTCCCTTCTCTTTTAGGACATTATCATATATTGATCTATTTGACTTTTATGTTGATGTATTTTTATCGCACAAAGTTGAGAATGAGCGTGTCCTCGTGGATGTGGATGTTAAATTCAGGTTTTGCACCTTGCTGTGCACTTTTTTTCAGCGGGCCGGCATGTTATCGAATAGCGGAATCAATAAACAGCTCGGGTCAATCCCCATGTTTCGTTGTCTTTCGGATTATTGCACGTCTCGGTTTCTCACAGGGCACGGGCGATTTAGGATTTCGCTTTTCAGATTTGAACTTTCCCCGATCTCAGAGTGTCATACGGAGATCCGTTCATGGACGCAGACCATGTTCTGTGGATATGTTCGGGCATGGCGTCCAATTGCGAGGCGCTCATTTGTCGTATCAACGGTCCGAAAAGCGGACCGGTTGCGAACACAGTGCCTGTGACCTCTTTTAGGGCTTTTCGGAAAGAGCAGACTTCTCCAAAATAGAATCTAACTCGGCTCTGATTGTCATTTATCCAAAAATGGACCTCATCGCTTAAGATTTGGCGAAATGTTTCTCGAACGGAGCACTGATTTTGAAAATAAAATTTGATCATTTACGCACATTGTTCAACACTCATAACTTCCATGATGATTTGCCATATATTATTGAATAATCCATAATAAATTTAACAGATGTTGCTTTAACAACGTATCAGCTATAATCTAACAAACTTTGAGCGTCTATATTGAAAGATGAAATGCATTTTATTTGCATATGAATTTATCTACGAACTCGCAAAACAATAAATTGCATTTAACAGACCATTCAAACATTTTCCATTGACTATTAAAGCATTAAGTAATAAAAATGCCATAATATTTATATTATTCAACAAATTTCATAATTATAGCTTCTTAGAAATTATATTAAATCTCAAACTAAAAATCAATATTCCAGAACGGAATTTTAATCTAAAATGATTTGGATGCATTTCATAGCAACAAAATACATTCTTATAACAAATCACGATCTGAACGGGTCCTCGCTATCTCATGACCACTCGCAGCCCCAGAAATTATCGACGCAAAATATTGGACACGGACATCTTAATTACAAAATCAATCTTCAAATATTACAAACAATCCATTGGACAACACTCGAGATTTGATTTTGGCTCCAGAGGTCAATAATGGCAGTCCTCACTAAATTCTATCATGATTGAATGATTCATTCACGATTCAGCGTGTAAACAATTTACTTATGGTCATAGACCGGTTGAAGGTTTTTTATTATTTATTTGTTTGACAGAATCGCAATACAATAAGGTGGCTTTACACTGCCAGGAATGCCTTATGAATTTATTTCGAATTCATTCCAACATACTTTCAACGTTTGGGCCTTCGACTAATATATGAATTGATTGGAATGATAATTGAAATTTCCTCATGTTTTCCACGTTTATAATACTTGGATAGGATTTTGATTTTCTATACGCAGATGAAGACAATTTGGACATGAAATTGCTATCGATTTTTAGGTCAATGCGTGAAAAACCCTTCACATGAATAAAATTCAATTTGCTAATCAATTCTAAAATTAATATTTGCAGAGCTTTTTGCATAATGAAAGACATTCGTTTTTAATGCTAATCCAAAACGCTGAACGGTCTTGCAAATTGAAATTTATTCTAAAGTGTTGTCGCTGTGTAAAGTGGCAAATTGGCAAAAATATAATTAGTATACTACTGATAAAATTGGGTTATGTTCCAAAAGTAAAAACAATACATCCATTTTACATTGCATTCGTCGTATCAGCGATCTGAAAGGTGGACCGGTTGGACGCACACACTTTGTAGCCCTCTTTTATGGCTTTTATGGCGGTATTTTTTTGGGGAAAAATGCGTACCCAGGACGTTCTATGGTCTCTGCAATCACGAAAGCAACCGCTTTATTGCTGTGAAGCATCGCGAATCGCTCGATTGAAACGTTCTCACGACTAGGGAATCCAATCCCGGGATCCCGGACAGTTTTAGGCGCTCATGAATCCCGGGATTAGTAAACGTAATCCCGAACAAATTTGGATTGAAATTTTTATATAACAGAAATCGTACAACTCACCAGCAAGATGAATGCTACTAATTCGAGACATTCCTTGGAAACAATGGCGTAACTACTAATTGGCGAGCTTAGGCGACGCCCAGGGGCAGTAACTGTCTAATCTATATATACATATATATAGTACATATCAAATTGTTATATTAACCTATCCCTACCGGTGATGTATATACTACACCGCGACTCTAATAATGCGAATATCGATATGAAATATAAGAGATACGGGATTCAGAATTTTTGTATTCCTCCGTATTATAATTACGAATCACATCAAAGTGTTATAGTGCATAAGTATTCATCTGCAGCGACGAAAATAAATAATTTGTCGGGAAATCGGGAATTTTGCAAGTTTTAATCCGTGTCTCAGCAGAAAGGAATTTTATCAGTCACATTGATGGTGTTATACGAAATTGCGAGCAAATGCGGTGCCCATCTTGCGCACAGCTTTCTCATGTTCAATTTTTTTAAAATACCTACCATGACTGTTAGCCCACGTACTTTTAATCGACAGTCATCCAATACCATTTTGAAGTTTTTTTTCCACCATTTCAGCTTGTTTCAGATACTTACAGTGAGGAAAAATCATTTGCATACCTTACTGTAGCATAAAGCAACCACTACACCACCAGCAAGCCTATTTTATTATATATCACACAACAATCAGCCACATCTTTTAACTAACATTAATGTTAGCTTTTTATGGTAAAATATTGAGCATCTGTAATATTGTCATTCGAATGTCGGGTTATCCCAGATGTCATCAAATTTGCTTCATCAGAATCTTCTTCCGGCAATAATTCTTGAATATCCTCGACATTTTCATCGTTAAAGCCTTTTAATAGACGAGCTCTGGTCATAATTTTTTCCAGCATGCATTTAAGCATGCAAGATTAAGGCGATAAAAATATTTACAATGGAAAATTTCAAACTGGGTGTTCAACAAAGATTGATGACATATTATATGTTTCAACCTTCCGCTTAATTCGATCACGTTGAAGATCAGTATCTAAATCGTCTGCCTTGTACGTTTCCGATAACAACCAGCATTTTAATGAAGAATTCGCATCTTCGTGCCAAACTATAAATTCGAACATTTGGAGCATTTTCCTTGTCGCTGAAAAAAAAATTGGCGATTCGGTGCGTTTGACAATACGTGCCGCACGAAATGTGCAAGACCATAAAACGCAAAAACTAGAATAGTGAATGATGAAATTATTGAAATTGCGTAAGTCGAGTCGTAAGTGATAAGAGGTCGTTTGAATACCGATGGCATAATTTACAAATATCTAGATAAAATCTATTATTCATTGTTCGGTTCTCGGGAAGCAATTATATGCGTTTCCAGTCACGTGCACGACTTGCATGAATCTACAAGAGTGTAATCAACAAGGCGTTTATGTCACCGACGATGCCCCCACACTTTCTAAGTCGCCCCGAAGATGCCTGAAGACTTGCTTAACCCTCTGTGAGTTCATTTTACATAATTATTATCGTTCACACAAATCCAATTTTCATTCAGAAGCGCGCAGCATGCGTCAAGTTTGTATATCAATAAATGAACCTTAACACTATTGATATTTTTGCGCACTATAATAGCATTACCTTTGGTACCAGGCTGAATTTTAAGTATATATATGATTTATGTGGCTTTCTTCTATGTATTATGATTCTAAAAATATCACCAATGATCTTAGAAGATCTTATACCCAATGCTTTTCGATCGGATACGGACAAATCCCATTGTAATTTTAATGTTTATTGTGTCGAAATCACAAATGAAACGCGATAAAAAAATAAAAATAAATGGTAATGTAGAGGTACCTTTGCAAGAATGCATACAAAAAATCTAAACTCCGTATCTATTATATTTCATATCGATATTCGCATTATTAGAGTCGAGGTGTAGTAAATACATCACCGGTAGGGAAGCTCATATCGCTCGAGTTCGAACGCAAATATGCGCGATTCCCGAACAACGGGTTAACGTCGACCTCGCCGTAGACCAGCGTCATCGGGAAGAACTCGATCAATTGAACGACAACCTAATCCTTGACGAGGTCTTAATTGCCCGCTGTAAGTGCGCGGCTAATCATGGAAGCGTCTTCTCGATCAAACCTCAAATTTGTGGCTCCACATTTCGAACAAACATCGCTATTGAATACCGCGCGCACTTGGATGATTTATGTATTTGGCTTTTCGAAATTGAAATCATTTGAGCGAGGATGACAAAGTGTGACGTTAATGGCCTGATGACTAGCTATTTACGATATAAAATGTCTTCAATTAAAGTTATATCATGTCGATGACTTCTTTTCCTCGTGACTTCGGAACGAGTTCTTTCTGGAGTGCTGCAGTATTTTTATCGAATCGTTAATCGATCCCCGTTTTGATTATCATCCTTGAAATACCAAAAAGCATCTTCTATAATATGTACGATCGCGGAAGCAACGTAGCGTCCAGACACTTTCTATCATAGTTACATACAACAGTAACCGCCATCTATGAGAGTTTGCAATCGGATTGTAGACACGTTCAAATATGGCATCCGATACGGCGCTCATTCGTCAAATCAGCGGTCCGAAAAGCGGACCGATTGAATATACTGACCATAAGGCCACTTCGTCCTTTTTTTCTATGATCTGTACGATCTAGATACTTTTTATCATTGTATTATATCATTTGAATATATCTAGAGACCGAGACTTTAAAGTACAGAAAAATACCGGACCGCCCAAAATCGACGTCGTTCAATAAAAACGCCTAAACTTTGTTAAGTTATAGCGGCCATGTTGTTAATGCAAAATCTATCAAATTTATTGTAAATTATACAGTAGCGTATAGCAAATTATCATGGAAGATTATAGTGTTGAATAATGTGTGTAAATTATCAGAATTTAATTTTTAAAATCAGCGATCCATTCGAAAAAATTTTTGGCGATGAGGTCCATTTTTTGATAAATGGATAAACGAATACAAGCAAAATTATTAGATATAACGATCAATTTATTGTATTTTAAACTGGATGATTCCGACTGCATGCCACACAGAGCATGCCACGATGGATATTCCGCACGATTTGTGGGCATTGGTATATTGCACAAAATCGAAAATTGGATCATCTGAATTCGTGTCGCCAAATAAATTTGTGAGAAATATTTGAATATTTTTATATTTTATAATAAATGCCATAAAATATTCTTTTAAATGCAATGCAAATTGAGTAAATATCTTATATGTAATTTGTTTTATTTGCATTTAAAAATTGAGCGTTGTTGTTGAAATATCCTATATATTGGGGGCAAATTTGCCTGACGGGATTAAAACTTGAGAGACATTGGAATGAGCATGTTTAAAATGCATTTTTCCTTGTATTCAGCTCATTATCGATATTTTTAATGTACATTAGCATTTCAACATATCAATATTCAAACCGACTGCGACGTAAGATCCGCAGTGAAAGGATTCTAACATCAACTGAATACAAAAACCAGTCGCTTTTAGGGCGGAAAATTGATTGAAATGGAATTAAAATGAACGCTCTTCCATGCCATTGCATGACGGCAAGAACTCGTTTGGGACATTGCTATTTCGACACATCTTTTGATGCATTCTATGCGCTATTCGGATATCGATGCTTGAGAAACTGATAATGCCTGCCAAAAAAATGGCAAAAAAGTTGGCGTATTTGGTCTTGAAATATGTGCAATTAAAAATGCATGTAGCTTTATATAGGAACCGGTTGGAACCGAATCAAATCGTAGACCCAAATATCTCCGATCGGTCGATAGACCTGTTTTTTGACGGAACCTATGCATTTATAATAAGGCAGAAAAAATACATTTCGGACAGTTTTCGAAGGCCATCCGATTGATTTTGAGTTTCGAAATTTTGACGGCATTTTCGGCGATCGGGATCTGTTTACATACGGTCACCTCTGACGAGAAAGATCATTTTGCATAATGCATTAATTTCAACAAACGACTGGAACCGAAGCGATAAACAAACGAAGGCTTTTGCGGTCAAAGCACATAATCGCACAAAGCATTCTCGTCGCTCATTTTAAGCATAATTTCGACGCGCTGGCGTATCTAAAATCTCGGAGGACGTCTCTGTCGAACTATTTGAAAGGCTTCAGTTTCGAAGATCTGCCAAATCGAAAGAAATGGAAACAAGGTTGTAGAATGCACAGGGGGCGTCGTTTCGGCAGCACTGTTGTTGTTCCAAGTCTTCCGCATAACAAGCACTGATAAAAAGCGACTACGAAACGATAAAATATGTCAAATAAATGCGCAAATATGCGATATGAAAACACGAATATATGTTATAATCCTAGATCACTAATCATTAGTCTCACAGACTACAGATTTGACGTGTATGCATATTCTCGAACCTCCCCCACAACCGCTCAGTACTCACTACAATCGATTTTGTTTTTCTTGTATATTTTCAAAATTAAGACAAAATTCCAATTATTTACGGAGGAGACCAGAATGAAATCTATACTAATCTGAAACTACTTTTTTCAACACGGTTGATTTATTGATTTATTCAAATTTACGGTATAAATTTTTTTTTATATAATTATCTATTGTTCCTACCAGATTTATGTCAAAATATTATTTTAAACTATTAAAAAAAAATAAAGTCAAAAAATTATTTTAATTTAAAATATTCACTATTTTTGTGAAAATAAATTTATTTTTTAATTTTAAATGACTAGAAAGCTTAAATTCGTGTCAAAAAGGACACGCCTTTTTTTTATTACCCTTTACACTTAACCAGTCTATAACTTTTTTAAAGTTTATTTTTTATCTTCTAATATATAAAAATGAATTGGATTTTGTTCGTTCGAAATGCGCTCCCATACTGTTCATCGGATTGCGATAAAACTTCGTCAATTTATTGCTAATGATCCCGCGAATAACATAGAAATAGTCTAATATATAAAAAAAATCAATGTTTGTTTGTCCGTATTTAATGCGCTTCCATACCGTTGATGCGATTGCGATAAAACTTTGCCAATTTATTGTTGGTACTTTCTCAAATAATATAGATATAGTACAATTAACTTACAGTAGATTTTATATATAAAAATCAATGTTTGTATGTTGGTTCATATTTATGATAAAATCAACAATATAAAATGAATTTCATTATTTTTAACGCGCCTACATCAAAAGTACAGTGACATCAAAAGACACCCAGTTTAAGCCCGAATACGATCTCTCACTGTCCAATTCAGTCGATAAACACATAAAGCAAACAATCTCCATAGGCGTCTATAGACGCAAACCGCATATTTCAGTTCCGGTTGCTATATTCTTGTATTTCATTGTTTGGCAATGTCTCTGGATGCGTCCATAAAAAATCCTAGCCCAATTCTATATGTATTCAGATGTATATGCGAGAAATTCGAAGAAGTCTGAAAATATGAGCGCATTGTTGGAATGTTTTAACGCGTTTTTAACGCTTTGTTTAGTAAGTTAATTTTAAATTGAGCACAGATGCATAAATCCATCCTTTTCTCTGAGAACAGCGCTGCGCGCATCAAACTTGTGCATCAATAAATTAACCTTAACACCGTCGATATCACACAATATTCGTTTATTTTTTTGCGTAAACATAAACAATACACATGTGGATGTCTCCTATTTCTCCAACGATCTAAGAAGACCTCATGCCTGGTGGATTTCAACCGAATACGGACAAATTCCATTATAATGTTTATCTTGTCGTTATCTGTTGATGAATTATGCTCGAGTTTGATCGCATATATGCGCGACTACTCATCAACGACTTTTTGGGCAAATTTATTGACACTGTCAAAATTTTGGATTTATTTGGATTTGGGTATAAAATAGTTATTATACAAGCAACAGCGCACACTTCCACACGTTATTCGCCATCCGATTTTTTTCTTGAATTGCAAAAATTTGACCCACTTATCGTTGTTCGACACCTGCTTTTCGTTTTATAAAATCTAAAGTGTTTGGCATAAATTCTCAAACAAATTATATAGACGGAAGGGTATTTAAAATAAAATATATATTCATGGTATTCGATATGAGCTTTTCAATGCTGAATGCCCTCCGAACGTTAGATAACGCAATTAAACTGTTTATGGTTCTGTGGTGTTATTCATCCGTTCAGCATGTGAAGGCTGCATTTTTTAAAATGGAATACAATTGAACAAATATTCATGATTGTGGAAACGGAAAAAAATGGGTTGAAAACTCACCAGCGACGAATCTGCTGCTCAATTTGCTGCCGTTGTTGGGGTAGATGCTGGAGGTGGAGCCGCCCAAACCTGAGCACCCTTCACTGTGTTGCACAAAACACCCGTTTGTCCCTTCGCAAACTTTCACTGTGGAATCGCCAAAGAAGCACACGTGGTCTTGTCCTCTCTTGGCCGGATCGCCTTCAGCAGTCTTGTTCAGAGCCATGTCTTGGACAGAACCGGAGGCGACGGCGACTTCATTTGGACTATCGAAATGTCTCTGAGCGAAACGGTCGCTCGCAGCCACATCCTTCAGACGCGATAATACCCCCTCTCGTCTTTCGCTCATTAAGCCATTGCTTAATTTGTATTTTGTCATGATTCCGAGCAGCTTCTTATTCTGTCCAAAAAACGATTGTGCTGCGTCCAGAAGCTCTCCGAAAGACCATCAAAGCTCTCTCATCCCGACGCATGCCGCATTCAGCTCCAGCCCGACCCGTTCACCTGCGAAAGAACCATCGAAATGACCATCAATCGAAGAGACGACGTAATCGAGGAGCACCACAGTGACTCAGGCCACCATTTCGAAACACGTCGAAAGTAGCAGCACAATAGGAAATGTCTGTGTGTACTTCCGCTACAATTTGCTAGAATGCATAACAATTGGCACTGTCACCTACTAAATTAAAAATCATTGCGCTGATCATCGATCAGCATTGGCCGAAATTGGAATGTCTCCACCGACATTCGGATCCATCACCGATGATGGACCAAAAACGGCTCTCAATCACATTTATGCATCGAAATACAACCGCTTAACAATGCCACGTTAAAATAACAATTCGCCATTATCACATGACAATTGATATGGAAACAAAAGTGACCTCACCGAGCAAGATATTCCACATATCAATTATATAACGCCGAAAAACTATTGAGCAATACGACAAAACTCCAAACAATTTCCCATTCGGACAGAACGAGTATACTGAATAAGCATCGATTAGTACAATATAAAGACATTCAAATAATGTCTCAATTGATAATAGCCTACGTAGGAATCGAAACTCGATCGTCACCTTGGGGGTAAACCCTACATTATTGTAAAAACCTCATTTATTTCATAAATTATTCATCAACTAATTCAAACAAATTTAACGAAATGAAAGAAAACGGCAAAATCTTAATATTGTGCATTATAACATTAGGTGATTAGGACTTTGAAGTACAGGAAAATACCGTGCCAACCAAAATCTACAGGATGCGGCACACAAACTACCTTAATTTAAAAATGAATAACACAAACAATATAGCAGATATCGATTTAATTATTTTTACTATATTATAGAGTGAAATTTAAGGTTTTTTGAAGAAATTTGAAAGATCTTATTTAATCACGAATGATAGAAATAATGAACATTATTTTATGTTATTTGTTTTATTATAAATATGAACAAACATATAAACATTGATTTTTATATATAAGATCTACTGTAAGTTAATTGTTATATGCTTATATTATTTGAGAAAGTGCAAACAATAATTTGGCAGAGTTTTAACGCAATCGGATCAACGGTATGGAAGCGCATTAAATACAGACAAACAAACATCAATTTTTATATATTAGACTATGCCTATGCTACTCGCGGAATCATTGGCAATAAGTGGACGAAATTTTATTGCAATTCGATGAACGGTATGGCAGCGCATTTCGAACAAACAAAACCCAATTCATTTTTATTCATAAATAAAGGTTACTAAAAAATGACGTGAAATTTATTTTTAACCAATATACGTTATCTTATACAATGAACCCTAATATAGCGATTGAATATGAATTTGTTTGTTAAAAAAAATCAATGGATTCCATCAAACAATACGTCAGTTCCAATTCTTTATCCAGTTGATGAGGAATCCCGCATATGTTGCGAACGGACTCGAGTGATAAAGAAAGAGCATTTTCATAATACACGCGTACATCGATGATAAGGTCGTATTGTAAAGATACCCTTACACGTTTAAATATTTTTAAATAACGTGATTCATATTTAAAAATATTAGATACTTAGATCTTGGGTGATCTTCTTAGAATCATAATAAATAGTAGAAAGCCACATAAATCAATCATATATTTAAAACTCAGTTTTTGGGGTTCAAAAATATAATTTATTGATATACAAGCCTTGCACAATAAGAACGATAGTTTTATGTTTTTATATCACAAGGGATAAGAAAAATGATTACATTCGCGAGCTGAATATGTGTCGCCTAAAAGTGACCATAGGAAATACTCCAATTGGGACCTTGGTCAAGAAAAAGAGGACGAGGCGAACCACCAACCAGATGAAGAGATAACATAACAAAAATGGCAAGCTTTTGCTGGACTCGGACGAAATAACATCGGGAAAAGTGGATGTCCATGATGGAGGCCCATATCCAAAGATGGACGCAACACAAAGGTCGATTGTTACATTCGAGATTTAAATTTCTTACTCCTTGATCGAAAAAAAAGAGCATTGAAGCCATTTATGAAACAATTAAAATTCATAATTCAATCATATAATAAATTCACCATTAATTGCGCACAATTAGCCGACAATTACGATTGACCGTTTCAAGATCAAAATCTGCCTCACAGATTGGCATTGATTTGCCAACTAAACTAAATATGAAAAATTGCACGCAATATAAATACAAATCTGCTAAGCATTTAAATAAATACATCTTTCGATTTGAATAAAGCGTATGCAAATATTTCAGGAAACCATCAAACAAAAAGATACAACAAATCCGCATGGACATAAATGCTCAGCTGTTTAAAATTTTTCCTCGTTTTGTTACCAAAAAAAAAAACAGTATTCTAATTTTTACGATGTGCCATAAATGTTTAGGCGGTGCTTCCCACAGTAGCCCGAATTTAAAATGGCGCCGAAGAAAGGAGATCGTTGCCGTGGTCGGGGTTTTCGTCGCAACACGGGGAAGACCCTAAATGACCCTCGATCGAACGTGTTCATTTTTGCATCAGCGTCAATGATGCCAGCGTTTCGAAAGACTTATAGTTCGCAGTCCTCGGAATGAAACAGGTTTCAATACTGTGACCGGTCGTAAATAATTCCACCTGGTGATTCATTAATAAAGAAAGCTATTAGGTATTACGCCGCCAATTAGAGCTTTCGACATTTTATGTCCACGTTACTTTCGAAGCGCCGATTGTGGCTTTCGTTCACAAATTCAAACACTTTGATCACAGAAATTGCCTATTTGATCAGAGCAGCATTGAGTGACGACAATGAAGCGCGAACAAAAAATTGCGCGACGACAACGCGTACTTTAAATATTAAACACAACGTCAAATATCTGCCAATCAATTGTTATTCAAATTCTTGATTCCGGCACTGTTTGCTCACAATCAATAGTGTAATATTTGATCGAAATTGAATTTCAATACGAAAAAACCATTCGTGCTACATCACTGTACAGCAGAAACAGTATCGCGGCTTATGTTAATAAAGTACGCAAAATTTGCGAACCGAACACGACACTGGCAACATTTTTGATGTAATCAATTTTAATGCAGTAATTAATTGTATCAAATTATGCAACACTATTCACAGAAAGATGATTGTTCTTCGATGCGCTCACCCAGGTGGCCAGCTCGGTGATTGCTCATAGCAGTGGCTGGCTTAGTACTTGAGAGGCCCTTTCCCTACCGGTGATGTATTTACTACACCGCGACTCTAATAATGCGAATATCGATATAAAAAAAATAGACACGGGGTTCAGATTTTTTTGTATTCCTCCTTAATATAATTACGAATCACGTTAAAGTATTATAGTGTATAAGTATTCATCTGCTGCGACGGAAATAAATAATTTGTCAAGCAGAAAGGAATTTTATCAGTCACATTGATGGTGTTATACAAAAATGGAGGCTCACGCGGTCATCAACTCGAACTTGTATTTAAATATGTGATGACGATACCACCGATGAGTATGAAGGCTGAGCGTGCATCTTCAGCAGCAATTTGCCTGGCTCTTCAGGTGCAATGTGTTATGTTAACAACGCCATCTCTTGTGGCCCTACGGAGACATTGCAATTGCATACAGGCGGATCGCTTCTTGCGCGTGCACCGTTGCCGGTTGGGTAGTGACGCGCAGGAGGCGGAACTCGGGAGAGTCGTCGGTTAGCCTTGGCTGCGGGAGGTCGTCCCTCCTGCAGCCAGGTCATTCTCTCTCACTCTCGCGTGGAATAAATAGTTATTTAGAGAAGAGAGTCTTTTTATTCAAAAAACGGACCCGTGCGCAAGCGCGGCCATCCCAACGAGCATATGGGAACGGGGAGTCGACTAATAATGATAACCCAATTTAATCAATTTCAACTGTATTGTTTATGTTTACTTGTATAAATGAAGGAATATTGTGTGCAATCAACAGTGTTCATTTATTGATATACAAACTTCATACACGCTGCGCGGTCCTGAGAGATAAGTAGATTTGTACATAAGCAAATATAGCATCTACGTTTAAGTCATTTTAAAATTAGCTCACTACTCAAAGGGATTTTTATAAAAAAATATTTTCGAAATATAAATAAAATTCTGATCGTTTTGATTTTGTTTGACCTCAAAATTTCACTGATTTCATGGCTTTGTTTACTTGAAAACGCGTTGCGCAACAGATGATGACACTTTTCGCCTTCTTTCTACAGTGATGGGATCAAGACGCTTCATATCCAATGAAATAAATGTATTTCTAATGAATTTTTAAATATCACTAAATAAATTTGTATAGCGAAATTCCGGTTCATATTTGAATCAATCTCATAATACAGAGATTAAATATCAAGATAGTTGATGCGGGCGATGGCACATATCAGACAAACATAATTAATTCTCATATTAACCTTTTGACTGCCAGTGAAGCATTTCTTGTTAAGGATTATCACAATACAAAATGCTTTTTTAAATTTATTTTTAATAATAATACGCTAATAAAATTGATTGTTTATTTGGGTTTGTCTCAATTTACTCATAATATTAATAAGAACAGTTTTTTTATAAGGCATTCTGATCAAAACATCCCAAAATAGGTTCAGTTACACAGCAAAGATCATTCAATGAGCAGACCTGATGATCTGATGTTCTGAATTTATTTAAAAATAAAATGGGAAAAATCAAGATCCATTAAAATGTGAAGACATTTTTGGAATCACTAATGTGTCCCTAGCATAATAATTTTTAGGTATTAAAAAATATTTAACTTTCTACGAAAAACATAGTGATTCGCCGGTGAGTCACAGTCAAAAACTGGCCAAAATAAACAGAAACTTTTCTAAACAGAAGCATAAAACGGCACGTATTTTTGGCACTGTCGATATCAACCGATATAAGATTTATTTTATTTGCAACATCTTCTCATAATGATGCCCATAATTGAGCTCGCATCATCTTATGTCGATTTTTTTTCGAGCAAAAAAAAAAAAAGATTCACATATAAGTGCCAGAAAAATATTTGCATATCGCTGCATAATATTTTGAAGGCGATTCTTGCCATAAAAAATAATTCAATACAAACAACGCCGCGAACAGGATCCGTAATCCTGGTCGTGGTTTTGTCCGTTTGAAAATAGTTTTCAATTTGTCGACCGCCGCTCTGAACCTTCTTTAATTGCAGTTAATTGCACTTGAATGCTAATTTTGCAATTATGGATTCCAATGGAAAGCAATAAAAGTGTTTGCATTGCGAAACAAACATTTGAGCAAGCAAAATCAGCTGATCAACCGTATGGAGTCAAGCATGATATATAGTTTGTTTGACACGTGGACGGTCAGATGTTGAATATTTACACTGTACCGTGAAGCTATTGTCAAATTAAAATAATAAATTTATTATTTACATTCATCCCTTTATAGAACCCAGACGCTATATTCGCATTTGCACCGCTTATCGTCCAAATAAATCCATTATTATCTCAGGACCGCGCAGCGTGAATCAAATGAGCCAAATCCCCCACAGACTCTGAATAATCTTAAAATCGTTGTTTTTGCCAGAGCCGTAACGTGGGTATAAGGCGCCTGTGGCAAGTATTTAATTTGTAAGATTAGTCTCTGAGCTTCCGTGATCGTACAAATCATAGAAACGCCGCAAAAAGCCCTAAAAAGAGACGGAGTAGCCACAAGATCAGTGCGTGTCCAATCGGTCCGTTTTTAGGACCGTTGATATGACGAATTAGCGTTTCATAATCGGACAACATACGAACTCTCATTACAAAATTATGGTTAAGCCATAACGAAGACAATAGAAGAAATTAGTATATATTATAAAAATAGACAGAGTCAATCAGTGTTGTTGCATGTAAAGTAGAATGGTCAAGTAAAAAAAAACCGTGTGCAACTTTTGACTGGGTCGGTGTTTTGCGTTTAGCGCCCAAAGTTGCGCCCGTGACGGGCGCCTGGTTGTTTCAGCCTGGGACGAAATACTTAAATTTAACGTTAAAACATAATTCAGAGTAAATCTGACACATTGTTTTTACATATTTTTGATTCAAACTCAATTTTAAGTTTGAACCACTTTCCCTACCGCTGAGTATGTATTGCGATTCTAAGAAGATCGCCAACAATCTAAACCTGATTGTTTTTAAACGAATACGGACAAATTCTATTATAATTTTCGTGCAAAATGATACTTAAACCTTTTTTGTGCGTTAGATGCGTTCCGCGGAAAATCGCACAAAAAAAACTATGACTTACATAGAAAAAGTGAAAATGCGTTCCGTGGTTTTAGAACGCATTGCGTGAAAATGGATTTTAAAAACCGCATAACTTTGAAACAGATATAAAAAATATATCTAAAATCGCACAAAAAAGTTAATTATAGAAAACAGGAAAACAATAAGGCAAATAACAAAAAACATTTTTTGTAACATCTAAAGGACGTCTTGCATCATTGGTAAAATTTTAAAGATGACATTTGGCATCTGAAATGCCAGATATCCACTAGAGAAATACTAAATATTTTAATTACAAACTATCACCGCTGTATAGAAATTATTCGTAACCAGTTTGAAGTAAATTAATTAATTAAAATGTGAGAATATGTTTTTAATAAGTGGAAACATTGGAAGAATTAAAAAAAAAAACGATATCAATTTTTTCAAAAATCTAAACCAGAATAAAGGGCGTGGTCGTAATTCTGCAACAGCAGATGCAATATGATTTACAAAGTCCCAAATTATAATTTTTTCCAAATTTCGGTTAGTGTTGATGATTTATTTCCTGTTTTATTCAAAATATCTCGATACGTACTCTTTATGAAATAAAAAAACCGCATAACTTCGAAATCGCACAAAAAGACTTTTGAGTGTATTTGGTATAATGAATTTATGTGAATAAAAATAATGTATGTATATTAAAAAAACTAATGAACATACAAAATAAACTGAAAATTTAAATCCAATTAATGCTGAACAGCATTCCAACTATAAAATTGATACACAAAAGGTCATTTTAGAAGAAGGTAATACAATTTTGCTATATTCGTATGTCCACCACTTATCATCAACACAAATCCATTTTCCTCTGAGGACCACGCAGCATGAGTCAAACTTGTATATCATTGAATGAACCTTAACACTATTGATATTGTTGGGCTCCATAATAAATATATAATTGATTTGTGTGGCTTTCTATCATTTAATATGATCACCAACAATCTAAAAAGGTTCCATACCCGATGATTTTCAATCGGATACGGACAAATTTCTATACAATTTGAATGTATATTTTATCATCATCTGTTAATAATTAATTTGACGACTCTCTATTTTGTACTCTATAAAAAAAAGTTCAAATATTGTATTAGAAATAGACGCAAGGCGTATAAATTAAGAGCTATGGATCGCTTTTCGCAATTTTTGGACGTGGAGGGCCACCTTTACTTAATGTAATACTAATCATGCCTAGATCGCAAAACTGCTCCAATCTGATTTCCTGCTTAGATTCCAGATTCTCGATCTGATCCTCGAGTGCAAGAAAGACAATGCGCTTCAGAAACTCCTTGAAACGGGTATTATTCTGTTATTTCACGGTCGACTCAGAATTACAATATAAACTGATATTGATAAGGCATTTTTTTCCCCTACGGAGAGGAAGGAAACACTAAACAGCATCACGGCAAGAAAATGCAATTGCATTGTTCTCATTTGCTTTGGATTCTCGAGAAGAATGATTCCACGGTTGACGGCTCAAACAATGAAATTAACCACTCGTTCGACATTCATTATTATATTTCTTTGAGAAAATCGAACCACAATAACTTATTAAGCGCTTCTTTTCGCTCTTACCAACCGAAATGGCATTGTTATGAATATTAAACGACTATTGTTTCGTATCAAAGAAATCGACGATGAAGCAGCTCATTGAGTCCTCAATGCTTTGGCGGAATATCAAGAAAACGGGCACATTTAATCCGAAACGAATAAATCTCTGCGTCCTCGTGATCACATTTTTTTCAATGCATCGTGTGCATTTAAAGTGCATGATGGCATTGAATTTGCCTAACAAAAATATTTAAGACATGCTTAGTTACGAGGGTAGAACCGGTTCCGATTGTGGGTCTGCGTTGACCCTTTAAATGCGGTCAAGGGCGCCTGCAATTTTAAGGGCAGCTTTTGTCCCCGATGGCGAAATATGTGCTCTATAAATCTGCAATCAAGATCCGAATGAAATTTCGATGGAATGCGACTATAAAATGGAAGAAGCATTAACAATGTACACAGGAAGTAATTGTTTCATTTGTGATAAAAGCGAACAAAGAATCGCAATATCACGAACATTTATTTGTCTTTTGAGACCTTGTAATGTAACCTTGACCATTGGTAGGCAATAGTACATGGTGATATATTGTGAAAGTTTAGAATTTTATAAAAATCGATTTCTTTTTTTTTGCATTGTTTCAAAGCTTAGACATTTAAAAATATATGCTCCAAATAAATTTCTAAAATTCTAATTATTTACGATTTTATGGCTGTTTTAGAGACGCGGCAACTAAGGCGATCCTACCAGGATGAAATCTTTAAACGCGTTTTTCTCGAAACTCCTTTTTTCAACACCGTTGACATGATATCTCAATTTTTAATCGGCAGATTTACTTCAAATTTAGTATGAACCTTTATTATATAATATTCTATTGTTTCTACCAGATTTGTGTCAAAATTTTATTTTTAACTATTTAAAAAAAAATTAAAACTGTTACAAAATAAGGCCAAAAAATGACTTTTGTTTAAAACAATCACCATTTTGTTAAAATAATATTTTCTTCTTTTAAAGGTAGTGACTATAGCGATATTTTTATTAATTAAGAAAAAAAAATTAAATTCACTTTTTTGTTGACGAGAAGGATTGAAATCGTGTCAACCATGTCACACCTTTTTTTACCCCTTACACTTTACCAGCCTATAACTTTTTTATATTCTGAAAATGCTATGAAAGATAATAGTGTTGAATATTGTCAAGATTTGAGGGCATAAACTGGCTACGGAGATCGTGTGATTTAATGCCTTAAGATTTAATATTTTGAGGCTATTTTAAATCGCAGGTATATGAGTATAAATCGCAAACAATCCATGTCCTTATAAGTCAACATAACAAACGCCATCCAGCAAATTCAGCCAGATTTATGTGATGAAGTCGTCGAACATTAGAGCTCCCGAATACGTGCCACCAAGCAAAGCCGCGGCGCACAATTGAATAACATTATATCCCGTATTTAATGCCATAAAATATTCTTTCAAATACAAAAAAAATTGAGGGGATTTCCCTGACACAACTTGATTTATTTACATTTAAAAATCGAGCGTCGTTATTGTGAGGCCCTATACTATGCATATCGTTGAGAACGTAAATAAATTATTTTTTTATTTTAGTAAATATAAAGTAACTTTAACAAAGTTTATATACTGGCGATGCAGGTCATGGTACAAATACATATATGTACGCTTAAACCTTTTTTTATGCGGTAGATGCGTTCCGCGGAAAATCGCACAAAAAAGCTATGACTTTTTTATTGAAATTTAACGTTTAAACATAATTCAGAGTAAATCTGACATCACATTGTTTTTACATATTTTTGATTCAAACTAAATTTTAAGTTTGGACCACTTTCCATGCCGCTGAGTGTATGTATTGTGATTCTAAGAAGATCGCCAACAATCTAAACCTGATGGTTTTTAACAGAATACGGACAAATTCCATTATAATTTTTGTACAAAATGTTACTTTTATAAAAAAAATGTACACTTAAACCTTTTTTGTGCGTTAGATGCGTTCCGCGGAAAATCGCACAAAAAAAACTATGTCTTACATAGAAAAAGTGAAAATGCGTTCCGTTTTTTTGGAACGCATTGCGTGAAAATGGATTTTAATAACCGCATAACTTTGAAACAGATATATAAAATATATCTAAAATCGCATAAAAAAAAGTTAATTAAAAAAACAGGAAAACAACAAGGCAAATAAAAAATAACATGTTTGGTAACATTTAAAGGACGACTTGTATCATTGGTAAAATTTTAAAGATAACATTTGGCATCTGAAATGCCAGATATCCACTAGAGAAATACTTAATATTTTAATTACACCTGTATAGATACTATCACCGCTGTATAGAAATTATTCTTACCCAGTTTGAAGTAAATTAATTAATTTAAATATGAGAATATGTTGGAATAAGTGGAAACATTGGAAGAATTAAAAAAAAACGAAATCAATTATAAAAAAAATCTAAAACAGAATAAAGGGCGTGGTCATAATTCAGCCGTAGCAGATGTGATATAATTTATATAATCCCAAATTATATTATATTTTTTTCCAAAGTTCGGTTAGTGTTTTATCAAAAAATATCTCGATACGTACTCTTCATGAAAAAAATGCTTTAAAAAAACATAACTTCTAAATCACACAAAAAAAAGTCGCACAAAAAGAGGTTTGGGTGTATATCAATAAATGAACCTCAACACTGTTGATATTACACAATATTCGTTCATGTAATTGCGTAAACATAAACAATACACTTGCGTTTTTTCAGTTTTAGTAACGAAACAAAGCATAAATCGCACAAAAAAACCTATGACTTTAAGTTGAAGTTTATGGTTGTAATGTGATGAGTCGACAACGTGTTACGAAATTAATTAGATTATTCAGAGAAGGCCTACTGAAGCTCACGACGATGCAAAGGATAGGAGACCATCAGTAATTTCTGACGACCTTCATGAATAATTTTCTGACAGGACTCTTTGGTGATATTGTGTCGGAAAAACTTGCTCAGAAGAAGTCGTGAAACAGAATACTCATACGGGAGCAAGGGAGAAGCTTGCGATTGGGTTTAATATGTTGATGGGTATCGTCCTCACAAATCCACTTTTCTCCCCGGACGGCACGGCATGAGTGAACCTTGTACACCTAAACCTTTTTTGTGCGGTAGATGCACAAAAAAAGCTATGTCTTACATAGAAAAATTAAAGATGCGTTCCATGGATTTTAAAAACCGCATAACTTTGAAACAGCTATATAAAATATATCCAAAATCGCATAAAAAAAGTAAATAATAAAAAAAACATGTTTAAAAAAACATTCGTACCCAGTTTGAAGTAAATTGATTAATTAAAACTTGAGATATGATGTCAACCGTGTTGAAAAAAAAGGAGTTTAGAGAAAAACACCTTAAAAGATTTCATTATGATAGAACCGGCCAAGTTGCCGCCTCAATAAAACAGCTATAACTCCGTAAGTGGTTGAAATTTTGGAAATTCCCTTGGATAATATATTTTTAAACGCCAATATATTGGAAAAATGCAAAAAAAAACATTTTTTTTTTCAAAAATCTAATTAAAAATATACTTTTTTCCAAATTTCGGTTAGTGTTGATGATTTATTTCCTATTTTATCCAAAATATCTCGATGAGTACTCTTTATGAAATAAAAAAATAGCTTAAAAAAAACCGCATAACTTCGAAATCGCACAAAAAAAATCGCGGATACATTTTAATAAAAGTTTGTTTGAATTAAAATGTCAGCGAAAGTTGCATTGTCACGATGAATTATAAATCCAAATGCATTGATCAAACTGTAACATTTTTATTTGAACTTTTGGTTAAGCCTTTCTAATTAATTAAAGCACACTTCCGCCGCTGCCGTTTCATTTGGTTCGATTAATCGATGCATCATTCCTTGCATATCCCACCAAGCACACAACATTATTTTTCTTGTGGTTATACCGGGTTCTAGAAAAAAATCTAGAGTTAAATGCTTAAAAATGGGTTAAACATAGATGCTATATTGCTATTGATGCTCTCAGGACCGCGCAACGTGAGTCAAGCTTGTATAAATGAACCTTAACACAGTTGATATTGTTGGGTCAGAGTTTTAATTTAAATTGTTTTGTGTTCTTCTGTTTATTATGATTCTAAGAAGACCCCATATCCGATGGTTTTCAATCTTTTCAATCTGTCATCTGTTGATAATTTCACCAATATTCGCACTGTATCGCACATATGCACGATTACTCTGCGATGGCATAAATGGTCATAATACAGATTTAAATAAATTCAAACGAGTATACATCCGTTGCTATGCACATACGTCGATATGCACCACAGTTGCTAACTTTCTAAAATCTCTATCATTATTTGAAATGCGCCTTCAGCATCACATCGCAAGAATGCAACACTGCGTTTAACATTTTTTTGAGGAAAAATTTCGAAAGGTCGAAAAACACTCGAGCGTACATTCAACGGCCTTCCGAATACATCCTGCAGCTGAACTGCATCGATGCATCACCCATTGAAGATCGTCGTGATTTATGTCATTTTTTGACACAAATTAGAGTGTGCAATATTTCCCAGTGATTCTCAATCGATTTTCATCCGAATAAACAATTAAAATGCTTCAATATGAACGTACCTTGCAAGATTTGATAGATTTATGAGTGTAACGCAGAGGACTGTTCTAGAGTACTGCACGGCGCTATCACCATGGATGTTATGGCGTCTCATTAGGGCGAATGGCTTTTTAAGATTTTCGCAATCCATTTTCTATGGACGCAGATGAAATCCACACATCGTGTTGCGTCACAATCATGTGACTGATATTTTTTCTTGGATGGCAAAAAAAATGGATATCGAATGGGCATTAAAAAAAGTTTCCTCATATTTGGCTGATCGGAATGTCGATTTTATGGATCTATGGCTGCTGATCTCAGAGATCACGTGAATTTGAATCGATATGATTATGCAGATTTTTCATGAACCTTGTAGGTGTTTTGCAGAGTACCGACTTTGAGGAAAATGTTATCGTCTTAAGGACAAAGGATAAGTCCAATGAAAATTTCGCAATCGTTGCCCAAATCCAAGCGAGATGTTTTTCTCGTTTGGACAAAATAGGAAACTCTATCTAAGGCGGATATTTATGACAATTCTAGTTCCTGTCTGAAATAAAATTTCCGGTCTGGTGGGTGTGATGAATTATTTATTATAATACTAATTGACCTCTGTGACAATTTTTTAGACTTAATAAAAATCGATTGCTTCATTGATCTCTTATTAGAAAAAGCGAGAATATCACACACAAGGATTATATTAAAGATTGTGCAATTCAGTATATATTACAAGCCAACTGCGATGATTGAAAATCCGAAGAAATCCACAACAACACAAGCAATTTAGCCATCAGTTTTAAATCGCACATCAATTACGCGCTTTAAATAATCTGGAATTAAGTGCTGGAAGAGCGACATTGACACATTAAACGCTTGTAAACAATGCTGATCGATAAAAAATATGTTTATGTAATATATGTACTGCTGTAATCGATGGACATCGAAAAAAATTTACACTCCCGCCAAACGAGTTTTCGCCACATAGCATTTATTTTGAATTATAACAAAACTTTTACCGGTACGAAGGCTGAATTTATGCTCTGATATCCAAATGTACTTCATTTTGCAACAATAGATGGCGCAAATCGTGTCTTAATAGTGAATATTTTCATTATAAATACGCGACGATCACAATATCTGATCCTTGACTGACATTGACAAATTTGCGATTTGAGCCGTTTGTACAGAGTTTTGCGAATATTTTATGTTTCCGTTCCGTTGATGAGTAATCGCGCATATATGCGTCCGGACTCGAGCGACACAAAAAGAGCAAGATGTTTATCTTGCATCTCATCATGCACCCGAACATCGATGGCAAGGAACGCGTTGGCGGTCTTCTTAGAATCATAATAAATAGTTAAAGGCCACATAAATCAATTATAAAATTGATTAAAGCTCAACGCTATAACAAAATTATTATTATATTTTATATTTTGAATGTGTATTGTTTATGTTTATGCAAATACATGAACGAATATTGTGTGATATCAACAGTGTTGAGGTTCATTTATTGATATACACCCAAACCTCTTTTTGTGCGACTTTTTTTGTGCGATTTAGAAGTTATGCGGTTTTTTTAAACCATTGTTTTCATGAAGAGTACGTATCGAAATATTTTTTGATAAAACACTCACCGAACTTTGGAAAAAAATATTATATAATTTGGGATTATATAAATCATATTGCATCTGCTACGGCTGAATTATGACCACGCCCTTTATTCTGTTTTAGATTTTATTAACAATTGATTTCGTTTTTTTTTAATTCTTCCAATGTTTCCACTTATTAAAAACATATTCTCATATATAAATTTATTAATTTATTTCAAACTGGGTACGAATCTTTTATATATAACCCTCTATTATTCCTACCAGATTTATGTCAAAATTTATTTTTTAACTATTTAAAAAACATTAAAACTGTGTTAAGGCCAAACAATATCTTGACTGATTTTTTTCCTGAACAGTCGCCATTTTGTTATTTATTTTTTTGTGAGTCAGGGACTATAGTGACATATTTACTAATTATGAATTATATTGTTGGAAAAAGAAAATCTACACAGAATAATTATTAAGATTACATTGACACTGTGTACACTAATTCTTCAGAAGAAGAGAGAAATTTTCGCAACAGTTTTTAATTAAAATAATTAGTATTTTTCTAGTGCAGCGATTCTTAAACTGGGGCCCGCAAGAATATAAACATAACATATATCCATACACTTCTCTATCGGTTTATTTTTATGCGATAGATACGTTCCACGGGGATTCGCATATAAAAAATCGCATAAAAAATGCTTGAACTACATAGAAAACTAAGGAATGGGTTCCGTCATTTTTAAAAACCGCATAACTTCAAATAAATGTGATAGAGTCTACCCTAAATCGCATAAAAAAGATTTATAAAAAATAATATAAATAAAAACATTACAATTACAATTTCGTCATCCTTCTGTGTTGAAATCGTCTTTTTTAAAATGTTATCGGTAATTTCGGTAGGATTTTGTCCATTCGCCAAGTAATCCAAAATTGCCAGTTTCTTATCAAGAAACTAGGAATCTTGCCCTATACACACTCGCACTTTAACAGTTGTAACTTGCAGTAGTATTAATTATAATTTTTTTAATGCGCATTCGCGTTCAATTTTTTTTGAAAACCGCATAACTTCAAAATCGCATAAAAAAGATTCGCACAAAAACAGACCCAAGTGTACTTAAAAAAAATATTTTCAAGATGGGATCCGCGAAAGAAATTTTGCTAAAGTTCAGCGGACTACATAAGTTTAAGAAGCGCTGTTCTAGTGGATGTCTGGCATTTGAAATACCAGATGTCAGACATCCTTAAAATTTTACCAATGATGTAATACGTCCTTTTAATGTTACCAAAAATGTTATTCTTTAATTGCCTCATTGTTTTCCTGTTTTTTTTTATGCGATTTTCTGCGGAACGCACCTACCGCACAAAAAAAGGTTTAAGCGTACAAGGTTCACTCACGCTGTGCGATCCGGAGAGAAAAATCGATTTGTGGGGATGATACCCATCAACATATTACCTCTCCTACCTTTTGCATCGTCATGAGCATCAGTACGGCCTTCTCTGAACAATCTGGTTCATTTCGTAATATGTTGTCGACTCATCACATCACTACCATAAACTTTCACGCGCTTCATAAAAGTCGAAAAACAAATGACCGCGCGGTTCTGACACTGGCGGGAGGTGGTGGGAATGCGCGACGTCCTTTCCATCGCAAGAATTTACTGTGACTGAACAAAATGGCCGATAAACACGACGGACCAAACAAACTCACCATTAGGATGCGAGCCACACTAAATGCGCCAACTTTCGGTTGACACTCGAATGTTCAATGATTTTCTTAGTGCATATATAATTTTTAAAATGTGGTCGCTTACCACACCTCTTATAGACTTGAACCCTTATATTAATGCATGATATAGATAGAGGATAACAAATGCCAAGTGTTATCATCAATAAATACGGGCGTTTTATTACAAAAAAATTGCATTCAATGAACAATAAAAATGTTACATTTTTTATGGACCAAGTTTTGAACGTCATTGCTGTGTCTTTTGTGATCCTGTAAAATGATTTCTTTGTTCATTTTACCACAATGCGGGTTGGCATATCGCCTCCTACGACGTATTCTGCGGCGTTCGTGGAAAACGCGAAAAACATATTCGCAACGAAGCCTATCGCGACCGGGAAAATGCCTCAAACGCGGGATTTACCCGGTTTTTTTTCGGCGTCATCCAATGGCGTCCATTTTCTCGGAATGTTTCGCTATGGAATGAAACGATGATTCATGGAGTATGAAAATTCTTCAATTCCAAGCGTGCATGCACGTCGTTAACAGATCACCGGATAGCCTAATTGTCGAATATAATATCCAGGAAAATGGATTCGATCATCGAATCAAAGACCGTGAAGGTTGAGTGCTCAAGTTGATTAACTTGCATCGAACTTGAACACATTGAAATGTTTGTCGCCGAAATTGAGCATGCGACCAACGCAAAGACATACATTATATGCACTGTCAATGGCGGTAAAGTTCAAGAAAACTCTTCAAGGATCCACCGTTTTCGGAGTGCTCAAAAAGTTTTGTTTCCGAGGTAAATATGCAAAGAAGATGTGTAATGATTTTTTTTTAATGCTCCATTAAGGTCAATGATTATTGCCTCTGACCCAGTTTTGAGAGAAACAATCGAGGTTTATTATGTGAGATAAATCAGAGGACTTTATAATAATACAGCATTTCAGTCGATAATGCAAAAGGACGAATACACCAACAGTAAAATGTCAATTTTTACGGACGAAAAAATACCAGCGTTTTCATTGTTTCTTAGTTGAATCTTTAGTGTGATTAGCGAATTGGAGACAGAGACGGGTGTCTTGCATCTCATCATACACTCGTACATCGATTGCGAGATCGTACTGTAAAGGTACCCCTACACATCTAAATATTCTCAAATATTGCGATCCATAGCGCTTCATCTTCAATATCATCACATCAATTATTAAAAGATGACAACAAAATAAACATTAAAATTAGAATAGAATTTACAATACTACCGCGCAATACTGAAACAGCGTTAAGCGGATCGGTATTAAGCGGAATATTTCTGTATAATATGTTATTATGACACGTTAAATTGCCTTTATTCACTAATTGATACGTCTATTATTGTACAATCGGCTATTATCTACAAATTGCACTCCATGAATATATACTATTATTTATGATGCGATTTTTTTTTAATAATATATATGAATATGGAAAATACAGCTTTATATGTGCGTCTTTAATTTTTGCAACATAGGAAGACGTCTGGTCAAGCTTGAAATCGATATATTTGGGAATCATAATAGTATCTCAAATAGGTACTTATTGTATTGCACGCCATTGAAAATAATGCACGCCACATGTGCGTGTATACTCTCTCTGGATCATTCAGCACATGCAGCACAATGCATGATTTTCAATCAAATTTATATTCAGTGATTCGCGGATCAAATAGCTAATTTAAAAAATACACATAAAAATTGCAATGAAACTTTGGTGAGTTATTGGGCGTATATTCAATAATACCATTATTCATGTGCGGAGTTTGTTTTGCAAGACGATTAACGGATGCACCATGTTGGCGCACATTTATCTATCTACTAAGGAAAACAAAGCATAGCAACCATCGATGTCCTATGTACTTGCCAAACAAAAACACCAGCATTTATTCCTTGTCCGGGAGTCCGACAGGAGACTCGAAATATCGGAAAGAAATGAATTTGAATTTTTAATATACCTCTCAAATAATTATTAAGCGTGGATCGTATTCCTGTTTTTTATCGCAATTAAAAATATACAAAAGCATTCCAATAAGCAATTAAAACGCTTTATTTCTTTAAGTGTGACATTGCAACGCTTGCCGGGTACTAGCTAGTATAATATAAGAAGTAAAAAAAAGGCATCCAAGCTAAGTATTGCATTTCAATTATCAGTAACGAATAGGCACATGCATTGGAATTTTGACCAAATATTTTGAAAATGCAGCTTGTTTAAAACTCATTGTTATCAATTGAATTGTTCTTCAGCGGGAAACGGTTCTAATTCAATCGATCAGGCGGTTTAGGGCCTCTCTCCGCAGGTTTAGGATTTCTACTTCCTGGGAGTGCCCATGCGGAGATCCGTTCATGTACGCAGACCGTGCTCTGTGGCGTCCAATCACGAAGCGCTATTTCGTTGTGTCAGCGGTCCAAAGTTTGGACCGGTTGGACACGGAGTCAGTAGAGGGTCCCATGTTCAAATATAATCCGGAATTTTGCTTTTCTGAATCACAGACCAACATGAGCAGCATAAGGAGTCATAAGTGAGCGAGACGTAGCTTGTTGCTGTGTTGTGCAACGCATAAAAGTTCGTTTTCTCATAGATTTTCTCTGATAAAATCATGGATATTTTCTTAGCATAAGAATTAAAACTAGGTAAGTGACGGGTTAAAATATAATAAAGAGACTTTGAATTCGTATAAACAGCGTTCTGCGACGATTGCAACTTTTAGACTTTAGACAAATTATTCGTCTCCTTACGAATGTGATTCATGTTGTCATGATTATTGGTCATATTCTAATAAATATTATCGAATTATAATTCATTGTGACTCATGGACTGTTGCGCTTTTTTGCAGACGTACGTTTGTGCAAACTCATCCTAGGAGACAGATCTTCAATCGAATGATTAAAGTGGGACAAACGAATGCCCTCCCCCTTTTTAATTTTCGGTTTATTCACCACTAATAGAATGAAGTAATTGGAGTCACGTGCGTGGTGTTGTAGATCACGAGGTATGTTCAATTAATTCCGACGTAACGATCATTTCGAAGAAACTGGGCGCGCCAAAAATTCGCAACGTTAAAACACTGTAAACAAACACGAAACCAGTTTAGAAACCGTTCGAGGAAGTGAAATGCATCGGCGAAAAACCCACAAAGTTTATCAACCCATTGTCGAGAAAATATCTGCTTGGATGGTGAGGAATAGCAACCTTGGCCATCAGACCCGACAAAAGCGCGGAATATTGTCGTCCTTGAAAAAGTTTTTCCGACTCGATGAAGTGGAAAACGTTGCTGGATACCGCTATTTGGACACGCTTAAATGACACCCTCAATTTCCCAGTCCACGGCCATGGCCGTTAAGTGGTGAAATTAACGACTTCTGAACAAATAGCTAATTTGGAACAGAGTCAACATTGGCAGGAAGCAATGACGAAAGAAACTCGTTCTTGAAATAGGACAAAAGCCTTCTATTTGTTTGTGTACGAGGAAAATAAGCGCTGCGACGAAAATACTCTATATATGGACTATATTTCTCAATGAACTGGAAACTTGTTGTCTCAGGTCAATACCCATTTAAATTAACTTTATTATATCAAAAACTGAATATCTATTATATACGCTTGGAATAGCAGATTGATCGATAAGTCATTAAAACTGATAGCATTGACGTATTGAATATTTAATCCTTTGGTTAGTAAGCTAATTTAAAATCATCATAAACTTAGATGCAATATTCGTATGTCCAGCACTTATCATCCGTACAAATCCACTTATCTGTCAAGAGCGTCGCAACGTGTATGAAGCTTGTACATATTGATAGCATACAATATTCAGTCATTCAGATTTAATTTTGGTCATCGAGAAAAAAATGAATGTATTAGTCACGTACAAAATATAATAGAATATAGACTCCCAAATGTAGAGAAATAAAAAGGTAAAAACATAATTAGTGTTGAAAATATAAAAAATTATAGTCAATTATTTTCATATTTTTACAACAAAAAAATAAACAAATCATGGGATCTACCTGACTGGAACCGACAGTTAAGAAAAAATCCAAAACGTGAATATTTTACTTAATTTATTGGCGGCAAGATGAAATAGTATCTCCTAGCAATTTATGAATTTATCCAGGGACCAATTACTTCAAAGATACTTGGGTAGCTATACCCAAAATCCTAATGAAAGTATAATGCGACGGTTTGACAGCAGCTTTGAAGACTACAGCTTCATTTAGAAAATGATGAATGCATTGAATATAATTGTTGGCACCTACTGCAATTTATTTGACGAAAACACCGATGAGACAGGCAAAATCGAAATGTTGAAATCAAAATGTCAGCGGTCCGAAAAGTGGACCGGTTGGACACACGGATCTCGTGGCCACTCTTTTAGAAGTTTTCTTTGTGCGAGTTGGATACTTGCCACGGGCGCTTCATACCCTCGTTACGGCTCTAGTTTTGCGTATTGAATCTTTAACCCTTTGGGTAGTGAGCCATTTATCTGTCAGGATCGCGCATTTCTAATGTTTCTAGCGTGTATGAAGTTTGTATTTAAATAAATAAACACTGTCGATAGTACACAATATTCGTTAATTTCTTCGCGTAAACATAAACAATACACTTGAAGTAGATAAATAGTACGTAAAAATATACAATCGTACGATGTACGCAAGACACTCTTTTCGTCGCTGTCGAATTCGATCGCGAATACGCGGCTGCACTCCTTAAAAGGTTAAACGTGATTATCCCGAAACTATAATTTAAAAAACTGCTGCTCTTATGGCTTAAAAACTTATCGATCGATCTGTCTGAAATTTTCGGAGGTTTCTCACTATAATACTATTTTGTAGATATGCCTAAGTTTGAAGGTTTACGCGTAAATAAATTACTATTTGTGGGTAAAAACTGTAAAGAAAATGTTCATGAAAATGTTTTATACTTTTTTTTATATTCCAATAAGTTTCTAGACTTCCTACATATGTTAAAAATCAAAAAATACTTTTATTTCCTGCTTCGGATCAATAGAAAAAATACGACAAACGCAGCACTTTCGAATATCTCACAAAAAACGTCTTTTTGTTTTGTTTGAAAAAAAAAGCACTTTACAGTTGTAATAAAAAAATGTGAAGATTGTTTTATCACATTTAAAAAAATCATGAAAAACTGCTCATTTTCGGGCGTCTAAAGGGATTAACCCTCTTTAATAAATGAATATCCCCTGTTAAATCCAATCAAACAGTCCCCTGCACCATAAAAGGCCAAATATGGAATTTATACTTCAAAATGGACAATAATTTACTTTCGTTATAATGAAAATGGCTCTATAATATAAATCTCTAAGTACTTGAATATAATTACAATTTCTATGATTTATTTATATATGAGAGTTAAAATTTAAGTATAAGTAGAATTTTATTAAAAAAAACATAATTATTGTTACTTCATTGTTCAGTTACGTAATTCTTAAACTTGTTGTTAGTTAACCAAAGTTTATGGAAATAAATTTAAAAACTTAATTTTGCTATTAAAACCGTATTTTTCATTTAAATACACAGTGACGTATACAATTTCCCTCCGTATTAATTTTTTCACAAAATGCCACCTTTTTGGATTTTTTCTTTCATTATGTGAGGATATTTCAATCTCAGGAAAATAAATCCAGTCTTCAGAATTTGTAGATTTTTTAAAAAATGTATTATTTAAGTTCTGATTAGTTTTACAGACAAAAGAAAAAAAATGTTATTTAGGATAACCCAAAATTCAAAAGACATCAGTACAGATGGAAACAATAAAGTTGTTCAATAATTTACTTCAAAATATAATTGTTTTTAGCACAAAATTATTAGATCAATAAAAAAAAATGTCCTCAATTAACTCTTTACAGCCCGTACCCGCATTAACGCGTGATGAGAATGACGTAACTTTAGCTTGAAAAAATACCGTACAAATTTAATATAGATTTAAATCTATTTCTAGGAATAACAGTATACATATGTGTCAATATTTTAATCATGCAAAATATAATTAAATATCATTCGTCGGCAAAATATAGCATTTGGTATTTGTAAAAATTTCGTTCGTAGAATACGTTCAAATACACAATTTAAATATAATTTTCATATAGAAATCACTGTTATAATTAAATACATCGTTGGTGTGAACTCTTTTGTAGACACTGTTGAAAATTAATTTCAATCTATTTAAGAATTATATTAATTCTACGCGAGAAATAGAGTTTCGTGAATTTTTTGTGGCGAAATTTAACGTTTAACGTCCGGACTGTAAAGTGTTAATGTAGCGTAGAACAATAGTATTGATAACAAAGAGTTTTTTTATGATATCACTAAGTAAAACTTTTCAATGGGCATTTTTAGTTGTTAAATTTAATTAAAATTTACTTAATCCAGTTTTCAAGACACATAACTCAATAAGTTCGTAGGATTTTTTCACTTTAAAATTTTCTTCTTTTGGGGTAAATTTTTCGCAATTTCTTCAAAAACATCCAAAAAGAAGTGTCTCAAAAAAAAATTGAATTCTAAAAGTTCTTCAGCCAAATAAATAATTTGGTGTGAAAAGCACGAAACATGTAGAACCAAAGAAAAATATATCAAAATGTTAAATAAATAATTAAAATAATTCGAGAAAAAACGTTGAAATTGAATTCACAAGTAAATTCGCACTGATTTAAAATGATTTATTAAAAATTAATATTTAAAAAAAATGTTCAAAAAACACACCTTTAAAAATTTCAACCTGCAGGATTGTGTGGTGCAAAAGAGTGTCTCTTCTGCAAGTCAAAGCACGACTGCTGCACCACCACCAACTATTTATATATTATATAAGGAAGATTCGTACAATATGCTTAAAGTTTAGCAATCCTGTTTCGACTGCAATGTTCATCAATTTCGAGATTTCTTCCACCAATTACAAATCCACAATCGAATACTGATTTAAGAATCCCATCAAAAATCAATTTGGAACCCTTTTAATGGTCCCTCAATCGAATTCGTCCATTATAATCTATTTTAGAAAGCTATTGATGTGAACATTAATTAAAAAAGGGCAAAAATCAGATAAGCCCTCACATACAAAAGTGTCCTAGAATCCTTCCAAGAATCGCCCTTCGATTTCGATTATCTTTCCTATTAAAAGCACTCGAAATGGGCAATATATTAAAGGCACATTGACACCAAAAACATCTTTCTTTGTGATGGTTAACATTCACAAAATCGAGATTCGAAGATCCAACAAAGGGAGCAACTGATAATAATTTCTCACTGACTTCCTTGCGGATAAGAAATGATCTGTTTCTAGAATTTCCAACTGTTTCATTGACGTCATCGCATGTTTTTCTTGGAATGGCTTTAAATAACGCTCCTAGCCTATGCAGCCGATGCATTTAGGCGGTTATAATTCTTTCATACCCAAGCAACATGTTTAAACTTGAAGATCGAGCGCTATGGATTATTTAAGCCTGGAAGATACGAGGGTCATCTAGAAAGTAAGACTACAAGGACTTGTTTGATCCCACGTGTTTGTCGTCCATTTTGTTCAGTCGTTTTTATTTGAAGTCTCAGTCCAACTAATATCAAATTCGAGCTAGATTCTACTCTCGGGGAGTCTGCTCTTTCGTTTGCAACCATAAGATGTTGGATGGCAGAGTTTAAACGAGGCCGTACGAGCTACCAAGACGAACAACGCAGTGATCGACCAAATGAGATAACCACCCTGGGATTGACGAAGAAATTCCACAAAATAACCGTCGACTGTAAGTGCGCGAGCTAACAGACATGGTAGACCTTTAAAAAAATGCTGTACATCGCATATCGCCTGAAGAATTGGACATGAGAAAGCTGTACGCAAGTTGGATGCCGCGTTTGCTTACAATGGAATAAAAGCAGCGTCGTGATGTTTCAATCGAGTCAAGACAAAAAATTTGCATCAATTCAGACATCTTCACATCTGAGACAAAGGAACATGGGGGACCCTCCTCTGACACAGGAAAGTACAAAACTTTATTTGGCACGAGCCACTTATGTAAATTAGCATCTGATGGAGCTTCCGTGATCGTACAGATCATATTAAATGTCACAAAAAGCCCTAAAAGAGGACCGAGTGGCCACAAGCTCTGTGTCTCCAATCGGTCCGCTTTTTGGATCGCTGATATGGCGAATGAGCGCTTCGCGATCGAACGCCATATGTGGACACATCTTCACAAACAATAACGAATACTCTCAATGCAAAACGAAGTTGTCCGGAGAAGATTGATCGGGTAGGTTGTTTCGAAAATATTGTTTTCTTTAATTTATTGCGAGCTTATGCCAGCTGCGTTGGCTCATTGTTTAAGCAATATCGAAGATAAAAATGGACAGAGTCAATCAGTGTTGATTCATGTAAAGTAGAATGGTGAATTAAAATTAAAATCAAGTGCAACCAAGCCCAGTTGCGCCCGTGGCGGGCGCCTGCTTTGCCACGCCCTTGTTACAGTCCTGGTCAATGATAACTACTTGGGATCGGTTTTATTATACGGAGTGCTTGCCACATGAACCATATATATATATATATATATATATATTTTTGGAGTTATGGGGGTCTTCTGCTAGATTTATAGCTTCTAACGTCACATAAAATGTGTAAACGAATGAGAATTGTCAACTTCTAAATTCTTAAACAAAAAACTAACAACAATTTGGAACTTAGTTTAAAATGTTCCCTAGTTTATACCGTTTCCAAAGATATACTACACGTCATACAAATAATTCAAAAAGTCGTTAAACTTGAAGAGGTACCAGTTTGCCAGGGTCATGACTAAGAAAATATTTTTTATGCTTAAGATATTTTTATTAAATTTATTTACAAAATTTATTCATATTGGCCATCTCTGCTTCGTATGCACGCATGATATTTTTCCCTCTATTATTTTATAGGCACCTCTGTCTATTAGTAAACTATTCATTTTGGTGGCCCTATTCCGTGGCTCGCACGGTCTCCAGATCTGACACCATTGGATTTCTTTGCCTGAGGACGTGGCATATGTGTGAAACCTAGCAAAAGACCCCAATGTATTTGATCTATTTTGAATAAATCCATGTTAAGTGTGATTCATAGGATTTTTAAGAGTAGACTGTAGACAAAGTAGTACAGACTATAGACAGTCTTGTAGGATCGTTTTGGTTATGGTCTTGGCGCAATTTATCAAGAATAATGCGGGTAGATAATCGGTACCAGCTAAATTGAATGGATCAAGTCTGAGCAGAAATTTAGGGAGGAATTTTCTCTCAGGACCGCGCAACGTGAGACAAGCTTGTATATCAATAAATGAACTCTTACACTGTTGATAGCATACAATATTCGAAATGTCTCGATCCTGCATACATGTTGTAACTTTCTGGATGACCCTCGTATATTGCATTGTATTTCGACCCTATGATTTAACAATGACAATTTTTTTGCGGACATTTGAAGCATTCATCCGAATATTTCAAAATCCATCAACGACATGGAAACGAGCCCTATTCAGAACATTGTGCGTGCAAGACACGATTAAATTGATCAGCTCGTTAATGTGACTTCCGGAATAAAGTGGTTAATCAAAGATGATACGTCTTTAAAGAGCCAATTTATCAAATCGGTCTTTGTATTAATGCCATTACGCCGAAACCTGTATGAACGATGACGTCAAATCATCAAAATCGATCGGCTCATCATCATGAAATTCAGCCGGATGATCCTGAATATACAACGTAAGGACGCAGAACGAAAATTGCTTCATTATTTTATAATGTCATGAACATTTTTTCAAGCGAGTGATTTAAAGGCAATGAGTTTATTGCGTAAAACTTGTTTACAGCGAACATGGCTGACATAATTTTAAGAACGAAAATATCGAATGACGTCCAAACACAAATGAAATGTATGTTTGTCGGTTACATAAAAAAATATTATGCAATGGAAATTTTATGTAAAATTTAAAGGATCGAATTGTTTGAACCATTTTTGACGAAAACACAAAAAAACGTAGTTGAAGAAATGTGACGTTACAACTGTTGATGACGTCAAAGATTGCGGATTTATATTGTTGCTTTTAACACTGAAAAATGTATGAATGTATAGAAATATATTTTATAATTTATTTAATTTTCTTTTAAACACAAATCTTTTACCATCAAGTCTGGAAATAAAAGTCGTTTGCCTTTTTTAGAGCTGATGCTTCCCTTTCTGTTCATTTGTGCTTTTGTCTATAGACGCAAACCATGTTCTGTGGACATGTTCGAGCATGACCTCCAATATTGAAGCACTCATTCGTCGTATCAGCGATCCGAAAGACGGACCGGTTGAGCATACAAACACAGTGGCCACTCCCTTCTCTTTTAAGGCTTTTAGCGTCATTTTTTGACGAGAAATGCGTAATTATTGCTACGTTTCACATATAGGTCCTATGTCCTAAATATCAAGGTTGTCGAAATAGATTTTTTTATGTTTAAGTTGTTTTAATTCTTTCAATTAGGCTATGATTATTCTTTCAATTAGGATTTCTTATGTGGATACCTCTGTTGTCAATGTGCAGATAAAGAAATCCAGAAGATTCACGGAATAGGGCACGTATCCAGACAAATAAACCCACAGCTCATGCCCAACATCGGAGGGTCCCAATATGGCATGAGTCGCTCAGACATAAGAGCTACAGATAGAAGCTGGCAAGGGTCCAAAGGCAGGGAACGCTCCGAGTCATCATTGCATACAGAACAGTATCTGAAAAAGTGGTGCTCGTGATCGCTCCAAGCAAAAAAAAAGGGCATTGGACTTCTAAGATCCCAAAAACTACAATGGGGCATGACCAGAAACTGAAGGAAGCTTGGCAGCAGAGATGGGATCAGTCCAGTAAGGGAATATGGACCACTGACTTATCCCGGTCGTAAGCCAGTGGAGAGCCTGAAAACACGGTTAAACGATCTACCAGATGACTCAGGTGCTCACTGGATACGGATATTTCAGTGCATATTTGAAGCGAATTAGCAAGGAAGCATCCACAGCGGCGGATGTCGACAATGCCGAACACACCATCACTGGCCGAGCTCAACGTTGACAACATGGTCCACAGCATAATAGCAAGAAAGAAGAACTGGGAATTTTGGCGCAAGTATGTTGAAGAAATTCTGAGCGGTAAAGAGGGCAGTGAGAGAGAGAGGCGCAAAGCGGCTCTCCAACACTAGAATAGGGCCAATTACTTAAATTACTTAGGCCAGACTGCCTGTCCTCCTGGAGCAATGTGGAAAACAATACTAGGAGGGCAGAGAAGGACAAGGAGTCAGTAAGAATCTGACATTACCCTGGGATCAAACCCAGTGTGTCTTATGCAAGATTCCTCCCACAGTGAAAAAAAAGACAAAGAAATCCAGTGGTGTCAGATCTGTAGACCATGCAAAGGATACTGGCGTGGTCTCGAATAGTCCATGTTCCTTTGTCTCAGATTTAAAGTGATGGACTCATGTTTTATTCATGGTTAGGAATCGACACAAAGACTATAATTTATTACTATGAAACATCGCCAAACATTCGATGGAAATATTCTTAAGACGCCTTTTTTGTTACATCGTGAGCAAACGCGGTACCCATCTTGCGCGCAGCTTTCTCATGTCCAAATTTTCAGTTAATATGCGACGTACAGTGCTTTTTTTTAAATTACTTTTATAATGTCTCGTAAATATGTAAACCAATGCTATTTTATCTAATAAAAAAAATGTCGATGTCTATTGAATGATTACCCAAATCATGGCCTAAATGGGTATTAGTACTTTTTTGGGCAATCGCTGTTCAAAAATATTGATGAACCCAATCAAACACAATTAAGCCGCATGATTAATGATACGTAATTGTTATAAGTGATTCGATTCGAAAGAATAAAATATATTCAAGCAAGATATTGATTTAATGAGAAAGCTTAAAGCATTCAAAGAGCACAAATTAATGCATAATTCAAGTTTTTTTTTATAATTTCTTCTTAGCATACTGGTTGAATTATATTTCTGATTTACGCATTGTTAATGCTAGATTGACCGCAGAATACATTTTGGACCGCAGAATATATTTTGGATCGCGAGTTCTTTCCAAAGATCCTTGCAGATTTCCAGCAATTCACATCGACGAGTAACTATATGCATATCACATAGGACAATAAACCATTGTATTTTCCTTATGATCTGCAATTTTGAAAGCTGCCGACGTCGACCTTGGTTTGAACAAACATACGTTGATCAACCCCAATAGTCACATGATCGTAGAATGAGCCGATGACGACGAAGAAAAAAGAAGTTGTCGGCTTAAGTTAATATTTAATTTAATGTTTTCCGCCAATAAAAACCCTGCGCATACATCCAATTAACCGATCTCATAAATCAACTATGTTCTCATAGTCATAGGCATTTTACTCCAATTTGGATTGGACGTATTCCAAAAATGTTGAAGAATTCTTTGATAATTTCTATGATTGCATTGTCATTGTTCTCGTACGATGCGCATCTGTAGTTTTTCATTTCGATCCGTGATTGCGGCATTTAGTATGGAATTTTACATCAAATTGTCGCCTTTTAAACACAATAAGCTGCTATTAATTCGCTGAACGATGGTCAATTGGGCATAAAGTTGACAATCAAGGATAAAGCCGCAAATTATGAGACGAGGAAATTGCAGATTGATACACGGAAATCTGCTAGTTAATATTATTGAGCGATTAAGCAGGCTTATTCCACGAATAAGCTTGGCTTATAAGGCAGGAAAGGTAAAACTAGTTTTAGTCAATTGAGAGATAAATTTGTCTCCAATGCAAACAAATTCTTCAGCAGGTTTTGAAAAATGTCTGCAATTAATATATCATCATATCGCCAAGCTACAGAAAATCTTTAAGATTTTAAATTATTCTAACCAGGACTTAGAACTGTGTACCAGTTCAATTCCAAATATTCATTTCATTTACGATTTTGTTCCGGAAATCAAGTGCTAATTTGTCATATCAGCGATCCGAAAAGCGGACCGATTGGACACACAGACCTTGTGGCCTCTTTTAGGGTTTTTTACGGCATATCTATGAACTGTACGATCACGGAAGCTCCCTCGGATGCTGACTTACATACGTGGCTCGCACCAAATGAGATCGCGAACAAATCTAGATGTTCTTCCTTAACCATAAAAACTATATATTTATCTATATTACTGATTTATGGTGTGAAACATCGCCAAGCACTCGATTGTAACATCATCACGACGTAGTTTTTGTTCCATTGTGAGCTAACGCGGCACCCATCTTACGCACAGCTTTTTTTCACATCCAAATTTTTCAGTAAATATGCAATGTACAGCATTTTTGAAAGGCTTACTATATCTGCTATCTTGCGCACTTACAGTCACATTATTATTAATATTTTTGTATCACTCAAGTCCGAACGCAGCATATGCGGGATTCCTCATTAACGGGATAAATCAGAAAATCATAGCTATATTTGAAAGTCTTTTCATCAGAGATTCATTGCAATGGATTATGAATAAGAGTCATGGGTGGTGACGATGAAGAAACTCATGAATTACTGACGGAAGAAGATATTTATGAAATAAATTTGATATAAAAATCGCACCTAGGATAGTCCAAAATTCAGAATACAAGAGTACAGATATAAACAATTAAGTTGTCATTTTTTTACCAGATATTTACTAAATATACAAAAAAAAGGGTGTGTCCTGGTTGTCACTATATCAACCCTTCGTGATGTAAAATTTAAAAAATAAAAAATAATAAAGATGTCGCTATAGTTTTTACCTCTTTTATTTTTTTAAAAATAGTTTCAAATAAAATTCTGACATAAATCTGGTAGAAACAATAGAAAATTATATATAAAAAATTGTTTTAAATTTGAAATAAATCAGTTAATTAGAACTTGAAATATTATGTCAACCGCGTTGAAAAAAGAGGTTCACGAAAAACGCGTTTATCTAATTCCGTAAATAATTGGAATTTTGGAAATTTCTTTGGGGGATATGTTCTTAAAAGTCTACACTTTTAAAATATGCAAAAAAAAACACAAAATCGATTTTTTCCAATATCTAGACTTGACCGAACAAATGTGGAGGGAGTTGGAGTTGTATAAAGAAAACTACAAAAAATTGAATACGCGCCTAATAAGAACACATCCGTCATTTTTATTTTAACAACTTTTTGTCAATGGAAACAGCAAAGGATTTGCCCCAAAGAAAAACCCAAGTCTTAGACCCAAATCATTTTTTAATACGATTTTAATTTTCGCACGAAAAAACAAATTGTGCGCCTTCTGACGCAAAACAAACCGATATTTCGTCATTATCGCTATCAGCTATGAAATGCCCGCGTTATATTAACGCTTAAAAAATAGGCCTAAAGCGAGAATACCAGCTGCGGTCCAAACAAAACCAATAAGACGACCAAAGACTATTCCAAAACAATTGCAAAAAATATTGAATCAGAGACACAAAAAGCGTCGAGACAATGCGTAGTAAAAGCATGTTGACATTAATGGACTTATTAATTGCCCCATTTATATCTTATGATGTTTTTGTGTTGTATTTTTTGTTAAATAACGAATAAGAAAGAGCAAAAATATTTTTTTATCAATAGATTTGCCTCTTTATTTATCGCATGCCAATAAGGTAAAGTATTGATTAAAGAATTTTCTTCAAGGCAAACTAATCAGGATGTACATTTTTTGGGATTTTACAAATAATTTTCAACGTTATTCACTGAAAACGGTTAGTCATTCATAATTAATGGTTAAATTTAGGAAATTGTATAGGACAAATGTAATATAACATATCATGGATTTTCTTATAGCAAAGAATTCTCCTAGTCGAATGACTAATTTACGCCAATGCAATGTTTAAGGATATGTAATTGATTATCGTGCAATAATGATATCAAAATAAATACAAAAATAAGAATTGTGATCTTGAAATTATAAAAAACAAATGACCCAAATGTCACTCAGTTTTGTTAGAATTCAATAATTATTAACTTGTTGGGAAGAGTTATGAATCTAAAATATATATATAACAGGGGACTGTTATTCCGAGAAGGGTGGAGTGATGCATCTAAGCATATGAATAAAATACAAATATTGCTAGGTCATGGCCCATCCATGACTTTTACGATTGTCGATACAATTAGTGACATGATTTGACGCCTTGGAATGAGGCAACATTGAACCAGTGCCCCTATCAAATAATGTCCTTCGCAAACAAATCAATGATTAAATGTTGATGTTTTGAAGCAAGTTATAGTAGCGTATAAATTGACGTTTGCATTTTTTTCTCTATTCATGTGATGATGATGCTATCGACGAAGATACGCCAATTGCAAAGGATATAATGCTTGGATTCTATTTCATACAATCAATTAATTGTTGAAAGTAAAGTTACAAGGGCTTCGAAGTTGACGCACCTGGCGTGTAACGGTCAGTTTGTTTGGTTCCGAGAGTTTGTCGGCCATTTTGTTCAATCACAATAAATTCTTCCGATGGAGAGATCGTCGCGCGCTCCCGCTACCGCCCGTCCGTGCAAGATCCGCGCGATCGTTTTTTGAATTTAAAGAACAATACCACTGCGAATATCCATCGGATGCTCGTAAAAGTTCATGGTAGTCAGTGGTGTAGTGCTAAATAAAAAAAAAGTCGCAACTGAGCTTGGGGCGCAAAACACCGACCAAGCTGAGAGTTGCACATGGGTCTTTATTTTTAATCAACACTGATTGACTCTGTCAGTTGTTACAATATATACTAAATTGTTCAATTCCTCTTTTTTTCGTTATCATTTAAACACTGGGTCGACCCATCTGGATTAAGCCTTTAAAAATTTAAACAACCCACCCGATCAGTATTCTTCGATCAACTTCGTTGTATAATGAGGCTCGTTATCGTTCTCTCGACATGTTCGAGTATGGCATCCGATCGCGAGGCATTCCATTGTCATGTCAGCGGTCGGAAAAGCGGACCGGTTGGACACACAGACCTTGTGGCCTTTTTTTTAGGACTTTTTGCGGCATTTTCAGAGATAAATGCATACCTGGGGGATCTTCTATGATCTGTACGATCGCGAAAGCCCCCTAAGACTTCCCTCTACCATAAAAACTATATATGTATATATCTTACTAATTTATGCTACTTTCTTAGCTAGTTTTTTTTAGTTACGAGGCAAGGCCAAGTACCAAACGGCTGCCGTGTGACGCTTAACGAATTTAATAAAGAATTTCTTGACATTTTTTGAAGTCTCCCGTTGATATTATGTTGGAAGAACTTGGTTACGGCGAGTTGTGTGCTCCATGGGTGTCCAGAATACTGACACCTGAGCACAGAGGGAAAAAAGAAGGGGGAGGGCAAGGGGCACACCACACTTCCGAACGTCCTCAGGTCATAATGGACTTTAAAACAGCTTTACTACACAATACGTATAAAACTAATTTTATGTCTCCGAGAAGACCCAACTTCCACTCCATCTTGGTGAGTGTCTCGATTATAATAAGGGAAGAAGAGAGATAGCAAAGAGAGGAAAGAAAGATTCAGCCACGCGACTGCTTACGCTTGTGCTGTGTATGCCATGTAAAATGTCCGGCATTAGCTGATGGCTGCCACTGGAGGCGCATATTTGAGTTATGTGAGTATGCGATTTTAAAACCAGGATGGGTCACCAGATCTCTATGACCCACGGCCCCCTCACTCTCTTTCGGAAGCCATTCCAGCACACGTCCACAGAATATGATCTACGTCTAAGGACAATCTGATCTATCCGCGAGAACCTGTCCAAGTGGGCACTGGAACGGCCGTATCCAGTTAGAAACTGAGACGTCCGATGTTTGAGATTGACCTAATGATAGCTAAGTCTCCATTCAACGGAGTTGAAGAATATTGGCGTGGCGTCCTTCTTGTACAAGAACGGTGCTAAGTCCTAAGAAAATGGTCCTAGTCTGCTGACAGGACGGAAAAGCTTTTCTGGATTATATCATGTCGGGGGATGTAATTGGTTTAAATAAAACTAACAGCTATTTTGTACTTGGTTTATTTTTAAAAAGTTTTCTAGATTAAACTATTTCCAATGATATGCTACTTGTCACACAGGATTTCTTTTGTATGCACCTCTGTTATGCATATTAATTCTTTTGGCGGTCCTATACCGTAGCTGTCATGGTCTCCAGATCTGACACCACTGGATTTATTTGCCTGGGGATGTGCCTTATTCTGTGGCTCATACGATTGCGAGACCTGACACCACTGGATTTTTTTGCCTGAAGACGTGCCCTATTCCGTAGCTCGCACGGTCTCTAGACCTGACACCACTGGATTTCTTTGTTTAGGGACGTACAAAAGAATTAATTTAATTAAACAAAACAATATGTATAGGGACGATCTAATTTATATTTGACCCATTGGGAGTTGCAACTCGTATTTTGAATGCCCTTTATTATTGATTCGATTTAGAATCTTAATCATATTTATAATTGAATCCGAGGTATGGTAATTTGCTTGGGTGTGATCTGGAATAAATTTTCCGCATACGCACATGCTAGAAGTTGCACGCGAGTTGGAAAGTTTTCATTACTTCATCTAGTTAATAAATAACAAGTCTGTTCTGAGAAGTGTGCATTGAGAAGTTGTGGTTTATAAAGAACAGAAAGAGTGACCTGAGGTAATGCGAGCAACGGAGAATAGCAAGGTTGTCCGATGCGCTTGAGTTGGCCGAAGCATCATCACGTGGAAAGGTTCACCACAGAGATTATGCAAGAAATGGAAGGAACTATTGCGAAAATATGGCACGCAAGCTCAATAACGATGCGAAATGCTGACCGTCATTCGATGACATCGGCTAGTCTGGAATTTTGAACAGTCTGGGGATAGCGCATTGTCTGCACAGAACCATGGGCAAATCGCGATTGTTGTCGTCCAACGTATTGTCAAAGCTAATAGGCCGTTGAAAATGTGATCATCGTCGCTTTGCTGGGCGTAAAGAATCAAATATCAGCCGATGGAAGGATTCACGGAATGCGAATCGCGCCAGACTTGAAAACTGGAAGATTTACATAATTGCTGAAAAGAGCAATTAATTCCGTGCGCTTGACAGACCGGTTTTAATTCCTCAAGTTTTCCGGAAATTACACCATTTTAAATTTACAAGACTATTGCGTAAATGCTCTTGTTGAGCTCTCATCTGTCCTTCTGGTAAAATTTCCCTCCGATGGCTTAATCCACTGTGTCATCTTCGACCTATTATGTTCCACAACCTATTGTACCCTAATCCCTGATCACTATGATCGAAAAATTCGCGCAGAAAGCGATTTTCTTTAATAATTACGACCTAAATAAATCATAACCACTCGCTGCTTCTTGGTGAAAAATCCCTTCAAACAAACTGCTGGATCGCAAAAAATTTTCTGTATTTATATGATTTATAACCCTTTTTACTTTTATCTTTAAATCGTCATCGGTAGAATGCTAATTAAATATGTCTAACAGTGCTACGTATATGATACACATAGAAGAGAAACCGGGTGAAGAAAATACGATGCCAGTGAGAAGATTAAATGCTCCCGCGTCCAAGACGATCGGTCGGATCCCAACACTTAATTCAAAGCTCGCTCAGAACTAAGTTAGATCTGAAACTAAAATAAATGAACCAATGACTCAAATTGATTCAATATGGCTATCCAGACCTCTTTTATACCTGACCTTTCTTAATTTTTTTTCGATTATTCTCAAAACTTTGCGTTCATTCTGATATATTTCTTATTCTTTGCTCTGATACTTGCACCGCTTTCTTAAATACCTTTAGTCCGTTTGAGATCAGTCATTTATTGTGTTAATTGAGTCATGAGCATCGCTCCGAGGAAATGTGTTTATGACCTTGACTGGCGCTTATATGACGTCTCGTGTACTATACTGGAATAGTGTCGTTTGATTTTCATCATTCCTACTTTGCTTCCATAACCGTACGAATTATAAAAAATGTCACAAAAAGCCCTAAAAGAGGATAAACTGGCCATAAGGTTTTTATGCTCAATCGGTCCGCTTTTCGGACCGTTGATATAACGAATGAGCGGCTCGCGATCGGATGCCATACCTTAACATAAAGATAATGAAGAAAAGAGATTTTAGATAACTAGGTATATATTATAAAAACGGACAGAGTCAATCAGTGTTGGTTCATGTAAAGTAGAATGGTTTAGTAAAATAAAAACCATGCGCAACTCTCGACCAGGTCGGTATTCTACGTTCTACGCCCCAAGCCCAGTTGTGCCCGTGATTTGATGGTTCAACACATCAAAAAGATGATATCCATGGGATAATGATTTTTATGAACGCGCTGCGGAGCGTTGCACACCACTCAACATGTGAGTGCATACTCATCAAAGGGTTAATATAATCCAAGCATCTTTCATCCGCTCGTTTTGCGGCCTGCCCAATTAAAACATTTTGATCTCTTAAAATCAAAAAAAGATAAAAACATTATCGAATTTTATATAAATCCTATTATAAAAACAATCAGATCCACGTTGAATCTTGATTTCGAAAAAATTATATTCTAAAAAATTGAATAAATCAAATTGGTTTTTCATAAAAAGATGATAATGGAAAATGCATAGTTAAATACGTCAGTGTTGCGCAACCTTTATATATTATGTTTTGGGAACGTATCATATTATAAACATCGACGAATGACGATTCTAATTTGGACGCCTTTCAATAAGAACGCTATACTTTTAAATGTAAATAAAATCAGTTCTATGTAAGATATTTTTTTTTTTTTTTGTATTTGAAAGCATATTTAATGGCATTTAATATAAAATATAATTTTATTCAAATATTTACTGCAATTTTGCTCAGTGACACATATTTGGGAGGTCGCTAAAGATTTGGCGAAATGTTTCTCGAACGAAACACTGATTTCTAAAAAAATAAATTTTGATAATTTATAGACGTCATTTAACGCTATAATTTTTTATAATAATTTGCCATATGTTGTTTAAAAATTCATTGTAAATTTAAGATATGTCACTTTAATAACATGGTTGTTATACTTTAACAAACTTGTAGCGTCATTATTGAAATGCACGTAAATTGCGGCTGATGTTTCTCTGAACAATGCGCTTGGTTTAACATTTTTTTATATTAAAATATATTTGGTACCGATTTCAAAAATCACAATAACAAAATAAAAAATTCCATCACGTAGTGCATAATTTTGAAATTTTTAGCCGTTTAATTTTCAACTTTCATGTTTTTGGAGTTACCCAAGAGCGTCTTTCATAACTCTTGTTTACTGCGGCTAGCGAATAAATCCAAATAAAAATGACATTCGAGTGACAAATTTGTCGCATGTTGAAAGGCCATTGTTGAGAAATGCATCGAGAGATTGAATTGATGTCGTTTTAGATGTTTTAATTTTTTTTTAAATTTGACCGTTAATTTCAGATAGTTCAACTAACATAACCTAAAAATATTGGATGCATGAGAAACGTCGCTTCAAATTAGAAAGTATCGCTTTGCAAACTCTCACGTTTGCTTGCAAGTGTGATGACTCTTATACTAGATGCGTTTTATAATATGCAATTGAAGTGCATTTTAGATCATTTCGAGCGAAGTATAAAAATGCATTTTTAGCGCATAAACAGGACATGTAGTTCGTACTGCAGTTTGATATGCAGTTTTGAGATCGCAACGGACGATTGTTAGATTTATGAATTATAAAATGCATTAAAACGCGATAAAATCGCATTTCCGTATCGTCGAAGTCATTAGTGCATTTCTTAACGATTTGCGAATGAATTTCGTATTATTTCTTTTTTTGTCATTGTATAATCATCAACGTTCTTTTGATGTGCTGCTCGAATATCGTGCTGTTATTGTCGTGTTAAATCAAAACGAAACAGATGTCATTCGATGCGATTGCGTGAATACTAGATGCAAATGCAATAATTCAAATTTGAAAAAATACTCACCAAGGTTCGATGCAAAATGCACTGATTAAATGCAATGATGCACTATTTTTATCAGAGATATCTGCTAGTGTGATGATCGAACAACTTCACTGGAGTGACGTTAAAAATGCAAGCGCGTCCTTTCCGATCCGACGTTAATTCATAACTGAATATTTGTTTGTGTTTTGAAAAGTATTATCTATCGGCGTGCAGCTGAAAACGTTCTCAAAGTGGGGCTCGCACCCCACGCATGACCACATAAATTCAATAAGAATCCAATGAAAATATCCAGACATGTATTGGCATTGCCATTGTAAAATATCAAGAGGAGCGTACCTGAAGATCATGCAAATTTAATTGCAATAATTGAGAGCGTTCCCACGGATATATAAACGATAAAAACTCAATGAAAAACCAGCGGTTTTCAATCACAAGATAAAAATGTTCGCTTATATATCATCAAATTAAAATTGTATATAATAAAATAATGCGGGGGTAGGCTGAAAACTAATGCACACATAATAAAACTAATGCTTGTAAACGGCGAACGAAATGATCTTCAGTAACGCATCAGATGGCATATGGAAGAAGCATTCTTTCCCAATTTAAATATTAAGATTTGAGCTCATTGTATTCATCCAGTGTATTTTGAGAAACGGAAATATGGATTTGTTATCGACATTTCATGACATTTATGTCATTAACGATTTGATTCAAAATCACTCAAAAGCGTATCGCAAACCATATTAGAATATCCAAGGAATGTGTCGGCTTAAATATTGAATTTGATTGATGAGTCAAAAACAAATATCAAGTCCTGGATTCAAGCTGGAAGAATTTTTTAGTGACAGAATGAAAAAAACTTGTTACACGTTGGGAGAAATATGTCAGTCTTAATAGTGACTATGTTAAATAATAAATATATGTTTTTAAAGCTTAGTAAATGTACTTTAATATGCTTTTTGTTCGATCTCGCTATTTATAATGGTTCACTTTTTTCAAGCATATGTGCATTATTTTTCAGCCTATCCTCGTACACATTAGGTTATCCCAAAATAAATCTATTCTTTTTTTGCTTTAACAACCGGCTTCTACACTTTCCTATCGAAATTAGATGACCTCGATTGAAAATACGAATTCATACAATTTTTGATCGACGAGTATCTGATTCAGTTATAGATGGTCCCAAAAGTACCCGACCTAATCTATAGATGGCGGTTATTGTTGTATAAAAATACTTTTCTATAAACTACGTTGCTTCCGTGATCGTACAGATCAAAGAAAATGCCCGCAAAAAGACCATAAGGTTTGTATGCTCAATCCGTCCGTTTTTCAGACCGCTGATATAACGAATGAGCGGCTCACGATCAGATGCAATACTTGAACATAACGATAATTGCGAGAAAGACTTGGATTTGTTTCCACCAAATCTCATAGTACATCGTTATCCAGTTGGTTAATTAAAAATTAACGGAATAGTATAGCAAAAAAACAACAAAATCTTACACCCCAAATTTTTTTAACGACTTTTCTACACAAAAGTATAAAAACGCCACGTATTTTTGGCACTACCGATATAAACGCAAATATTTTGCGCCACATGTGTGTGCATACTCATCAAAGGGTTGATATACACAGATAACGACTACAGTATTATAAGTCTTTCCTTTATCAGTTCAAGTGTTTTCCGGTTTTCGGTTCAGTTCTGGTTCAAAGCCTTGCTAAAAAGTCCTATACGCAATGGGGCTTATAGGGAAATCCCCCACTGCATATACAGTAGTTGTATTATCAAATATTTGTAACTTGCTATATTCCCACTTTTAAAAATATTCATCGACTATAAATAGATCTTGATAATTGTTTATAAATGTCTGATCATTGGATACAAACAACCCTCCTATAGCGTCCACTTCGTTTGCTGCGTATTTTATGTAAGAAACGGCTAAAATACATAATGGCCCCTTGTATGTGTTAAATTAAAATAAAGCTCTAGAGAACGCTGCTCGCAACATGTGCGAGCATACTCATCAAATGGATAAACGAGTAAAAGCAATGAAACGCATCATATTAACTCAATATCGAATTCAAGTGATTCAGAAAGAGCATTCTTACACGAAGACAGTTGAATTTGGAGAGAAACAGAGACGGAGAGAGTATTTTGCAGGTCGGAGACTTGCACTTGTTAAAAAACTAAACACGTACAAATTTTGTATGGGTACCCAACTTACTAGCGTGGTCCCTATCTTGACGCTATACAAGGGTTGCCTGTATTTAGCGTGGATTTGGACGGCTTGGGCTTGTGTATTATATTAGCAGTATCTCCTGTATTTTAGGAAAAATATCTCATATAATTCCATTCTTGAATAGCTTCATAAGCAATTTAACACAAGGCAATCAAAATATTATTGCAAAATGATTGGTTTGTTTCGCGTCACTCTTCACTGATCAGAATTTACACACATCTTGAATATCAGAATCCTTGACATCTATCAATGTCGCTGGTATAAATATTGATATCTTGAATTTCACAAATGTTATGAAATACATCGATGGGGCAATAATTTATGAATATGCTTATAAATTTCAATTCGCCCATTTTCTGCAAGATATTTTATTTGCAAACCTGCTTAAACGCAAAACTTTTTATTACAGGATACGGCAGGGAAAGTCCCTTATTTAAAATGTCGATTGTTCAGGGAATCGACATAATGTGGACAAGAGAGGAGCGTGCGTTCTCCTAAAAAACATATTTTTGTGTTATTTATTTATTTTAAAAATAAGATAGTTTCCCTACCGCACCTGTATTATACGAGGGTAGTCCTAAAAGTACACAACCAGACATAAAAAAATACTATGATAGAAAGTAACTACCGCATAAAAGACTACAAGAAGAAAATAAAATAAACACATCAGAAATAGTGAAGAAAATCCACATAATGATGACTACCGACTGAAAGTATAAGAGCTAGCATACATTGAAAGCATTTAAAAAAGCGCTATACATCGCATATTGACTGAAAATTTGCGCTTGAGAAAGCTGTGCGCAAGACAGGTGCCGTGTTTGCTCACAGTAAAATAAAAACAGCATCGTGAGGATGCTTCGACCGAGTGTTTGGCGATGTTTCACAGCAATAAAGCCGAGTTTTTACATTGATTGATAACCAAGGATCCAATTTCGGGTAAGCTCTGCCTTCAAATCAGTTCGTTTTGGGCTCAAATTTTCCAATTTATAAACCGAGTTCCTGGTAGCATTCCAGCTCATTATATACAACGTTAACAATGCCTAGCATTGCCTTAAAGATCCGATAAATTGGAGCTCCATTTTTTGCGAATTAACAGTTAATAAGAGTAAATTGCTCACAATTTTCGCATTTAATGACAGCAATGCAATAATTCTGGTTATTATATACAATCGTATGGCTGAATTTGGACTTGGAAAAAATTTCGAAACACTTATAATCGCATTCGATCACCCGGGGCTGGGAATTTTATTGGTTTTATGTCGTTCAAAAGCACCTGCTGATGTCATTTAAAAATCATTTTATGCCGTTGATGTTTCGTAATGTCCGATATTGCTCAATTATATTTCGGCAACTTTGATCATTGCTCATTGTATCGGTATATTTATCGATCTGGAAGAACTTGAGCGATGAAACCCAATGGTTTTTATTTATACTCGATAGATTAAATAACCCAAAACGTATCGTATGTGTTGTTCGATATTTTTCGGATTTATTTAAAAATAAATTAAAATGTACTTATTGAATGATCCTCGCTTTATTGATACATTTGACAGATGTAGGTAATATAAATTTATGTCCGAAACATAAATACATATTTTAACATATTATTTTTATAAATATATTTTATAAAATAATACCTTATTAAAAAAAATATTTTTTTACAACTGTATAATAAATCATGCAAAATTCGTTTTTTAATTATTTTATATTATTAATAATATAAAATAAAAAGTGACATCTATGAATTATATTTGAAATGTATATCAATAATTTGATAAGTATTAACAGGAAACTTCTTTATCAATTTGATAAAATACATAATAAATACTGCCATCTTTAGTTAGTATATAAAAACATAATTAAAAAATTAATATAAACAATTAAAAATAATTATTTATTTGCGACAATTTACAGCCGTTTCAAATGAATAGCATTTAATTTTTAAATATTATAAATGCTTGGCAAAAAATGCATTCAAGCTGCATCCAAATTTATCTTAAAAATTAATATAAATTATTGAATACCGTTAGAGGCGTAACAAAAGGCAAAGTTGATTAATTATTCATAATATTTTCCATCGTGAGAAAATCATCTTCATTTGGCGAACTTTTTTATTCAAAGATTTCACAAGATTTAGCCTTGTTATTGCGAAAAATTAACACGTGCCGTAGATTTAATGTCAATGACTTCTTAAAATGCATATTGCTAAAATAACATTGTATTTTATTAGGTATTTTAAATTTGACCCCCATCGAAGTTCTAATTGGATCCAATTGGATGTATGTCCGTCTGTTCGGAATGTAATAAATACATTTTGAGCGATTTAAAACATTTTTTTTATATACCTCAAGTATTAATCCCTCGAAAATCACTCGAATACATCATAAAAGCCAAAGGGTTAAATCAAAGCGCTTATGAAATTATCAAATGTAAATAAATCGGTATGTCAGCATCCCTCTAAATGGAAATTTGATAAAAATTAATTTGTATTTAGTTTGTATATGAATTTTGATACCTTGCGGGCTAATTTTAAAATTTCAGCAAAGCCATTTTGATGCTGATGAATTCTTATAAACAATTTTTTTTTGTGCTGACAGTCTGGTTTGTGCTTTTTGCTAATTTTGCGCATTTCCTTGGACTCTAAACAAATTGGACCAGAACCCAAACTTTCAAAGCTGGCATATTTATAATTAAATTCAAAAATAATAATATGGATATTAAAAGTCTGGCAGACATCTTGCATGGAGAGAAATCTCTGCACTGAAATCTGCCCGGAGCCATCGCTCAAAATCCTGTTTTATGCTAAATTGGAAATCTTTAGTTTCAAATAATGCACAGTTTATTTGTCATAATATTGATTTTTGATACAGTACCGATTTGAATTTTGATCTTCAAACTTGAGCTATGGAAAATTATATTATAATATGATCCATTATAAGTATTTTATTATGCTTTATGCAACATGTAAAATAATACATCGTTCAATAAGTTGGCAGATTGACGCATAGTTGGAGCCACTATTGTCAAATCCATATGATTGTTATGTACATGAATTCTCTGACATTTAAATGTACCTCATTAAGATCATAAGTTTCCTCTTTTAAATGTCATTTTATGTAACCTACTCTAATTTTGTCTAGACAATATTTTTTTCAACCTGTGGAAGTCTTTGTGGAAACGCAGATCATGTTCTGTGGAAATGTTCGGGCATTGCATCCGAACGCGAGGCACTAATTCGTCATATCAGCGATTCGAAAAGCGGACCGGTTGGACAAACAGATCTTATGATCATTCTGCGTCCCTTTTCAGGAATTTTCGTGACATTTTTGGTGATAAATACGTACCCGGGGCCTTTTATGATCACTACGATTATGAGCAAACACGGCACCCATCTTGCGCACAATTTAAAATTAATATAAGATGTACAACCCTTTTTTGAACAAACATTACGCAAATTCTAATACTTAAAACTAGTGTCAGAAGTGAAATTCGCAAAACTTTATGATTTTTAGAAAGTGACTATATTTAGCTTTATCCCTTAAAAGAATTTCAACTATTGAATACACAACTTTAAAAAATAATAACCTTGTTTTTTTATAGGGTTAGTAGTTATATATTATTGACTATATTAATATTTGTTATTGACTATTGCAGTGAAATTCTCCTCCAAATTTCGCTAAAATACTCTGTCTTGTGCCTATTATTATCTTATGTATAAATATTAATTATTGTTTGTTCGTATGTAATGCGCTGCCATACCATTCATCAAATTGCGATAAAACTTCGTCCACTTATTGCTAAAGACTGCGCGAGTAACATAGGCATAATTTAATATACAAAAATTAAAATTTGTTTGTTCGTATTTTATGCGCTGCCATACCGTTCATTCGAATGCAATAAAACTTTTCCAACTTACTGTTTGCACTTTTTTAAATAATATAAGTATAGTACAATCAACTAACAGTAGATCTGATATATAAAAATCGATGTTTGTATGTTTGTTCATTTTTATAATAAAACCAACGTAATAAAATAAATTTCATTATTTTTATCATTCAAGATAACTCTTTTAAATTTCAAACGATATTCTAGTCTAGAGGCACAAAATTTAAAAAAAAGTAATAAGCTAGTAATAAAGGACGTATCCTGATTAACACGATTTCAACCCTTCTCCCCTCCTAATGTCCTATGTTCTATTGTCCCTTTGATTTATACCTATTTATTCTCCATTAGTGATCTCTATTAGTCCATTATTTGAGGTGCGAATTTTTCTTTAAATTATATGTAGTTTTGGACTTCTTATATTTTTTCGAACAGTCTCAAATTTTCGAACCCGCCCAAATTCGACACTTGATATCATAAGGCACTGTAGTCACTATTTGGCATCAACATTTGTCCATGAGAAAGCTATGTTTGAAGTGGTTATAGTTTTTGCTCGTAGTCGATCAAAAAAAAAACAACGCGTCCATAATTCGGAGCGCTGTTTGGAGCTGTTTCAGCGCAATAAAAAGCATTTTTTCATGCGGCATGTAACAAAGGATGAAACATGGATCCATCACTACATTCCAAACTCAAATCGGCAGTCAGCTGAATGGACAACATCCCAGCAATTACTACCTTTTTGCACACCTAAAAATAATGTTTTATTTGTTATCCTACAAACTTATTGAGTCATGTGTTACGTTGATGCCATTGAACTATGCAATTTTATTCGATAAATAAGTTGTTAGAAAGACTAGATTTATGAAAAAAATGCATATTGTCGTCATCGGGGTGTGATCTATTGCGCAATGTGACGCAATTAGATATCCAGACCGACGTCGATCCTCGAGTCGTCGTTTCGGATTTGCGTCGATCTATCTCAGCTTCAAGTACCTGGGCACGAATTCTACCGCTTTTTTCGCAATATCGCGTGTCGAGATCGTTGGGAAAGTCTTCATTATCCTGTTGATACGCACAAGTACTCATTTGACGTCATTGCTGACGATGGTTGCGTAGAGTTGACGAACTTCTATATTTATTTATGACCTGGTCACTTTGTTGTAATCGCCGCGAACTGCAAATGCGGTATTAGGTTTTGAACCGCATACTTTTCCTCTTGGTTACAGAAATATTCATGATTAACCGAGTAGTATCTTTGCCGTATTTAATGTAATATCAACATAATCGGCAGTCCTATGTGGACTCGAGTTTCCTCATAGTACGTCGTTTGTTAATTAAATTTAATCAGATGATTGAACTTAATTGATGCATAAGATAAGCTATATAAATCAGGGTTTCGAATCGTTCAAATAATATATAGACGTGTGGGGGGGCCTTTACGACACGACATGAGACACAAGACACCCGTCTCTGTCTCCGATTCACTAATCTCCACACACAATGTGTGAGAATGCTCTTTCTCTATCACTCGAGTCTGAACACATATCAAGAAAAAATATATGATTTAATATCCAATGGTGTGGGATTCACCAACTGCAAATGATCTCACAATTATTCATTTATTCAAGTTCTAACGTCTTTAAACTATTTTTAGTACTTACTATAACCAGCTCTATACAAGGCTACAACGTTTACTATCAATAGTTACACAGATAACATAATTATGTAATTCATATAAGCAGCAACTAGATTTATGCACCGATGAATATTTATCCTAGTGCAAATACTACGAATTACATAATAAAATACCACGCAACAGAAGCAGGAAAAATATCCTTTAATACACAAACGCACAAATTTACCGGCCAATCAATGAAAAGTCGCTTTCACTTATTTTGCTGTCGTACGTCGAAGACCAATATTCGAAGAATACGTTATGAATTTGCCATTGTTTCGTTGCCTGTTCCATTGAATGTTGTTTACAACATTCAGTCGATTGGCTGTACGATTCTCGATTAAATACATGCAATGGTAAATCATAAACAGCTTCAAGGATAAAATCTTCAATGATCTTCGATTAATATCGCAAAATGTCGAAGTCATCATCTTTGTAAATTATAAGACGTCTGACATCACAAGAAAAATCTTTATTACACGTTGAATAATAAAATTAAAATGCATTTTAACAAGCTTAAAACATTTCGCACAATTTGAGTTAGTAGATTCGTCACTTCAATCCACAACATGGCATGGAAAGCTGTGTGCAAGACGTGTGCCGCATTTGCTTATAATGAAACCAAAACAGCGTCGTGATAATGTTTCAATCGAGTGTTTAGCGATATTTCATAGTAATAAAGTCGAGTTTTTGCATCGATTCATAACCATGGATGAAACATAGGTCCATCACTTCAGATTAGCGCTTGCAGTCACAGATATGCTGTGGCGACGAAGGCATTGACGGTAGTCGCGCACGAAAGTGTTAAAGAACATGTTGAGATCAGATAGATAGCAAATTAATGGTATTTTGGATTCATTAATTATGAGTCCATGCCAAGACTTCCCCAGGAAACATTACGCACAGAGTTTACAGGCACCCATCTCTTTTACTCCACGCCCTCTAAAATTAGGCGAGGTATCCGAAGTAGGAAGGAAAAGCTTATGCTACAAACAAAAGAGCTACTACGCGAGGTCACCGCCATCATAAGTCCAACCTCAGTTTGAAGGAGGCTGCAGCAGATGACAGACTGCAAGGGCTCCCCCTTTCTCAAGATACTCGTTTTGGTCCGATCATTTGTAGTACTTAACCATGATCGATTCATAACGTTACCTCAGGGGTTCGACTGTTATCCAGGGATGTAGAGTTGGGAAAAGGGTTATCCAGGAACGTTAAATTGAAATACCCACCCGAAGATAAAAAAGCATGGGGAACCTCCACTGACCTGAGTTGTTTATTAATACCGCTATCCATGTCCGCCATATCATAGAAGACCCCGAGTATGCATTTTTTATCAAAAATTGTCACGAAAAGCCCTAAAAGAGGTCTGTGTGTCCAACCGGTCCGCTCCTCGGACCGCTGACACGACGCATGAGCGCCTCGCGATCGGACGCCATGCATTCATAGACAAAAGCGCAGCCAAAACAATGCGGAGATGCTCGAAAATGAGACGTTTTTTATGATTTTTTTAATGGTGATAAAATAATGGTAACATTTTAAATGTTTGATATTATTTTACTACAATCTTAAAGTGATAATTTATTTTATTTTATTTAAAATAAAAAACAAAATGGCGGAGTTATAAGGTATTTAATTAGGCGCCTTTTCTCGTGATATCAAACAGCTCGCCACTTGTCGAAGATTTCCTGTTGAACTGAAATCGAAAATGGAAGTATTTTTTGATTTTTAATATGTGTAGGCAATCAATTAAGCTATAAAAATTTAAAAAAGTATAAAATTAAAAATTTTGTATGCTTTTTAATTAAACTTTCGTATTTTTTACCCAAAAAAAAAAAAAGATTTATTAACGGGAAAACCTTAAAAATTTAGCTTAGTTGACTAGATAATATTATAATAAGATCCCAAAAATTCAAACAGATCAATCAATAACTTTTTAAGCTACAACTGACGAACATTTTGGATATGCGGCATCGAGATAATCTCGTTTCAATGCGATAAAACTATCAATTTTAGTGACTTACCGATTATCTAATGATTCCAGTTGCATATAACAGATCTTCAGCTTTCTCAAAAAGTTGATCATCTTTGACTAACTGTTGTTTTCGGGCTACACGAGCTGCTTTTGTCTCAGAAAAACGCAAAATTCATCGATATTTTGGGCATGGCCACCCAAGCATCTTTGAAGTAATTCATCCCTGGACAAATCTTTATAAATTGGTAAGAGATGCTGTTTTATCCATGGCCAAGAAATGGAGTCAGGTCTTCAAGCTTTGGATATTTTTTAAAGCAATGGTTTTCTGGCATTTGCACCAGCTTTTGACTCCAGTCGGGTTCCCATGGTGTTTTTTTTTGTTAAATTCCTCGAACTTTCGTTCCTTAATTAAGGTATTTTGACATTTTGTATTTCGAAAATTCAACCACACACGACACAATGAATTGGAATGGTTTTATACTACTCATTTCCAAATTTTAATTTTAATTCTCGTCTGCGAGTTTCGAACCTTCATATGGTACGCCCTGATAGGAGCGAAAATCCACAGCAATATGAAATGATATTCAAGAATTACTAATTGAAACTATTATTAAAATCTTATCACAATAGACAAAAATATAAGACATTAATGGAAAATTTAGTGGAAATTGCATTTGGAATAAATCAAAATTCAGAGGACGATTGGGGTCAGATGCGTTAAAATGAAATTTGCATGAAATCAATGTTCAATAATTTTACCACGATGAAACCAAAAATCCAACACCCAATGAGAATCATTTGCGTTAGATTTTCGACTATTTTTAGCATAATTTTTTTGTTGGGATGTGTGTTCTTTATCACGTAGACATTTTTGATACAAGTCAGATCGAAAAACCAGTTTCTCCTAATGAATTATGACTTGGGCTAAAATCGATGGAAGCGATTAGTTTATGAGCGAACTGCAAGAGCTTTTCTGAGCGTCGATTATGTTAATGCATGCAAATATGTCTCATATAATTTGTGAATAAATCTCAAGCACACGAGGATGGAGTTCAAGAAAGAGGCATCTATTGACCTACTTGCTGATCAGCATTTAATGCACATCAATTGAAGATGTACTAATTTCGCCACGAATATGATTCATAAAGTACGATTTTCAAGCATCAAAATTCGGCCTCATGTTTCTATTATCTAATAAAAGAACGGTTTTATCTGTCCAATGCCGCAAATTTATTTATACGCACAAATATAACAGTTTAATTTTGTTAATTTTGCAACTGTTTGGACAAAAATCGTGGTTTGTGTCGTAATCCGCCGAGATTAAACCTTCAACAGTTTTATGATAATGATACTTGCCACGTGCCCAGCGATCAACAACCATATAACGAATATTTATAATTTGGATGTAATATTTATGGTATTTTATTTAAAGAGCAACCATGATTTGTAATCTTTCTAAAAAAAATCCAATTATATTGAAGAAAAAAAAATTGATAACTATCAAGGGATTTCATATGAAATATTCGATTTTCACAAGGACTGTTGAAATGCAATTACTTCTATTATTCTATAGTTTAAATATGTGGTGGTTTCACTAGACTGCCAAAATGTAAAGTGGATAACAAATACTGATATACGAGGGTAGTCAAATCAGATCAGATTCGACTGTTAAAGTTAATTTTGAAAATTGAAATTGTTAGCTAAAAGATACCAGACCTAACCACCATCTGTTGTGCAATATATAATAAAATAGGCTTCCTACTGATGTGGTGATTGCTTTATGCTATGTATATATATGCATGGCGTCTGATTGCAAGGCGCTAATTCGAAGTGTCAGCGATCTGAAAAACGGACCGGTTGGACACACAAACCTTGTGGCCACTCCTTCATCTTTTAAAGTATTTGGGGCTTTTTGTGTAAGCATTCCCGTAGCTTAATACGATCTCCATGATCACGTAAGCCCCTCCAGAGGCTAATTTACATAGGTAGCTCGCACCAAATAAGGTCGTGAGCAAAACTGTACCCTGTACCTCACCCATAAAACTTATATATTTATCTATTTTACTTATTTATTCTACTTAGTCTTAATTTATAATATCTAACTTAACGCCCCCCCCCCTCAGAAAGTCCAATTTATCTTTTGTAAAAAAATACTACGATGGATAGTGTCTAGACGCTACGTTGCTTCCGTGATCGTACAGATCATAGAAAATGCCGCAAAAAGCCCTAAAAGAGGACGGAGTAGCCATAAGGCTTGTATGCTCAATCGGTCCGCTTTTCAGACCGCTGATATGACGAATGAGTGGCTCGCAACCGAATACCACAGGGATTAGACAACTCAGTATATATTATAAAAAACGGACAGAGTCAATCTGTGTTGGTTCATGTAAAATAGTATGTTTGAGTAAAATAAAAACCATGTACAACTCTCGATCGGGTCGGTGTGTATTCTGCGTTTTGCGCCCAAAACTCAGTTGCGCCCGTGGCGGGCGCCTGCTTTGCCACGCCTTTGTTGCGTGACATGTATCCATGTCCTCGCAGACATGGATACATGTTTCTTTGTTTCAGGTGTAAAATGATGGCCCCATGTTTCATCCATGGTTATAAATCGTCGCAAAAACTCGTTTTTATTGCTGTAAAATATCGCCAAACACTGGATTGAAACATCTTCAAGATGCTGCTTTAGTTTCATTGTGAGCAAATGCGGCACCCATCGTGCGCACAGCTTTCTCATGTCCAAATTTTTAGTTAAAATGCAGTGTACTGGAGTTTTTGAAACTCTTATCATATCTGCTAAAACAATAGAAATAGCAACAATGTATTGTCTATTTAAAATAGCCAAAATTGTAAACTGAATTTTCGAACCTTAGTATAGTACCATGTAAAAAAGTACCTCAAATTAGTTTTTAAATGCTTTATGTAAAACTGCGTTTGTACTATTATTAAAAGATATTTTAATACGATGCTTTTCAAAACACTCTAAATTTAAAATAAGATGCTCTGGAAGATGTAAAATTTAGGATAGAAAATAAATCGGGGAAAAGAGTGAATCGACATCCATGCGCTATTCTACTCTATTAATAGACTAGAATTTCTAAATATATTTGACATTCTTTCAAAAGAATCAAATAAAATGATTGCTTATTATTGAACGAACCGCTGAATTTTAATATAAATTGTATAAATTACCATAACTATCAAAGTGCAACCATTTTAATACGGTCTACCAATCTACGTCCCGATGGCGCGTGTTACAATCGACAGATCAATTGGATAGTGCGATGATAAAAAAAAGCAGGCAGGGAAGCAACAGAAGAGTCGACCGATAGTCTTGGCCGTGGGAAGATATGTTTTTCTCGCCAGATAAAATAATTCAAGCCAAGCATAATGGTCCAGCATTGAGCAGATCATTTGTATAGGGTCATTAAATAAGGACTTTCGATTTTTGAATATAAATAAAATAAGGACCAATTTTCGACGACGAATTTTGAAAATAAAATTTAATGATTTGCCATGTATATTCAAATATAATAGATGTTGCTTTAATAACATGGCCCTTATACCCTAAAAAAATTCGAGCGTTTTTATTGAAAAACCCTTAATTTTTTGTTTTTTTTTTGTTGAAACTGCCAAATGAATCATACTGTTTATCAAATATAAAATATGTGATTAAATTCGTATGTACGTCATAGTTTGATCTGTTTTGATGGTCTTGGCTGTGATGGGAATTTCTTAAGAAAAAAATTGAAACCTGTATGCTAATTTACCTTCACTATATTTCATATTCTATCCGGTAATTCCTACAAATGGGATTTACCGTATTGCTTCAACGCAGAAGACCGTGGTTGGTCGACTTTGGGGACCGCGAAAGTTGTCTTGCACTATTCAGGATTGGGTTTTTGAGGACTGAAAGGATCGAGCTCAATTTAGCAAGGCCAAAACCACAAAATTCACGTAACATAACTCTCGAGACAAGAATGCCGATGTATTTTAGTTCAAAATGTGAGGCTGCGTGGCAACAAAGTACCAATGAATAAGGTGCGAATGAAGAAGTCGAAGGTGTTCATCCGTGGACAATCCCCAATGTTTATTTGCGAACCTCGCTCGTGTTGTTTCAAAGGTCACTTTGTTGACGTAAAATATTATAACTTTTTGTTTGCAAAATCATAAACACGTGTCGTTTATATTTACTACAGGCAGTCAAGGTGAACAACACTCCTTTGAAACGGCCAGGCCCGCAAATACACCGTGCAATCAATCCACCGATCTTCTGCACATGTGAACTCGCCAATTTGCACAATTTGGGCAGCAAAAAAATTCACAATAAAATTAGGCTAAGAATTAGGAATAGACAAGAATCGATGGTATGCATATTTTTAAATATATAAGACTGCATACATCATGTCGAATAAATTCTTCGGCTGGCCCAATAGAAATATCATGAGTAGAGATATTTTTGCCCGAGAAAAGACGTATTCTCTCCATAATCCCAGTGCTGGCTATGGCTGTGACCAGCTATCCCTGTTTTTATAATCTACATGACTTCTAATGAGAGTTCGTAATCGTTCTATAGACAGCGTTCAGCGTGTATGTCAGCGGCCGGAAAAGCGGACTGGTTGGACACACAGACCTGATGGCCACTCCGTCCTCATTTAGGGCATGAACGCTCTCTCAAAAGCTAACTTATTCTAAATAACTAATTCAGATTAAGTTGAGCGGACTGATATTGTCCCGAATAGTGGGACTAATAAAAAGCTCGGGTCAGTTGATGTTCTTCTCAGGTATGTCTCAGGTATGAAGTGATGGACTTATATCTTATCCTAAACATCGCCAAACACTAGATTGAAACATCATCAAGACGCTGTTTTTGATCGATTTTGAGCAAACGCAACACCCATCTTGCGCACAGCTTTCTCATATCCAAATTTTCAGTCAATATGCGATGTAAAGCGTTTTTTGAAAGTCATCCGATATCATTTTGTGGATTTTATTCACCATTTCTGAGGTGATCATTTGATCAACTATTGCGCTGTTCGTCTTGGCAGCTCGTACGGCCTCTTTTAAACTCTGCTACCCAACACCTTACTGCTGTAAATGAAGGAGCAGACTTCTCAAAAATATTCCGATTTATAAGCAATAAAACGATTTTAAATGCATTTACAATTCAGCTGCATTTTGCGCAAGAGCAACCAAGGCGTGCGGTACTCATCCTACCCCATAACAGCCATCCTATTCGATTTGCCAATGAGTTTTAAATGTGTTTGTGCAGTGATCCATGGAGAACTCAGTATTTTCAATAAATCCTCGATCTTTTGCCGTGTATCTGATTCGATTAGGGATTTTAGTGCATCGTTACCAAAATTTGAAGGTTCGTCCCTTTTGTTTCTATTAATTTTAATCAACTCATTGAATTGCTAAGCTGAGACTCTTAATATTAATAGGCCCAAGGCTCTTCCTGCCCTCTGATATAAACAACAAATAAGCCACTCTCTCCGTCTCTGTCTCCGATTCACTAATCTCCACACACAATGTGCGGAAATATTCTTTCTTTATCACTCGAGTCCGTTTGCAGCATAGCATGAAAAGCAACATCCTCTGTTGCGCAACGCGTAATTATGCGCTTTCTCGTAAACGAAGACGGGAAATTTTGATGAAGCATAAGGCATAGTTCGGTGATGCCTACTCTAAGTGAAACCCAAGTGTTTGATTGAGTCCAAAAGTTTCGTGAAGGTCTGAAAGTTGAAAAACAGTCTGCTGATGGCTTGATCGATTGATTGATTTTCTACACGACGACCTAATAATGCCAGCTGCTAGATGACGCTAAGGTTGTGAAGCATAGGAACGTAGGCGCTTCCGAGTTCCTGGACGGTGCACGCGGGTCCGTTCTGCTTTCGGGCCATAATGTAGCCAAATGGATCGGATGAAGGTGGGCGGGCATCGAATAGAAAGTCTCTCCTCTTAAAGTTCTTTATTAATCATGAATGATAGATCTGGCCGCGTGAAGGACGTACTCCCGCAGCCAAGGCTATTCGACAACTCCTCACGACTCACAAATCCCGTCTCATGCGCGTCATCATCGAACCGATAATCGTTATGATGCAAGAAGCGATCGGAATTGTTTCTTCAGATGCAATGTGTCCGCAGCGCCACAGAAGATGGCGCTGTTAAATTGACACTTTGCGCCTAAAGAGAGACGGAAGATGTCAACAGCGCCATTGCCTGGGGATGATAATTCGCCCTTACCACAGCTGTTTAAATTAAAATAAATAATTATTCATTGCACAATAGTATCGTTCAAGAATTTCTTGTATAAACCAAACAGTTCATCAATAAAGGTATATATATTTATAACAATTGTAAATACTAAAATGTAATTATGGCATCGTAGACTATAAGTCACTTCAATATAACTGAACTTTCTAAGAAACAGGATAATTTATTCAAAGGCATTCCATAACATTAACATTACACTATTGTTTCTTTATTTTTAAATCGTCCTTTTTATACAAAAAAAACCATATTGCTTGAATTAATGACGTCCTTATTGATTGCAAGAATTTAGTAACAGGATATCTATGTATTAATTGAATGAGTGTGATTTGATGGTTTGAGATATTTAGATAACATCAACCATTAAACTTTAATGATGCATAATTTCTTCTCACATGGAAAATTACAATCTAGTTCTAACTGGTTTAAAATATGAAACCGTAAAAAACTTATGAATAAGCCTCAATCCGCTTTTAACCCGAAATTATGTTAAAAATCTCATTTTTAACCGGTTGTGAATAGGCTCTTTGTTTCAACTGCAAAAAGACGAAACAAGCATAATGATTAAAACTGGATTATTCAAACTATTTTTATCCTAATCTCCATATCACACAAGGACGTTCAATCATCTTATGTTGGAGTTCAGATTGAATTGATGTCGAGGTGAATATTAAGGCCGAAAAGATGGAATAATAATGAAACAGACGGGAAGATAAAAGGCATCGGATTTAAAGACTACCGGTCACATAAGTCTTGAAACCCGCGGAGACAATCTATCCTATCCTCTCGAGATCATGTGCTAAAATCGACAGCGAATGGTAAGTACCAATTTACACTTTTGAAATCACAAACGCAATAAATATGGAAATTGAGCGAATAGTTTTCAGTTATTTTGAAAAAAAACTTGGAAATTGTATGTAATTTTATGCGACTTTAACAAAATACTATATTTAATAATTATTATCGCCAACTATTTCGCGAATACTGCATGAGCGTTTTCTGTTTATTTAATGTATTTAACCCTTTGACTGCCACGATGTTTCTAAAAAGTCTGTCGAGGACTGTGATGAGCGACGCGGTGCTTCATCTTTTATCTAGCGTTTTCCAACTGCTTTTGTAAAATTATTAAATTTACTTGAATCATGATGTCTTCCAGTCGAGGAACATTAAGAATATGCAGCTCTTGTTTTATTATAAAATTACAGTGGACTCTCAAGAGTTGATTCATTATGTTATATGATTTTGTTGGTGAACCCGAAATTTAAGTATTTGGGAACCAAGATTTTGTCAATCTTTAATTAAAATACATAAAACATGTTTATAACCACTGAAGTCCTGCCACACAGAGAGTATAACGTCATCGTCGACGTCGATAGCAATCTTCAACCAAATCATCATGTACGATATATCGTATCTTAGCACTCTATGGTTTAAGCTTATTTACTTATTCGCAGTAACATGCTTTATATGATTTTTGATTATTTTATATATAGTACCTGACAATTATTTGAAACGAAACAAAATAGTACAGTTACGTGGTTTATGACTCCAGCCCACGTGTAGCACGGGCTGAAAGGCTACGATCCAAAAATTCGCTTCACCAATATGCGCCAACAAGGCTAAACGTCTCGCAAAATAAATTCCGCACACAAAAAGTAGTTATAATAATCCAAAAACCTTCGGTAGTGTGCACATAATAACCCCCTAACGATTCATTGTAATAGGATGGATGGTAGAGGAGTGTATACAATACATACAGACGACAAACATTCATTTATATATACACTTGGGTCTGTTTTTATGCGATAGATTCGTTCCACGGGGAGTCGCATAAAAAATACAAAACTGGGGGATAGGTTCCATTACATTTGAAAATCGCATAACTTCGAAATCAGAATCAAGCATAAAAACAAACCCAAGTGTGTATAAACCGTAGATTATTTCGAATTTATCGGTCCAAAATGATAGATCTCTAACGTCTTTTAACGACATAATGGATCTTCTTTTTCTTCTTCCTTTACTGTGTCAGGCTCAATCGATTTCTTTATTATGGACCCGGAACAGTTCGTTCGCTCTCCATATTCCGGTTCACTCTCCTTCCTGCCAGGTCTTCCCTATATCTAACCCTCCAGCATCAGTCGGAAGAGGCGATATTTATATCCGCGCAACACATAACCCAGATATGATCTTCATCATTTTGATGTTTGTCAGCAGCTCTGTCTTGGTTTCGGCTCTCATGTCGGTCCAGGGTCTATGAAGCATTCTTCTGTTTATCCACATTTCAAATGCTTCTTTCAAATAATGTTGATTTTTATAGTCAGTGTTTCACAGCCACACATAAAAACCGATCATATGAAGCATTGCGCTTTATCTGGCACTTTATTTCTATAACTGGGTCGAGCGCCTTTGTTAGGACACTGCCAAGGTATTTGTGTATACTTTCAGCAGATATGACTGAGTCATGGATTCAAAAATCATGAGGATGTGCATTAAAAATAGGCATCAGGCATGTTGCGTGTTGAAGTCTCACTTCTGACACCAATGGTGGAGTAGGAGCGTTCGCGAGTTCCCAAGACGTGCCTCGCTTCTGCGTGTTCGTTGAAATTTTAATAGAGCCAAGCGATGGAATAGAGAGGTGAACGGGTTCCGAATAAAAATACTAATTTTTTAGTTATCTTCTTTATTATTGACAAGAGAGATATATATGTCCGCGGGAAGAACGTCTTCCCGCAGACAAGGCTATCCGATGAATTTAGGCGGCTCTTACCTCTTCAAATAAACGTGGCTCAATGATTCCATTTACCTAAAGTCACATACAGTGCTGATATCTAAGATCACAGATAGGTGATCCTTTATGTTGCATAAGTCGGTAATTTATAATAACAACGATTCGATATACAAATATAAAAATAGATTTATAAGTCATGAGGAAAATTCATATAACATTATGGCGTTTCCGACTTGAATGGATTTTCCTTGTTGATTCTATTGATTTGTTGGGAAAAACATGGAAATACCGTTTAAGGATAATCAAATTCTTGCACGCCATTGTAACAAAATCGCCTTGATTCGACCTACACGTTTTTTGCATCTTGTCGATTTGGCAAATTTGTATCAAAAACCACCCCAACAAACGGTTTGGGGTCCATCCAAAATATGCATTTAAACAGGGTGGCGCCATAAGGACTCGTTCAAAATAATAATTCATTGTGTTATTTAAGCGAGGTCATTCATTACTAAATTTAAAATAGATGTTGCTTAAACGATCATTAAGGATGTCTGCTTTTTGACGATCCATGGCCATGAACTGTCTGCATGCCATCGACGAAAGTGCACGAATAAATCATTTATCTACTGTTATCGAAATTCCGCATAAATGCAAATAGATCTTAATGAACAGCGAAAAGGAAAACTGGGGCAAAATCAGGTGATCCTATATTTTCACGTTAAAAATTACGCCGATGACCGCATATTCTGCGTCAATGATTTTCCTCGTTAAATACCAAAATAACAATTGATTGTTTAAAATGTGGTTAATTCGCGTTTTAACCACAGATATACTGAATTACAAAACATACTATCTTATTCGAGATTTCTACAATATCTCGAAATGGTTTTGTTTATGTTTAAATGGCACACAATGCGTTCATCAACATATGTATACATCTAAAATATAACGAATTTAATACAGGGTGTTTTGCACATGGATCGACAAAATTTTTTTAGAGATTAAGGGAGTCTTTTGCTACGTTTCACACAAAGGCTCTATGTCCTATGGGTTGTCGAAATATAATTATTTTCCAACATATTGAAAAAATACCCAAAACCTCACGTTTAAATCCTCGTAGCATTTTAATCAAAGGTCTAGATACCGCGGGAGTCACGGAATAAGTGACGTCCGTATACAAAAAAATCCATTGGTGTCAGATCTGGAAACCGTGCGAGACATGGAATATATTTCGATATCGATTTAAACATTCAAAAATTACAAATATCTTAATGATTTTTATACACTCTGTATTTAATTAACGCACATTAATTTATTACAATCTTTTCTATGAGGCAATTGCCGATCACCTTTAAAAATGTGGTTGCTAACCACACCTACTTTAGATTTGATTGCAAGATATTCGATCACTTACAGCTAAATTTACATTATAATTTTTGCTTCTCCTATTTTTGAATCGTTAAAAACAAACAATATCAGCATTAGTTTATAATTTTTTATTTACTTTTTGTCTTATATATTATAATAAATGGTACTATAAAATCTGCAATTATAACAGATCGTACTTTATTTATTTCCTTTTCAAATTATCAACTGCGTTTTGCTTCAGGATCAATGACAAATGGTGTTTTATAAATCATATTAATGAATTTATGCCAAAATGCATTCCGTTTGAAAGGATTTTTTAGGGTTAGATTTACATCTAGATATGGGATAAAACAATTCAAGCATCAATAGGCAAAAATAGTTAAATAATCGAGCTAAAAATTAAGACTTTAAGATTTATGGTGGTTATGTTATACACTGGTGCACGTGTAGACTCCACTTTACTATGCAAAACAACGTTAATCACCAAAAGGTAGAAAGCGTGTGCTAATGTAAAACACAAACAATATCAACGGTATAAAGGTTCATTTGTTGATATACAAGCTTTATGCACGCTGTGCGACCCTGAAAGAAAAGTGGATTTACATTAGAACATAGCATATATGTTTTCAGGGTGGAATAGGTTAAGAAGCAAAGAATAAGTCCTGAACTTATTCGCGGGGCTGCAAACCATTTCGATTTATACAGCATTTATATCGGTTCGTTACGGTTTTCATTCCGGCAAAAATAACGGTTTTATCGATTGCTTAGAATACGACAAAATAGTCCCTATGTACTATGTGTCAGGGTTAGGGAACCTTGTGACCTAATTTTTCTAACAAACAAACATTTCTTGGTCACAATAGATCTCTTTACAAAGTTTTCTGTAAATAATTCGACGAAAATATCTTTTCAAATATAGATAAAGGTTTTGTTTAGATTCTCGTGGACCCCCAGTAACGTATTCGCGGACCCCGGGGGTCCGTGGACCCCAGTTTAAGAACCGTTGGTCTAATCTATGTATACATATATACAGTTCTTTAAATGTGTTTCAAATTGTTATATTAAGCTTTCCCTACCGGTGACGTATTTACTACACCTCGGCTCTAATAATGCGAATATCGATGTGAAATATAATAGGTACGGGCTTCAGAATTTTTGTATTGCTCCGTAATATAATTACGAATCACATCAAAGTATTATAGTGTAAAAGTATTCATCTGCAACGACGAAAATAAATAATTTGTCGGGAAATCGGAAATTTTGCGAGTTTTAGTCCGTGTCTCAGCTCAGTCAGAATTTTATCAGTCACATTGATGGTGATATACGAAAATAGGGGCTCACGATACCTCCAACGAATGTGGAGACTAAGCATGCATTTTCAGCAGCAAGTTGCCTGGCTTCCAAAATCGGATCCAGACTAAATGACTTTACTTCGGGCAATTTAAAAATAATTTTTGATTTTTTTAGCGTTTTATTTATCTATTTTTGAATTGTATTTTTATCTTTTCTTAAATAAATAAAAATTCTTTCGCCTTCCAGCTATTTTTTTATATTAAACAAATGGACTTATTAGTAATTTTTGATCAAATTTATCAATGTAAAGTCTCAAACTATTGAAAATCCCGATCCCGGGGTCATCTTATGCAATCCTTCGGGATCGAAAATTAAATTTCTTGGTATAAATTTATGATGTCCACGTCAAGTATATCTCCTACCAAATCATATTACAAAAACATTAATTAAATTTCTTCAACAAAAAAATCATCCAATCAATACACAAGAAACAGGGCGGCTTCATTTTTCGGCGTCTTTATTGTCCTTATTTAAGATCTAAGTATAGTTTAGACTCGAATACAAATCAATAAAATGCAAAATGGTTAAAAATCATAATCGTAGCTTTTTTTAATATTTAAAACTACCTTATTACTTTTATTTAAAAAACAAAAATCATTTATAAACCAAAATTAATAGCAAAACTGTTGATATTCTCGTGTTTCTTAAAACGGGTTTAGATTAGCTTCCTGGTAAAAAATCCTACTTAATATATCATGATTGCCATATGTTATCGAATGTAATCGATATCGCAATAAAACCTAAAACAAGGTAGCCATTGGCAAAAATACTTGCAGCTTTAATGAGTCATTCGCAGATTTTACCAAGAAGCTTACAAGGAAGAATTGGCACATGTTACGAAAAAGCTGTGATCAGGAAACAGTTTGGATGCAAATAAGGCTTGAATATTGCTAGAAGATAATATATTCTACATGCAGACTGTATTTCTAATATATCACATGAAATCCAGAACAAAGGTATCGATTAATTTCATAGCTATTTTAATCTACTTTTTAAATGAATGAATCTTCATATTAAGTACAACATAAGAATTAACGCAAAGATAAAACGCTAGAAAAGGTTTTTTTTTTGGTATGAGGATCGTCTAGAAAGTGAGATTATAAGGGCTTCTGAAGCCGTGGAAATTTTTTGATTTGAAGTAGGAGGGATCCTAACGATCAATTTGTCTGTCGGCCATTTTGTTTAGTCACAGTAAATTCTTCCGATGAAGAGGTCGTCGCGCGCTCCCGCCATCTGCCGTTCGTGCGAGTAACTGAATCTAATATCAATGTCCGTGAGAACACGCCCATTCTCAACTTCGAGTGGCTACTTGCGCTCTGAGCACGGAGGAAAAACTAGCAATATTTTGTAAATTAAAACAACAACAAAAAACTAGCTTAGATATATAAACCAGGTGAGGGAGTGGCCACAAGGTTTGTGTGCCCAACCGGTCCGCCTTTCAGACCACTGACACTTCGAATAAGCGCCTTCCGATCAGGCGCCATGCTCGGACATGTCCACAAAATGATACACCGGAGCAAAACTACAATTTATTTACAATTATTTTAGAGTTTAATAAAATATTTAATAAAGGACACGGAAAATTTTTTTGCAAAAAAATAGAAATTAAGCCAAATAATTTCAGGAAACTATGCTATATAGCAGCGGTTCTTAAACAAGGATCAGCAAGATATAAAAAGCATGTATCTATACTTGAACATTATTTACAAAAAACATTATAAGAAGATCTATTTTGACCAATATTTGAGCAAGAAATGTTTTTTGTTTGAAAAATTAAGTCTCAAGAACGACGTAAAAGTTTGGAATGGGGTTAAAGGGTTGAGATGGGGTCCGAAAAAATTGTTTTGCTCAATAGGGAGTCCGCGGACCATCACAAGTTTAAGAACCGCTGCTATAGAACTTGAAGACAGTTGTTAAAATCGCACGTATCTCAAAACACAAATGATTTTTCAAAAGATGTAAATTTGCAATGCAATCGACTGACAAAATAAAAAAAATGATTTAGTTATTATACGCCCTTACGGGAAAATTTAACACAAGAACCAAAAAAAAAGCTTTTTTCTTAAGCATATACCGTTTTTATATTTTTTTTTTCTCAGGTGTTTATTAACATTTGTAGAATAAAACAATAAAATTAAAAAAAATAAAATAAAATTTTTATATGTTGGTGTAAGGGGTAAAAAAATGTCTTTTGGTTGACTTCAACCCTTTTAATAATTTAAAATTGAAAACAATAAAAAGAATCTTAATCAGTAAAAATGTTGCTATGCTTCCTACCTCAAAGAAATAAAATCATTTTATTTTCACAAAAAACGACTTTTTTAAACAAAAGTAATTTTTGGCCTTATTTTTTACCATTTTATTTTAATAGTTAAAAACAAAATTTTGACATAAATCTGGTAGTAACAATAGGAGATTATACAAAAAATGTTTTTTACTAAATTTGAAGTAAATCGGTTAATTAAAACTCGAGATATCATGTCAACCGTGTTGAAAAAATTATAAAAGTAAAAAAGTAATTTCATTCGGAGCGGTTAATTAAAAAAGCTATAATTCCGTAAATAATTGGAATTTTGGAAATTACTTTGGAATACATATTTTTAAAAATCGGAAAATATGCATAAAAATTAAATACCTTCATAAAATATATTTTCACCATTAAAAACTATGTCGAAATGATTGGCAATATTGTCATAAAAGAAATTGCTAAGTCAAACTTGAAAAATACACTTAAACCTCTTTTTGTGCAACTTTTTTTTGTGCGATTTAGACGTTATGCGGATTTTTTAAAGCAATTTTTATTTTATTTGATAAAAAGTACGTATCTAAATATTTTGGATAGAAAAGGAAATAAATCATCAACACTAATTAAAATTTGGAAAAAAAAATATTATTTGGGACTGTGTAAATCATATTGCATCTGTTATCACTAAATTACGACCACGCCCTTTGGTTTAGATTTTTGAAAAAATGGATTTCGTTTCTTTGCATTTTTCCAATGTTTTAAAAATACATTATCCAAATGAATTTCCAAAATTCCAACTATTTACGGAGTTATGGCTATTTTAGTGACGCGGACCATAATGAAATCTTTTAACGCGTTTTTCTCGAAAATACTTTTTTCAACACGGTTGACATCATATTTCAAGCTTTAATGAATTAATTTACTTCAAACTGGGTACGAATCTTTTATAAATAACCCTCTATTATTCCTACCAGATTGCAAAATTTATTTTTTAACTATTTAAAAAAAAATAAACCTGTGACAAAATAAAGCCAAAAAATAACTTGACTGATTTTTTTTAAAACAGTCGCCATTTTGTGATTATTTTTTTTTTTGAGTTAGGGACTAAAGTGACATCTTAATTAATTATTAATTATATTGTTGGAAAGAGAAAATCTACACAGAACAATGATGACATTGACACTGGGTAAAATATTTTTTCCGATGAAGAGAGCGATTTTGAGTCATATCGAAAATAGCAACAAAAATTATCATAAAGCGATTATAGTTTGTAATTAAAATTATTAATATTTTTTTAGTGGATTTCTGTAATTTGAGATGCCAGGAGATTAACTTTTTTTATGCGATTTTGGATATTTTTTATATGGCTGTTTCAAAGCTATGCGGTTTTTAAAATCCATGGAACGCATCTTCACTTTTTCTATGTAAGTCATAGCTTTTTTTGTGCGATTTCTTTTCGTGCGATTTTCCGCAGAACATATCTACCGCACAAAAAAAGGTTTAAGTGTATTGCACATAAAGTTTCTCAATCATGATCGACTTTCGACTAACTGAAATCCCGAATCTTCATGTGTAACTCTGTAATGATATTACTTGGTCATCACCACAGCGCATCCTTCATGTTGCAATAAAACCTCGTCGCAGTCAAAAGTCCAACTGCTTTTAACATATTAATGTAACTTTATCCAATCATGATTATCTTAAAGACATATATTTCGTCGTCGATCTCAATAGAGCTTTATCGATTCATCTTTTTGTACAATGGCTTGACGTCAGTCGAGTGTCGAAACAGAACGGAGCCTTCCGACACAAAAAGAGTGTCCGCCGTATATATTTAAGATAATGAGCGATATATTGGAATTGGCTCATGTTGGAGCCTTATGCAACGGCCGATGTCACCTTGAAGATCACAACATGCTAAGGCAAGATCAAGGTAAGACGGCGCGCGGGGATTCCATCCAGTAATTGCCAGTACCTGCTGGTGCTATTTGTATTCAGAGCCACTACTCGATGCTTTGATCTTTGCTTGTGATGTATGAAACCTGATATTCGAGACAAAATCTGTCATATTCGGTGCCTGGCGTAATCTAGGTTTATTGTCTTTCCAAAGATGTCGTAAATTCTGCACATCTTACGTAAAACCCCGTCCTCGATATTAATGTTTTAACATTCTACTTTTACGCGCTGAGAATAAACGTTTTTAAACATTAAGGACCACTTGAATTCGTACCAAATTATATTGTCGAATTTCAACATGCAAAATTTAAACGGAAAATTAATGATCAGACAGTCATTACTATCATCAATCAGTACGCTGGGAATCCCAGAAATACTCGATTTGGTGTATAGTTGGCGGTTGTTATTTAAAAATTATATTACTAAATTATAAAAGCCCTTAAAGAAGTAAGACACAATGTTGTGCCCAAATTACAATGCTGTACATCGAATATTTTGGACTTGAGAAAGCTGTGCGCAAAGTGGGTACCGCGTTTGCTCACAATAGAGCTGTTACACAGCAATAAAGCCAAGTTTTTGCGTCGATTCATAATCATTGATGAAACATGGGTACATCACTTCACACTCGAGACAAGGAAACGGTCAAAACAATGGACTGAAATGAGAGAATCGGCTCCAAAGAAGACGAAGACAGTTTAATCTGCAGGCGAAGTCAAGACTGCAGTGAAGCGCCCAGACGTTTAACCCTATCGTAACGGAAATCGTGATGCAGAGACGGGTGTCTTGCGTCTCATCATACACTCGTGCATCGATGGCAAAGTCGAGTCGTAAAGGTACCCCTACACGTCTAAACATTCTCAATATATTTTTATAGAAACTCGCAAATGTGCATACTTACTATTCGACAAGAAATAGTATTCTAAAGAATTTATTAACCGTCATAAAATTTAGGTATAATTAACTGAAATCGCTATCGTCGGATAAGCTATTAAGCTCTTTCAACAAAGATAAGATGATTTCGTTCATGTTGTCTTGAGAGCGGGCGTTTGTTTTAATAATTAAGATGCACATATCATTCTTATCATTGACCAATTTTGTTATTCCCCTTCAACTGTTCTGGTGTAGTGTTATTAGCCGAGTATCACGACTCTTTTGCAAAATTTACTCCTTCAGAAGTAAGCTGGCAGGCTTACGTGGTAACCTTATCCTTTTATTTTCGCAATATTGCAAGTTGAACATTAAGAAATATTGCGTGCTATCAAAAGTGTTAAGGTTCATTTATTGAGCCTGGTTCATTATCAAACTTGTTGTTTTTGCATCCAATGTGTTTGTTATTTATAGCTTGCCAATGGATAATACAGAACTGGGTGTTATTCTAATCACCTTCGTCTTCATCCCTTTATTCCTCCAGCTTAAGCGGTTACTTAGTTATTTGTTGCACTTGCAAAATTTTCCCATAAAATGTTATTTGTAGCAAAGAAATTATTTAGTGCTGAAAGATGCAATAATCGGCATACTAGTAAACCATGCACAAGATACCACGATTGTGTGCATCGGGCATTAAGTTTCGAATTGCTACCTAATGCGCTTCATTTGGCAGATTTAACCTCTTCGAAATATATTATTTTTCTAAACTTGAAAAATTGGTTCGGTTGTAAAAGATTTGTCAACATTGAAGAGGTGAAATTGACGGTTGACGGCTATTTTGAGGATCTCGACGGTTCCCACTATAAACAGGGTCTCTAAGCTATTGAACAACGCTGGGCAAAGTGTATCGAGCTATGTTAAAAAATAAAGATTTTTTTGTGTTGTTAATTTTGACATCTTCCGTCTCTCTTTAGGCGCAATGTGTTATTTTAACAGCGCCATCTTCTTTGGCGCTGCGGGGACATCGTTCCTGCAATACTCACCGATCGCTTCTTGCGCGCGCACAGTTGCCGGTTGGGTGATGAAGAGCGGGAGGTGGAAGTCGGGAAGAGTCATAGGTTAGCCTTGGCTGCGGGAGGACGTCCTTCTCGCAGACAGATCTCTTTCTCTCAAATGAAGACCTGAAAGAAGAACGGATCCATGCATTAGCATAACTCAGCTCTGTGAGCGCCCCCGCTCCATCCGCCACCCATTATTATTGTCTTTAAAAATGACAATAAATAATTGGATTAGTCCACCATTAATATTGAACTGCATATCCAATATACTTTCATGCAGTACGACTGAAATTGAATCCACAGCCAAGGCTATTCGTTTTTATTCTAATTTTGTTTCTTTCTCTGTTGAGATGCTTAGAAAAATTTGGAAAGCTGTTGTTATAAGTTTAAATTTCATTCTAGAGATAATAATATATATATATATATATATATGTGTGTGTGTGTGTGTTATTAATTTGTGTATTTATGCACCATTTAATAAACGCCTGTTTATACGATTCAAGTCAAAAGTATAACCTTTTGCATTTTATCACGCTTATGCATGCGCCACAGATTGAACACCACTGCCATGTTTAAGAACATCAAAGCAATAAATTATTTTGTAGTCATCACTGAAATTTCGTTTCAATCTATTTGCTATTTTAGGAATAATATCAGTTTTATGAAAACCCGGACTTTAGGCGAAATTTAGCACGGAGCCGGCTGTAAAATGTTAATATAATGTTTGGAGTCGATCCGAAAGGTTAAACTTCATCACAATTCCATCAGCAGTTTGTCAACTTTTGGTCACAACCTGAAGCTTTTAGGTGTTATATAGATATTTCGCTTCAACGAAAAAAATATATAAATATACGAAAAATTTAAAATAATAATAAATTAATATGTTTTTTATAATATATAATTTGATTAGCAATAATTTAATTTTGATCACCTCACTTGAAACATTTTTCTTCTTAGTTTGGGTTCGCTTTTTAGCAATTTCTTATTATAAAAATCCTACAGACTTATTGAGTGTGACGTTTTAAAGGTACATTCTATATTTTATATTTAAAGTGACAATGAAATTAATGTATTCATAACACAAATGATGGACTGACATTTAAAAATCACGTTTAGAATGTCTTCTTTGTTCAATACCGGGTTATTTTTGTAAATCTTGCGAATTCTACATTAAGTAAAGAGCATGCAAGCATGCAAAAATAATTTATTAGGATCGTTTAATCACAGTTTATTGAATGGCCTTAGTTTATTTTCAATTATTGAATACATGATTTACATTTAAATTCAATATTAATGCGATTGGATCAAAGATGAATGAAATACTGAGGTGAACGAGTTCAAAACATATGTCTTCAATAGTTCAAAGACGATGTAATTTAAATACAAAACATTAAACATTGGTCAAATTCTATACTACTGGATTGTCACTAAACTTGATCTTACTATTTCAAATAAGTAATATTTCCTGTCACACCCTACACTAATATTTGTAAATCCTGATGGTTTATTATTTATGAAGAAAATTTTGATTATAAATAATATTAAAATCGCATCATATCAATGAAACGATATATGTTGCACGTAAGCGTGATTTCTAAACTTCCAGATTTTTTTTATTCGTTCCAAATTATGCAAAAACATTGGCAAATGCTAATATATTTTTTGTAACCATTGACACGGAAAATATTTGCGTTTTTCATAAAGCCATAAATATAACATGTCCTCAAATTAAATCAATCTAATTCATAGGTCAATTTTTATTTTTTATTTTTTTATATAAACAGTTCAAACAAAATATCGCTGACGCGACTGCCAAAGCTGCAAGGGCGTTTAGCAAGATGTCCAGACTTGCTGGAGCGAATTGGGGCCTTAGCAGGGATAACATGCGCATCGCCTATGATGCCATATATGTCAGCATTGCGCTATACGGAGCCGGGGCATGGTCCGAAAGACTAGGAAGATACGGCATGTGCAAAACCAGCCATAGACGCCTTAACAGTGCACAAAGACTGCCGCTACTCCGCATCACCGGGGCCTACCGGACAGTCTCAACAGACAGCCTCCCGGTACTAGCTGGAATATTACCCCTCGATCTAAAAATGCAGGTCAGCGCCTGCAAATTTCGACGGGAAAACGGACAAGTAGTTAAAGTCGGCAAACAAGTCCTCAATCCCGAGGACGTGACGATTGTGGGTTCGAGAGATCTGAGAGAGTGGGCACGGAGGGCTGCGTTGGAGGAATGGGAGTGTAGGTGGTCATCTTCGACCACTGGGCGCCATCTTTATTTGTTCTTCGACTCCGTTCAACGGAGGAATAAATTTCCTTGGATATGTCCTAATCACTGGACATCACAGTTCCTCACGGGACATGGCCGTTTTAGCGCTCATTTAATGGGGCTTGGCCTCGCGAACACCTCGGAGTGTCCATGCGGTGATCGGTGCATGGACGCAGATCACATTCTGTGGTCATGTCCTGGGATGGCATCTGAAAGAGAGGAGCTCCTACGCCGAGTGCGCGCGTCACGTGAGGGGCCTGTGGGACACAGGGATCTGGTAGCCCGTCCTGGTGCCTTCAGCGCCTTCAATGCATTTTGCACAAGTTTCGGCGCTAAAGGCGCTCCAGGTGAGTACTACGAGGCGCATTGGATCGATCCAAGAACCCTCGTGGCTGACGCTGTAACTTAACATTCTAGGCCTCCGCCCCCAACTTTCTCGTTCTTTCACTCTCTTAACCCACACAGTGGCCGTGCGTTTGCCTCCATTTCCCTCTTTGAATTGATTAAATTGATTTATTTATTTTATTTTTGTTATTTATCTATTTAAGTTATTGAACTATTTTATTTATCTATCATCAATTATTGAATTATTTTATTTATCTATTATCAATTATTGAGTTATCTTATTTATTTATTTATTTACCTATTTTATGTATTCAATTTATTTACTTATTTAATTTATTTGCTCATTTGTTTGTCAGTCATTTACTTATTTAATTAATTAGTCTATCTATTTATATATTGATGTTTATTTTACTATTATTAATTTTAAATCTTACTATTATTTATTTGTATTATTTATTTACTTTATTTATTTATTATTATTGCCTTTTTGGGTTTTTATTTATTTACTTTATTTATTTATTTATTATTGTTTTTGTTTGAAATTTATCTATTTATTTTATTATTTATATATATTTTACTTTATTTTAATTCTATTATTATTATTAATTTTATTTATTATTATTATTTTATTTTTTATTTATTTATTTATTTATTATTATTATTTTTTTAGTATTATTATTATTTTTTATTATTTTTATTCTATGTTGTTCTATGTTCTATTTATGATTATTTTTATTATTATTATTATTATTATTATTATTTTTTTTTTACTTACTTTTCACCTGCGTATTTCACAAGTTCTGGTAATTTAGCGAGTGCTGTTATAGGTTGAATCTCAACCTGGGTACATGCACGTTTTCAAAGAAAAAAAAAAAAAAAAAAAAAAAAAAAACAGAGTGTTAATATCTGTGATTTATAAATTGTTATGTTTATATATTGTACACTTTTGATTCTTTGAATAAAATAAAAAATAAATATCTTTTTATATAAACGTTTTATTTGTTTTAAATTCCAAAACTCATTATCAGCTTATATTGATGTTTATAAAAGATCTATGGAGGCCGTTGAAATAAGATGTTGAAATTTTCGTACAACAAATGCATCAGTTGATGTCAGCAAATCCCCGACTTGCAATGCAATATGCAAATTTAACTTCATAAAATCTATTTTGACATCGCTGTTTATCAAAGATTAAAGAAAAAAATATATATACAAACTTTCCATAATTCATGCATACATAATCCGAGTAAAGCATAAACATAAAAATATTTTTAAAACTAGTATTGAGTTGATAAAATTTAATAAACCACTCAATAAGTTCGTAGGATGGTATATAGTTGGCGCCACTATTGACAAATCGGTATAAATATAAATATAACTCGGAATTTTGTTGTATTAGTGATATATAGAAATACAAATTTTCTACATACAGAGAACATTCAAAAAGTAATGCGTCCAAATTTATAAAAAAATCATGTATCGAAATAGCACCTTGTTGCGTTGATATACTTCTGGAGGTGGTGCTGTCAAGCTTGGAAGGCATATTGGAAGACCATCTCCAAGATGTCCTTTAGTGTTGATGTAATATAAGTTTGGATGGTTCCAATGGTGTTCCAATGTTTCCCCTTCAGGACTAATTTTAAGCGAGGAAACAAAATAATCTGGGAGATTTGGTCAGGGTTGTAGGGAGGCTGGAGAGCCAATGGAGTGCGGATCCTGGCTAGGAAATCGTTGACAACGAAGATGCTGTGGCTTGGCGCGTTGTCGTGATGAAGTTTCCATGCGTCTGTAACGTTGATGCGGGGGAGTCCCCGGGCGACTCCCCGCCCCTCACGGGCTAGTCGGGATAGCCAGCGCACGGGTCCGTTCTTCTATCGGCTCGTGATGTTACTGGACGAATGGATGGAAATAGACGGGCGTCGAATAGAAATACTCTCTTCTCTAAATAACTATTTATTCCACACGAGAAAGAGATCTGGCTGCAGGAGGGACAACCTCCCGCAGTCAAGGCTAACCGACGACTCTTCCGACTCCCGCTTCCTGCGCGTCACTACTCGACCGACAACGGTGCACGCGCAAGAAGCGATCGGTCGGCATGTAGGTGCAATGTCTCCGCAGTGCCACAAGAGATGTCGCTGTTAAAATAACACATTGCACCTGAAGAGAGACGGAAGATGTCGCTGTTAATCTGAGCAGATTTAATACGTCAGATTAACAATGACATCTTCCGTCTCTCTTCAGGTGCAATGTGTTGTTTTAACAGCGCCATCTCTTGTGGCGCTACTACAGTTGGTAAATCATTCACGCTACACGTCTTTATGTTCAAATCTTCGATTATAATGCGATGAACGGTTCTTATCGTCTTAAGAGTTTCTGCTTTCCATTGAAGGCTTAACCATTGATCAGAGTTCACACGTCTTATTTTCGTCCACTTGAGGGTTCGCAGGTAACCTCCTCTTGGTCTTCCTTAACCCTTTCGAACCGGAAAGCAGACATGCCACGCTTTGATGTAAATCCACTTTTCTGTCAGCTCCGCCGCAGCGTATAATGAACCAAGCTCAATAAATGAACCTTAACACTTCAAACAATATTCATTAATTTCTTCAGAATATTTCTTATTGTTCAACATGCATAGCATCTGCTTACTGTTGTTCAGCTATTATTGCCTATTAATGTGTTGCGAAAATAAAAAGACAGGGATACCATGCAAGCCTGCCAATTTATTTCTGAAGGAATAAATGAGTGGTGATACTCGACTAATGACGCCACTCCAGAACAGTCAAGGAGGAATAACAAAATTGGTCAACGGTAAGAATGATGCGAGTATCTAATTATCAAAACAAACGCCTGCTCTCAAGACAACACGAACGAAAGTCATCTTATCGTTGTTGAAAGAGCTTAATAACTTATCTGACAATAGCGATTTCAGTTAATTATACCTACATTTTATGACTACTGTCTCGCGATTTCCGGTCTGTTGGGGTTAAATAACTTGTGATATGGACAAGCAATTACTCTTAAAGACCTCCTGAATTAATAAAAACATTTCGATGGCGGGCTTCCCAAGTTTAGCACAAAATTTGATAGTGATTCATAAACGATCCATTACAACAAGCGTGTTGCATTTGCCTCAAAAAGGGATTCACTGGAACGCTATTCCTGTGAATCCCTTATGTCCTGACTATTGTTATATATTAGAGGCGCATTTTAAAGGGTGCGTTTTAACACTTCCCTTAAACTAACTCAGTAATTTCATTATAAATACATTCATTCCATCGGATAGAAAGCTTCTTGATTCCTTCACTGAAGAAAGAAGACGAAAAGTAGCATCCTCTGTTGCGCAACGCGTAATTATTCGTTTTCATTTAAGCAGCCTCAGCATCATCTAGCAACTGTCTTTCGTATAGAAAGTCCCAAAATACCGCAGCCATCACTTTTCCATCAGACTATTCAGACCTTCATGTAATTTTAGGGTCCAATCCATCGCTTAGACTAAGAGTAACACCACCGACCCGCACCTCAAGTCTCATCAAAATTTCACTTGTATTAAGATACATACTAATTCATGATATTTGACCGCATGGTCGACCCATGTGGCCGCTGATATTTGCAACGCAAATGCAATATTTGTAGCAGAAACTGGTTTCAACCAAATCGAACTTATTCCAATCGAAGCTCAAAAACATCGTCTTATAAAAAGTGGAGTATATTTATAGATTTGTCCAAACGAATACCATTCAGATTTATTCAAATCGCTTGAGCAATATCCATTTTTATCACACAACGTCTTCTGCCAATTCCATAGATGCTGGGGCGCTTAGCGCCTGTCACCATTTTTTTTTAGTCGACGCCCTCAAATTTGAATGCTTGAGGTGAGGCCAAAATACAGTCGATTGTAGTAACGTAATTAGGATCTTTTTCCAGAAATTCACAATACGGTTTCGGCTCGCGTGGTTTGCTAAATGTCTCATAAACGACTCCTCCCACGTCGTTTCAGGTATTCCTGTTGTGGCACTGCCCACTTGACTCGATTGCGCGTATTTTGAATCACCAATGTTTTGAGTCTTCCCGTTTCAAATTCGAGGTCGTCTATTATATTAATAGCTCAATTGGACAGTTATCGAATTGCATGTAGAACAAACGAGTCTCGTCTTGCTAAATTCTATTTGATTTTGCCATTGTCTCGGCTAGTTTTGTTTCACCTTCGAATCTGCATCAGATGCACCCATCGACTGTTGGAATACCTGTTCGACTTGTTGACCGACTGACAAGTTTGACATTATCCTCTCACCAGCAAACGAGTACTACACCTCCAAGTGACTCATACGATCACTGTCTTTGAACTGGCTTTCGCGGCAGTGCTTTCAAACACGATCCAATCATTTATATCAACGTTTACAACTTTTCTGTAAAACTACCAGTTGACCATTTGTTCACCATTAAAAATTGTTCGCAGTGATGCTAAAATCTATTTCGAAAAGTGAAGTCATCCTGCGAATAGGAAGAAAGTAGACAGAAAAGTGGTACGGTTATATAAAAATCAACACAACTTTAGTGGGTAGAACTTTTTTGTGTTATATATAGATTAACACCTTTTGCTGGTTTTGTGACGATTTCAGTGAATGTCAATTTTTAAAATCAAATTTATTTACCAAAACTATACCAATATATAAATCATATGATAATAATACAAAGTTCGGTAAGGAAACTACCTTATTTTAAAAATGAATGACACGAATAGAAGATCATTAAGGTGGCCTTCGTTCTGGTCAATGCATTGAAATAGTCGAGTTTTGAAGCTTCTCTACACTCTTTTCAACATATCGACGGAGTATGTTGGCGATAGCAGCTTTAATGTTGATCTTCAGAATGTTGTAGGATTTCAAGCGAAGTCTTCCGTCAATCGGTTAAATAGCTAACACTTGGATTGGCGGACCATATGTGATTCCAAACCGCTAAAAATTATTTATCATATAGACGGGTTACAGATAAGAAAACCGCAGACATAAATAAAATAACAATGTCTTCTAATTACTGAGGGCTTTCGATAAAATATTTATACTTGCATGAAATAATCGTATTTGAAGCATTTACAATACTGTCTGAATATATTCGTGTATTCCATAAAATATAATTTCGAATTCATTCGAACTCGAGCGAGCTACAAAAATTTCGCGCGTTGAGTGCGGAGATTAGTGAATCGAAGACAGAGACGGGTGTCTTACGAATCATCATACACTCATACATCGATGCTGTAAAGGTCTAAATAGTATTTATTCACTTCTGACACCAATGATGCGTAGGAGTCCCTGGGCCGCGTCTCGCTCTCACGTGCTCATCGAGACGACCGTGCTCGCACGCGGGTCGGACGACGAATATAAAGTCTCTCGCCTTAGATAACTTTGGCCTTAGAGATCTGGCCACGGGAAGGACGTCCTCTCGCAGCCAAGGCTATCCGATGACGCCCCCCAATTTGTCTGTATGCGGTTGAAAATCATCAAGTGTGGCGTCTTCTTAGAATCGTAATAAATAGTAGAAAGCCACATAAATCAATTATATATTTAAAACTCAGTGTGATAACAAAAGTGATTCTATGTCGATCGACCCAAATTTATCGATTTCAAGCTTCAACAAAAATGCATTATTTTGTTACTAAAAGCGAAGACACGCATGTGTATTGTTTATGTATTGTCAATGGTGTTAAGGTTCATTTATTGATATACAAGCTTCACTCACGCTGCGCGGTCCCGAGAGAAAAGTGGATTTATTAAATTGAAATATTTTGATCAATGTTGCGATCTGTTTGCAGGCGAGCCGCAGTTTGAGGAGCTGCCGCCTAGACAGAAAGGCATTTCCGTTTTAACTGGTCAAGAGCATTTTTTCCCATGACTCACAAAACAGAGACCCAAACGTATACGCGCCTGATATGTTTTGCTAAAAACTCACGTTTAGCACTTTGCAGTTTTGTTTTTGCACGGTAAACATTGGCGTTGGACTCGAGGCTTTTTTATCGCCAAGACCCCGAGATTGCACAAAATTACGCTATTAATAGGCAAATATGTTTCAACAAGTTTTGTGGGTGCGCAATTCGCATCTAAAATATTAATATAACTTGTAAACATAGCTGGCAGTTGCCAGAAATGGAGAAACTTAACTGTGAGGCACCGCAGGTTCTTGCTATTTGAAGTTTGAACAGCAGTTCTGGGGCGATGAAAGCAGATAATCCACAGCGTCCAATAAAGATCCTCTCGTTAACAATCGGGAAGATTGGCACGTGAGAAGCATCTCGGAGGCTGGTATTTGCATTCGTCGATATGTCGAGGATGATTGTGTTTCTCCGCATACAAATATTGGTATAGAGAATGTGGGCGGTAGTTTTGGTCAATCGACGCCCAATTAAGTATGTTATTAGTGCTGTGTATTTATTAAAAATTTCAGAAAAAAACTAGTCTGTAAAAGGATATCTGCATTAGCAGATTAATGATGACACTTATTGGTATTCCATATGAGATTCTTTCGTAATAGCTGGTCAAGTACCTGAAATAAATTATTTTCAACATGATAATATCTTATTATTAAAAAGCTTTTATAAATGACCCATCTCATGCTACAAAATTCATCCTATAAAATGGCATTTTTATGCGTTTAAACGAGTTTATGTGATATCTCAAGAACAAAGAAAAATGTGTCGGCCAAAAGAAATGCCAGTTTCTGTAATTTAGATTTGCATTTTATGATTTTATTGACGAACGGGAATATTATTTGGATTTAAATACACAAATTGAATTAAATACATTTGAATATCTTTAAATTGATTGTAAATTTGTTAATATGATCGGAATAAATCGATACGATCGGACGTTTTCGTATGAAATTTCCGATTTTAATTCTGGAATTTAATCCAAAAAAGACTTTATATTATATTATATTTGAAATTCTTTACCAGAATTGTTTGCAAGAATGTATACAATTGGATTGGCATATAAACATAGAAATATTCTTAGGATGAAACCCGATCCTTATATCATTTTCGAGCGTCTTTATGAGCCATTAATATATATTTTTTGTATTTTTAATTACAATTATTATACAGTACTTAAAAATGCCTATTGTGTTATGGTAATCAATGAAGAGGCTATAAATATTCTAATAGAATCAGAATAGTAACACATCACTCAATAAGTCTGACTTCACGAGCCCCCGTTTCGTTGCCTTCGCCGCTGTCAAAGTTTTCGACTGTGACGTTATTCGGCAGCAATGAACGCACCTCGGAGTTATTAGAAGCGCCTTTGTTTCATTATCATTGACGACGATCTCGGCCAACAAATGAACGCTAGATACGTCGCTCTAATCCTCAACGACGATCTGTCCATCCAACAGTATAAGGAGGAAAGCTGAAAAAGAAAGACAATTGAAATAAGGAGTTCCTTAGAACAGATTCAATACTATTATAATGTACGGTTTAAAATAATATACAAATATAGACCCAAAATTACCAGACCTAACGTATAGATGGCGGTTACTGTTGTAAAAAAAATACTATGATAGAAAGTGTATCGTACAGATCACATAAAATGCCGCAAACGGCCCTAAAAGAGGACGGACTGGCCATAAGGTTTGTATGCTCAATCGGTCCGCTTTTCGGACTTCTGATATGACGTATGAGCGGCTCGCGATCGAATGCCATACCTGAACATAACGATAACGAAGAAAAGAGGGATAAGACAACTTAGTATAAATTATAAAAAAAGAGTCAATCAGTGTCAGTTCATGTAAAGTAGAATGGTTGAGTAAAATAAAAACCATGCGCAACTCTCGACCGGGTCAGTATTATACGTTTTGCGCCTCAAGTTGCGCCAGTGGCGGGCGCCTGCTTTGCCACGCTCTTGCAAAGTGCAAAAAGCACACGCCTCGAGCTTCAAAAAAATATCTTTTAATGCCTCCACTATGTATTGTAGAATAGTTGATCCAGTTTATTCATATTCCATCTATAGTTTTTCGTCGTTATTACGAGGGTCATCTAGAAAGTAAGGTTACAAGAGCTTTTAAAGCAAATGACGGTCAGTTTGTTTGTGTACTTTGTGTTTTTATCGGCCATTTTGTTCAGTTACACTAAATTCTTCCGTTGGAGAGATCGTCGCGCGCTCCTGCCGCCTTCCGCATCAGTGAATTCTGACGAATTTGTGCTAAAAGTTGCAAAACAAATGCGAAAAGGCAGCCGTATGACGCTTGACGACCTTCACGAAGAATTTCTTGACATTTTTGGAAGTCTCCCTGATGATATTGTGTCGAAAAAACTTGGTTACGACAAATTGTGTGCTCCATGGATGGCCAGAATGCTCACACCGGAGCATCAGACGTGGGTGTGTCACTACTAGGGAATCCAATCCCGAGCCAAAATTTCGATCCCGGAATTTCGGGATTGAATAAGACGATCCCGGGATCGGGATTTTCAATAGTTTAAGAAATTATACTAAAAAAGGTCCATTTGTTTTATATAAAAAATAATATGAAGGCGAAAGAATTTCATTTATCTAAGTAAATAAAAGTACAATTAAAAAATAGATAAATAAAACATTAAAGAATTCAAATATTATTTTGAAAATATGCCCGAAATAACATTAAATATCGACTGTTTCGCCACTTAGTCTGGATCTGATTTTGGTAGCCAGGCAATTTCCTTTCTGCTGAGACACGGACTAAAACTCGCAAAATTCCCGATTTTCCGACTAATTATTTATTTCCGTCGCTGAAGATGAATACTTATATACTATAATACTTTGATGTGATTCGTAATTATATTACGGAGGAATACAAAAATTCTGAATCCCGTATCTATTATATATCATATCGATATTCCCATTATTAGAGTCGATGTGTAGTAAATACATCACCGGTAGGGAAAGGTTAATATAACAATTTGAAAATCATATATGTATTATATATATGTATACATAGATTAGACAGTTACTGCCCCTAGACAAAGTCTTCAAATCAACATTGCATTGTGGAAAATTAAATACTGATCACACAAGCAGTTTTAGGCCGAAGTGTTCCAATCAATTTAAAATGTCGAAATTTAATTGAAAACAAATTTATGCCGCATATCTTTGTCATGAATTCTGAACAGTGAGCAAAACATGACATTCAATATTTGACATTTGCAATATGTCAGATAACTAAATGACATGCTAATTGTGATTAGATTTTAAATTAAATGTTATTAACCAGCAAAGAGCGAATGTGGTTCCCCCCACAAAGAACGACTTGAATCATTTTTAACAGCGAAGTTCGATCGATATCCACCGCAAAAGCGACATAATCGATTTTTGATTCATATGTGCGTTTTAAAAACGACAACATCGATACCTACGTTTTAATCATCGAAGAGAAAGGCACGTGGAAAGCCGCTCGAATTTAAGCTGTGATTCATGAATGATTCAAGCTTTCCGAGGGTTCGTCTCGGATCGCTGTCACCTCTTGAGATAACATTTAACCGCTTAATTATAAAGATGACATCAGAAGCGTTAAATATGTTTTACGGCAATCATAATATCGTCATCCTCACGGTCCACTGCTTTTTTTCCTTTTTATGGTGTCCATCTTCATCCGAGTCCCACACGCTTGAGTGATGCTTCAAACCATGAGAATCAATAAACAAGATGTCATCAATTTTTTTATCGCTGCAGGTAGGCGTTCGATAACTTTGAAAATAACGTTCATTGCTTTTCCAAATAGGAGCCTATTAGAAATTGTTAAGCAACAAAGAAATATAATGACGTGCAAATTGCTAAATATATTTGACTGCGGCAAGTCGAAATCTGATTTCTTGTTGGAATAGTATGAAAGCAAAATGGTTTTGCTAATATTTTTCGATGTGCAAATTGGTCAGAATCTATTTCTGCTTCGGCAATTAATTTTGTTTCAGCCTAGACCCAATAAGTTATCACTAAACAGAACATCCTTCGAAGCTCTTATCAATACATATTTCTATTATCCTGACGTTTTTCGTGAAAATAAATCCTTTATTTACAAAAAAGTGATTATAAAAAGGTCAATTAAAGTATTGTCCATCGATAACCACTATTTTTTTGGCAATCTTTCTAGCAGCGTTTGAATTCCATATCGAAAAAACGACACATCTTTTGAGACTATCCAAGAATCGACCCATTTTTTAATATCACCAAGTGTTGCTCAGCTACGCCATGAATCATCAATCGAAAAAGTGGTAATCAGGAGGAACAATGTCTACTATCGACGAAACTTGTGTTTTTTTTATGTATGAAATATATCCCGAAAGTAAGTGTACTGTAAGCATAATGGACTGTGGTTTTTTTTTGTTTTTTGAGAAGCCACGTTCTGTGATCCTTTTGACTTGAATTGAAAGAGGGGGGGAGTTCCATTGTGACTGGAGATGAAATATGGATGGCTCATTATATGCCTGAATAAAAAAAACAGCCGTCACAGTGGCATCACACCAATTTCTCATCCGCCGATGAGACTTGGCGCCTTCAGATTATAACCTTTTCCCCATCATGAAAAAACACATAGGTGGAATTAAATTTTCAACCGACGAACAGGTGCAGAAAGAGGTTTTGAAGTGAGGGAAGAAGCTGGTGGAAAAGTCGAGAAGGGCATAAAGAAGCTTGTGCCCTGGCTCACCAGATGCATTGAATGGAATGGCGATTATGTTGAAAAATAGTTAACAAGTGTAGCAACAATATCCTGTATTTTTTTTTAAATACACTTTTTCTAAAAAAAAATATAAAAATGTAGTACACATACTTTCGGGATATGCCTCGTACTATGGCGAAAGCTATTTTAAAATAAATAAATAAATCAATATCTATTATTTTAACTTGTGATGTGCCGCAAATTTTAGTGAAGAACTTTGGTATGCCGTAGGTGAAAAAAGGTTGCGGAGTACTGGTCTATCTGAATATTCAGAAAAACTTAAATACATGCTTGAGCCTCTCAGATAAACACAGTTAAATAGTCGAACTACAGATAAATGGGGACAAGACGAAAATTATGACAATCAGAGACAAAAAAATTATATCTGTGCAATCAACTTTTATAGACTACGTCGAAGAATATATTTATCTTGGGAAGAAAAATAAATAGACCGAAGAATAAAGAGTAATTTGAACAAATACTGGTCTATGAACGAAATATTTAAAGGACCTCTAGATAAAGCTGAATAAATATAAAAATAGATAACTTCTTTATTAATCGCGAGAGAGAGATCTGGCCGCATGAAGGACGTCCTCCCGCAGCCAAGGCTATCCGACGACTCATCATGACTCCCCCTTCCTACGCTCGATGGTGATCATCGAACCAACAACAGCGCATGCTCAAGAAGCGATCGGTGTTGTTCTTTCAGACTCAATGTATACGCAACGCCACGAAGAAAGATATCTCCGTTTTTTTTAAATTAATGCAAATTAATCTAACGGACTAAGACTATCTTGTCTAAATAAGTATTTATTTCACACGAGAGAGAGATCTGGCTTCAGGAGGGAAGACTTCCCGCAACCAAGGCTACACAATGACTCTCCCGATCCCCGCCTCCTGCGCGTCACTACCTAACCGGCAACGGTGCACGCGCAAAAAGCGATCGGTCGGTGTGCAGGTAAAATGTCTCCGCAGGTCTACAATTTTTTTTTTTTTAGAATAAAGTAGTACGGTAAAATTCCCCACAAATACGCTTTACTTGGCACAAAATTCGACACTTAGAAAAAAGGCAAGAACTTATTCACACACCCAGTTCAATCCAAATTACTCATTTAATTTGCATGAATATCCGCATTTCATCCAAGTTGACGTGTACATTTATTTAAATTTGTTTTATATTTCATATTAATTGCGATTGCCAATAATTCATATTCTGTACAATGATAACCATTTCAAACGCACATCTAACCCACAATTGCATTGTTTTAATAAATTCCAATTGAATCAATGGAATTGAATTCTAGCGCCACTGAATTCCACCAATCAGGTCGATTTTTTAACGATTGAAATGAATCGACAATGCTCAAAAATGATGACGTTTATTTTTTTTGTAATTAAAAAGCTATTTTTCCCATGACTAAGTCCACCGCAGGTTTTAAAACCATAATGACAACTATCCATATGCTAAAGCATCACAATGGTGCGGCCAAGATCGTACGATATAGTGACTAATGCTATAACGAAGTAGTTCATCATCAAACCACAAATCTCATATGTGAACTTTGTCACTATCCAAACAAGATCAGGCAAACGAGACAAAGCCTCGGACAAAGAAAATTCTTAGTTTTTAATTAAATTTCATAGAAGTTCATACGAAGGAGATTAAAATCAAGTGAAAAGTTTCTAGATGGTAAAAAAAAAATACGAATTTACTAGCATATAAAAAACTGTCTATCTTAGATTTTTGCTCCCTAACCGAAGAATTTCTACAACAGGGGAATTTAAAAACTGTTAATCAGATGGTAAGCTGATATAAAAAACGGCACGCATTTTTGGCACTATCGATAATAAACTAAACAATATGATTTTGAAGGTAGATTTCCTCTTTAATCGAGCATTTATTGACAATCTCCCTGATGTATTCATATTTAAACTCATACACACTACATTTTAATTCCATTCCCTTAAATGAATCATCCGATGCACTCAATACGTAAAAGCTTTGTCCAACAGGACATCCTTCAACGTAGACGTTGTTATATTGATTTTATAAACAGTCTAGCTTAGGCCACCGAGTAGGGTTCAATGAAATTACAAAAATGACGCAAGAAAAGTCATTCTATATTCTATCCGTAAACAAATTAACAATAGTATGTACTGTTCACTGTAATTCGTATTTTATTCGCGCTAAATTTAATACTTCGATGCGAATCCGGATCTTTAATTGAACATATACAAGGGTAGTCCCAGGAGTAGTGATGCTTCTCAAAAAGTACTGTACATCGCATATTGACTGAAAAATTTGGCATGAGAAAGCTGTACATAAGATGTATCAATCAACGGGGACAAAGGATCAGTCAAAGCAATGGATTGAAAGGACCACAAGATCTGTGTGCCCAACCGGTCCGCCTTTCGGATCACTGACATGACGAATGAGCGCCTCGCGATTGAACGCCATTCCCGAACATATTTACAGAACATGATCTGCAATAAGATTCAAAGATGTTTTTTTGCAGTTTATTTGTTAGGTTATGGTACTTCTGGCACTATCCTCGTATTAGCATAATTCCTACGTATGTTTGCAATCTCCCAAACTTATTTAACAAAATGATTTTTTTTTCTACAGACTGGATTTGAAATCTATATATTTTCAATGGGAATCCCGGATCTGACTCAACGGTTGGATAAATACAGAGCACAACTATGAGATTAAACCTGTTGACAAATGTAAGATAAATGCAGTCAATGAACTACAAAAAAATAGATTTTTTGGTACTGTATTAATAATACATAAATAGGAAAAATAAAGATAGCAATTGATTATTCAGAATCTAAATGCTTTATTTTATATATTATTTTTATGAGTGGTTTTATTCTACATTTTCATAATACAGTCAACCCTCTTATAGCGTCCACTTTCTTTAACGTAAGCAACGAGCAAAATACGCAAGGTCCTGTAGCGTGAGCGATTTAACATCCCCACGTAATAGCGCTGTTAGTCTGAGCAGATTAAATTCTCCAGATTAACAGCGACATCTTCCGTCTCTCTTCAGGTGCAATGTGTTATTTTAACAGCGCCATCTCTTGTGGCCCTACAGAAACATTGCACCTGAATCGTCGGTATTCATTGCTTCTTGCGCGTGCACCGTCGTCGGTTAGCCTTGACAGCGGGAGGTCGTCCCTCCTGCAGCCAGATTTCTTTCTCGTGTGGAATAAATAATTATTTAGAGAAGAGAGTCTTTCTATTCGACGCCCGTTTATTCCCATCCATTCGTTCAGCAACATCGCGGCCCGATAGAAAAACGATCGAACCAAACACGTACAAATTTTATATAGATGCCTAATTTTCTATAGGGTTTTTTTCGATTGCGTGATCCATATCTCGACGCTATAGAAGAATTGACTGAAATATGATTTTAAGAAGTTGGATAAATTTTGAGCACGTTGTAAACTTATTTAAGATAAAGATGTAAATGTAAAAGAAAAAAATATAAGATATTTATTGAGATTCCCCAGACATTGAATTGAAAGCAAACAATACAAAGAAATCAATCACGCAGTGTAAAAGTCTAGCAAATAGTCATTCAGAAAATAAGGTTACAACATTTATGTAGGATCGAAAAATGCTTATATTCAATTAAAATTCACAGGATACTTCAACAATATATTCAAATATTGAATCCAGAAAAGCTTCTCCCTCCTGATCCGGAAATTCACGTGACTTTGATAGTGTCCCGGTGTCAGTATTCTGGGCACCGATGGAGCACACAACTTGCCGTAACCAATTTTTTCCAACACAATACCACCGAGGAGACTTTAAGAAACGTCAGGAAATTGATCGCAAAGATCCCATTGCTTGTCTCATCGTGAGTACGGCCTTCTCTGAACAGCCTAACCTCACTTCGTGACATGCTGTCGACTTATCACATTAATACCATAAGCTTTCAAGAGCTTCTAATGAATATTCGAGGCGTGATCGCGCGATGACCTTTCCTTCGGAAGAATTTACTGTAACTGAACAAAATGGCCGACAAATACGCGCGGCCAATCAAATAGACCGTTAAGATCCCCCCCTACACGCCAGATGCGCCAACTTCGAAACAAAAAAATACCTTTCTAGATACCCATAGTATGAATAATCCCAAATGAGTTATCTATTGTCAAAGAAAAGCTTAATTAAACGCACTAAAGTGGTCAATAATTACACGGAAAATAGTGTACATAATATTGCGTTCTGAGTTTCGAGAGCTAATTTTATGTTTGTCCATATTTTTTAAACGATTTCTATTGAGGTTTACTGTTTGCCTATTTGGACCAAAAGGTGTTTTTTGACATTAGAATGCAAATTTCGATATTCTTTGCATTTGAATGCAAATAACTGTGGAAATAGGTATTAAAAATTCCCATCAATCTTCGTATACTTGTATACGAAATGTTACCACTATTAGTGTTTGATGAGTTATTGTTGCATTGCAATATTTGCTATAACTATTTCATCATCCTTTTAAAAAATGTCATCATGAATTATGATGATGAATCTTTCCATTGTAAATACATTGTATATTTTAATGTTCAATTCAATATTTAATACGTCTTTCCATCATATTGAATAACGTTTCGATTATTTGCCGTAGATCTGACTCGATTAGGGAATTTAATACATCGTTAACAAAACTCTAAGATTGTCCCATTTTCGGTTCATCCCTTAAGCTTCTATTGCCCGATTTAAATTTCTGACATCAATTTTGGTATCTGCATACGATTACTACTTCACCATAAAAATCTTTGAGGGTATTACTGGCTTTTTTGGATGCAAACATTAGCTCTCAAAATACGCGAATACTCATTGGTCGCCCTAATATTATAGAGTAAGATTCTTGTAGGTATTGCTTCATTCCAGCAGCGTATGGGACATCCAGCGTCACTTTAAAGTGACCAAACCAAATAAAAAGCTTCGATGTATACGCAAAAAGTACCAAATTACGAAATCAATCAGATTTTCAGAAGGAAAATGGATAAAAACAATGACGAACGCATTTAGAATATTGTTTTTTTTTGCTCGTAATTTCAATAAGGTAATATTGAGGGCATAATTTGCAAATGTATGCCTGGAAAAACATTCTTATATCCTTATTGCATTCCGTTTCGCTTATCCAACGTCATATTGAACTGCGTCAATCATATTACAATGGTCATTTAATCGAAATTGCACAGTTTATGTTTATATGTATCCTAACTTAAAGTCATGCAGTTTCCGACAAAAATAACTGTTTCCTTATCAAAAAGTACAAAAATAAATTAAATTATATATAAACACGTTATCTCTAACGGTAATCGAATCACAACTATCGAAAATATAGATATTCTTCTATCAATGCCTAAAAAATACATTCAAATGTGTGAAAAATCACAAGACGCTCGATGTATTTGGCGTCATTTAACATTAAAAAAATATGCAAATTTAACATCAAATATAAAGATAAAAAAGTGATAGAAATTAGGTCGTTTTATATTAAAATCTAGAGATATTAACACAATAAACAGGGTTTGCCAGATCAAGTTGCAACTATCAAATTACTATAAATCGCGATCTCGTTTCGATTTAAACGTCAATAAATTACACTGCTTGATACATATATTAAATTTGCACAAAAATACATTTGCAAATAATTGATTGCCTTGCATTTGGCATATATTGGCCTACAAAAACAAAGGGACTACAAAAAATGCACGCAAGCAAAGCTCTCAGAATATTGTTTATATTTACGATCTAACAATTCGCCAATTGAAAATAAATGCACAAATACAACGACTTAAACATATATATATATATTTTAAATAATATGTAAATCAATTGTATGGTTCTGATGGTACTTATTCGGTGGGTATGATATGGTACTGTAACGTAGAGCGAGGGCGCTCTTCACACTTCTGACACCAATGTTGCGTGATGCTCGCACGTATTCTCTAAGATGACCGCGCTTGCACGCGGAGTAAAGCCGGGCGGAGGGCGAGTGGATGGGAATAGATGGGCGTCGAATAAAAATACTCTCTTCTCTAAAAAAAAAACTATTTATTCCACACGAGAGAGAGATCTGGCTGCAGGAGGGACGACTTTCCGCAGTCAATGCTAACCGACGCGCAAGCAGCGATCCGTCGGCATGCAGGTGCAATATCTCCGTATGGCCACAATAGATGGCGCTGATTTTCAGATTACTTCTCCAACAAAAAGATCCGTTATCCGAAACAAACTCCCATCTGACTCAAGAACACCCACTTCATAAATATATATATACAAAGTGACCACAACAACAGCCATTATTGTGTTCGTCATTACAGTCATCAATAAAATGACTACATAAATATAAAAAATCTCAATCATCTAAACATTTAATATCACATTTTATATGGCAGTCACGAGTTTAAATCACGTGCTTTAAATTCGATTAAATGTCATGACATTTTTTTATCAATTTACTTCAATTAGTATATATAATATCTCCCAGGATACGGACAACCCCGGATTATATCAGGGAATCGTTATTACATATTGAATATGAATCTAAATACACATGAAAATATTTAGACGTGTATGGGTGCCTTTACAACACTACCTTTCCATCGATGTAGGAGCGTATGATGAGATTCAAGACACCCGTCATTATCTCCGATTCACTAATCGAACGCACATATGCGCGATTACTCATCAACGGGTTAATTATGATTAAGAACGATAACGAATTAAGCCATGTATAACAATGTAATTGCTTTAATTACAATATATTGAATGGATATAAAATATTATGGCTTTTTGCTTTTAAATCGCGAGTTAATTATATTAATTTTATGTTTCGTATAACGCAAATTCGTATAACAATACGCTATTTTTTAAAAATATATCTTGACTGTTATGATCTTGGTGTTATTTAAATTTATAATACAGGTATTTCAACAACAACGATTCATAGAAATAAGGAAACGATTAATTTTAAAATTTGCTTAGCATCTATTGTAATTACTAAAGATGGAATTCATCAAAAAACTAATATGTTAATGTTAATTTTATTATAAACCAAAGGATTATTTTCAAGATTTTTTTTAAGCATCCCAACAGATAGTATTATAGGCATGATGTATTTTTAGAGTAGCAAAAGCGTCCATATTCCAGACCTACATCATTAAAATACGCAACATCTGTTATCTTAAATCCACTCTGATCTTCCGCAAAAAATATCTATATGAATCTGAGATTGTATTGAGATTGTAAAATTGAATCCTTAATCCTGAAATATTTAATAATTTTCAATCAAATTTGAAGCCCTTGATCTGTCTGATATATACATTTAGGGAAACCTCAAAAATTCCCCAGAAATTTAAATTATGAAATTATGAATCAATCGAATATAGTCATTGAATCATACTTTTGGATATTTTTCTGTTTATTTTATAACAAAAAAATGCATTTTAATATCAATTTAAAAAAATGCAATAGCACGATTTTGTATAATTATATGTTATATTAACATTAAACTTGAAAAAACAACATTCAAAATCATTTTATCATCATTCTCTGGGATCCCATTGCAGACTATTGGAATCATCGATTTTTTTATTTTTACGTAGATAATATATTAGAACGATGCACAATTTTTCAGCTGCTTATTTTTCGTACGGTTAAAGTTTCTTTCTTTTTGCTGTTTGCTACGTTTGTTTGGCGATCATTTCATAATACCCACTCCAAGAGTCAATATTCATTACAAAATACTTTGTAGTTTACGTAACCAGTGATAAAGTGATCTATGGATGAAATTAAAGCAAAAGCTTAAATAAATCAGGACATATTCTGGAGTTGTTGGACAAAAAGTCACACTCCTGTATGATAACATTGGCTTATATGTTGCTTGGGTGACAAAAAATGCGATAGTGAGGAAAAATTATCACCATACGATTATATAATAGACGATGTTCTACATTTAATGTAGATAATAAATTTGAATTTAAAAAAATGTTATAAATCACAATTAGATATTCTAATTTCTCGATTATTTCTTAAATTTCTTGATTATTATATATTAATATAATAATTTTATATTAGTATGCAATTGAAATACATTACATCATATTGTCTTTATAATAATATTATGATTTTTGAAAATTTTTCGAGAAATGCGAATTTTAATGCATATTATTATACAGAGTGTTTTGCACATGGACAGAGTTTTTGGGAGTACGTCCTCAAATTAAAAAAAAATCAATTGTGTCAGGTCTGTAGACCGTGCGAGAAAGAAAATAGGACATGTCACCAAACAAAAAATCCGGTGGTGTCAGGTCTTTGCAAAAATCATAATAGAAATGCTATTTCTGCGTTCTGCATCTGCAAAAAAAAGAAAACTGTTAAATCTTCTTTCTTTTAATAGTTTAAGAAATTACATTAATATATTTGAAGCCCATTTGTTTAATATAAAAAATAACCTGAAGGTGAACATTTTTTATTTATTTGTGATTTTGGAAGCCAGGCAACTTGCTGCTGAAAATGCACACTCCACACTAGTTGGAGGTATCATCATTAGATATTTAAATGCTAGTTTGAGTTGATGACCGCGTGAGTCCCCATTTTCGTATAACACCATCAATGTGACTGATAAAATTCCTTTCTGCTGAGACACGGACTAAAAATCGCAAAATTCCCGATTTCCCGACAAATTATTTATTTCCGTGGCTGCAGATGAATACTTATATACTATAATACTTTGATGTGATTCTTAATTATATTACGGAGGAATACAAAAATTCTGAACCCCGTATCTATTATATTTCATATCGATATTCGCATTATTAGAGTTGAGGTGTAGTAAATACATCACCGGTAGGGAAAGGTTAATAAAACAATTGGATATGTACTGTATATATTTATGCATAGATTAAACAGTTACTGCCCCTAGGCGTCGCCTAAGCTCGCCAATTAGTAGTTACGCTACTGTTTACGATTTCTATTAGATAAAAAATTCAATTCTGATTTTTTTCGGACGGGATTGGATTCCCTAAGCATATCGTTAGAAATGGTATGCTTAACTTAACTAATTTTGAAATAGTTGTTAAAATTTAGAAGCTGACATTTTTCATTCGTTTGCACATTTTTTGTGACTTTGGAAGCTCAGAACTAATTTCCTTTAAGCCGATTGTATAAAATAATGATTTATTTAGATCAAAAATATACTGTTAAATAAAAACAATAGTGATTTCAAGCTATTACGACCAAATATGAAAAAGTTGTGACGATTTAAAGATGAAATTTTGAGTATTTTTTCAAAATGTTGAAAAAATTTTTATTTTGACAACCCTGACACTTACGACATGTAAGTGTCAAATGTAGCAAAATAACTCCCAAGAAAAATGTTGTCGTCCCATGTGCAAAACACCCTGTATAAGAATAGTCAGAGCCGTAACTAGGGTATGATGCGCCCGTGGCAAGAGCTTAAATTGCGCTCCCACCCCCCCCCCCCCCTCCCATCTTCAAGCAAATTGCTGTTTTTTGACTGTGTAAGCTACTTTTATCTCAGAAAGACTCCTTCGGTTCTGCCTCGCTATCCGTGCCTCGTCGATGTTTTCGGCAGACTGCAATATTTGCCAACAATTATATCCAATGCGTCCATCATTAAATACTCCAACAGCTATGTAGGCTGACATTTTAAATACCTATAAGCGTTTTGTGCACATTTACATACTTATAAGTGTTTCTTGTGTATTTTTCGTATGGCCGAAAATGAGGCGAGGGCGCACTGGCCGTGGGGCGCAGTCCCCGGTGCTGACGAAGCAATGTACAGAACGAGCGCTGAGACACTTTATTTCGGGGTAAAAATTTTTGTGCGCCTCCTCTGGAACACTGATTATCCGTAAAATTGTATTGTCATAAAAGTGCAGATAAAGCATCACTAACCAATTATTATTTCATGTTGTTTTGAATCAATGACATAGATTTTCTTTCCAGCCGCATTATCTCCCTCGAGTCAATTTTCAGAGTAATGGGAGTGAGCAACCTTTTTATTGTGACAGAGGATCCTATTCAGTTTGCCTTGTATTATATTAGGAAAAGATAAGATCTGAAGTGCTGCGAAGACGATATGCAGACTTATCTGGGGCAATAAGCAAGTAATATCTGCAAACGAATACGCAGGTGTACCCAATGCAAGATACCAATAATGACTGCATAATACTGCCATCAATGCGTTAATGCATTTAGAGTAAAATGCCCAAGTAAAATAAAAACTGCGTGCAACTCTCAATCGGGTCGTTATCCTGCGTTTTGCGCCCCAAGCCCAATTGCTCCCGTGGCAGGTGCTTGCTTCGCCACGCCCTAGTTACGGCCCTGCAATTTACGTTGGTTAGGTATCTGAATCGCATTAGAATGATTTCAAAGTATGACATTTGGGTCCGCATAGTTTATCACGCGCAAACCTGCTACACCGAGTTGCTACGTGTGTTTCTTTGTGTGCGAGACAAAAGTATGATTTTTTTGCATCGACTAATGACAGGAAATTAAAAATGGGTTATCTATAACAATCAAACTAGGACATTATCCATTAACCACTTCCAAAGCAGAACTTGATAAAAAAAATAATGCTTTCTGTTTGGTGGGATATGCAGAGCATTATTTATTACTTAGTTATTGCAACCTATCCAAACAATTAATGCAATCTAACTAAACTCCTAAAAACACGACCTGAACTAATCAAAATGGAAATAATTGAATACAACAGATGAGATGAAAATACCACTAAAAACCCGAAAGTTTTTATTCTAATAGGATAAAAGTTACAGAACGATGGGAGACAGCCATTAGAAATCATAGGAATTATGTTATTGATTCATTTAATTAAGTTTTTCTGAAAATATTAACATTTGTTTTCTTAAAAAAATACGACATTATTTATGCATCAAACTAATATTTATTTGATACACTCGCTCAACTTGCAACTCAATGTTTATTGGGTTGTTTCCTGAAATTTCTTCAGTTGTTATACTAATCTTTCCGATTCCGTCTAGTATCTTAACAGATTGTTTTGATTTTTAGATAAATAAATTTAATTTGAAAATTAGACAAATAAGATATATTTTATTGGACGAATCGTCAATAAAAAGCATTTTATATTGGCATTTGGATGCAAATTTTGGAGCACATATCGCTAAATTTCGTTGTTTGCATATACATATATGCAGCTTTCTCTTGATTTTAGTGCAGGCATTTTGAAACAAGCTGGCAACCATAAATATACTCTATTTTGTATATATTTTACAAAATCCAGTCAAAATTTAAGGCGATAGGGGCGTGAGTACGCGTTCTTGAATGCAAAAGAAAAAAGTCGAAAGCACCGCACCGAATGTATTTTTATAATCCTTTTGCGATTTCGCACTCATCGATAGAAGCGCCGCGCCGCAAAACGTCGTAAGCGACGCGCGCGGCAGCAGGCGAACGCTCCGAGTGGAAATCTTTCGCTTCTGCAGCTGCGCTTTTGCTCCTCCCACGGCAACGCGCGGATTTCATTGGCTCAATTTATCGTACGGTTTTCCCCAAGCGATTCTAAGAAATCCCTGAAAACCAGTTCCGCGAAACATTTATCAATACGGCCGAGAGTTGCCATGCCGCTTATCAAATTCATTTCGCAAAATGCGTCAAGTATTATTCACTACACACACTGATCGTTTATAGCGGCATTTAATATATATTATGCAATAAAAATATTTTTATAACGCGTTAATAGGCTTATTAATACATTTTACCATTCAATATTGTGGATATGAAACATAGAACTATTACCAAATCTCCTTCAGTAACATCTTAACTGCTTGTAATTTTCTACTACTTGTCATTCTCTCAGGACCGCACAACGTGAGTGAAGCTTGTATATCAATAAATGAACCTTAACAGTGTTGATAGCACACAATATTCGTTCATTTCCTCGCGTAAACATAAACAATACACATGTATATCTACACTTTTAGTAACAAAATAATGTGCAATTTGTTGAATACACATATCATAGTCCCAAAGTACCCGACTTACACGAACATATAGACGCCCGATTACTGTTGTAAAAAAAATAATATTATGATGAAGTGTCCAGACACTACGTTGCTTCCGTGATCGTACAGATCATAGAAAATGCCGCATAAAGCCCCAAAAGATGACAGTGTGGCCATGAGGTTTGTATGCCTAATCGGTCTGATTTTCGCACCGCTGATATGACGAATGAGCGCCTCGCAATCGGATGTCATACCTGAACATAACGATAATAGAGAAAAGAGGGATTCGATAACTTAGTATATATTATAAAAACAAACAGAGTCAAGTCAAGATGATTAAGTTATGAGTAGGGAATCCAATCCCGGGATCCCAGACAGGTGCTCATGAATCCCGGTGTTAATAAACGTAATCCTGAAAAATTCGGGATTAAAATGTTTATCTAACAGAAGTCTTATATCTCACCAACACGTTGAAGGCTACTAAATCGAGACATTCCCGCCGAAATCTGGACGCATGGAAACAATGACGTAACTGCTAATTAGCGAGCTTAGGCAACGCCTAGTGGCAGTAACTGTCTAATCTATCTATACATATATACAGTACATATCAAATTGTTATATTAACCTTTACCCTTTACCTACCGGTGATGTATTTACTACACTTCGACTCTAATAATGGGAATATCGATATGAAATATAATAGATACGGGGTTCAGAATTTGTGTATTCCTCCGTAATATAGTTATGAATCACATCTAAGTATTATAGTATATAAATATTCTTCTGCAGCGACGGAAAAAAATATTTTTTTGGGAAACCGGGAATTTTGCGAGTTTTAGTCCGTGTCTCAGCAGAAAGGAATTTTACTTAAATATTTAACTAGCATTAAAATATCTGATGACAATACTTCCAGCGAGTGTGGAGGCTGAGCGTGCATGACGAAACACTCGATGCTTTAACGTTACTTCGAGCATATTTTCAAAATAATATTTGAATTTTTTATTGTTTTATTTATCTATTTTTGAATTGTATTTTTATCTTTTCTTAAATAAATAAAATTCTATCGCCTTCAAGCTATTTTTGATAGAAAATAAATGGACCTATTAGTAATTTTTGATGACTAAATAAATATTATTCATAAATATATAGACATAAAAAAATCCACCAGATATAAAACAAAAGTAAAAACATATTCAATTTCGCCTTAATTGAAATATTTAAATGAATTCATCTTATAAAATAGTTTCGCACATTACGTAAAGACTTTTCGACACGTCCTTGTTCTCGTCTATAAAATAGAAAACGCTTTATAAAAGTTGATGCAAATCTTGAATCGGCTAAATAAAACCAAAACGGGTTATAAAATTCAATAAAAATGTAACTCGCAATATCTTTTAATATTGATATTCGTGGCCTCGCTTGAATTTACATAAAAAGATACGAAAAATATATTTTTAGATCTTTATTATAATATTGAATTTTTCGAAATGTTTCATTCTTTAATTTTTATCCAATTTAGCCTGATCTGATATTTTTAATTACTTTTTTCTACTTGAAAATCTGTCTTTTAAGGACAGTACTTAATCATGCATACTTTATAGGTTTGTTTTAACTAAATTATTAAGAACGTATAATCAATTCTTATAACTAGTTAACACAAACTCAACTCAAAATCAAACTAACTAATTCAAAATCTTCTGTTTCATTGTGCTATATTTAGCTCTAAGTGGATCATTCAATGGGCAGTCCAGATAATATTTGTTGAATTTATTTAAAAATCAAATAGAAACACTGTTAAAAAAACGTTTTTTTTTCACATATAAATATGTAACTGGGCTATTTTTTCAATTTCATAAAATAATCAGTCAAATTATCGACGCTGTACAAACAACAGCAAAAAACAGTCAGTGATCGGCCCATCGACATTATGTACTACAATAGCATTTAATGAATTATCTGCTATCGTATTATCCATCATTGACAGTGCGTCAAATGGTTGTCACAAAAAATGGCCCAAGCTCTGTTCCAGGGTATAATTTGCATCATAATGATACATTTGGACGACATACATTCGTGACAAACCGTTTATCATGAAATTAGACATACGGGCTTTATGCGCTCACAATAATCAAATTATATGGTGCGACAACCAATTTGACTATTTCACAAATCCATTATGAATTAATGTGTACAATCAAGCTTGAAAATCCATATTATTTCGCAAGAAAATCTTTGATCTCCTCTTTGCAATGTTGAATTTGAATACATATCGCTAATTGAATCAATGACAATATGAAAATAGCATACGAGAATAGTCCCAGAAGTATCCAACCAGGTGTAAAATATTGGTTGGCAAAACTAAACGAGGCCGTACGAGCTGCCAAGATGAACATCGCAGTTAATCTATAGAATCATACGATGTACGCAGGAGGCTCTCCGTCTTTGTTTCTCATGCACCAAACTAGGTCTCTGTCTCTCTTTGAGCTCAGCGTACAAGAGCGCTCTTTTTGAATTCCTGAAATTCGCTCGCAAATAGACGATCATCCTATCATACTGGTTAATATCCATGTCAGCATGAACTACTAAGATATATATTGTTGATCAGTAAAATAGATAAATATTGGATATTTGTTTTTTTTTTTATTTCTCTGTGGATATTTCCATGATCGTATTGATCATAAAAGACCCCGGATATGCATTTATCATTGTAAATGCCGCAAAAAGTCTTTTAAAAAGACCACAAGATTTGTGTGTCCAACTGGGTCCACCTTTCGGACCGCTGCCACACAAAATACAGTCAAAACAATGGAATAAAATGGGAGAGTCGGTGTCAAAGAAGGCGAAAACAGTTCCATCCAGGATGCGCATGTAATAATTTTCATTGATTATCTTCATAAATCCATCAACGGCGAGTATTATGCAATCCTATAACAACGCTTGAAAGGGAGATCTGCACTATTAATATTTTACATGCGGATTAAAGCCGTGATCCTGGCAACTACGAATTTATTTTAATGGGGACTTGACGTCACGCGGCCGGCGTATAACTGCTTCTGCGTCCAGTGGCTACTCAATGATTCATTCGATATGAGGAGATGACTGCAAAAAAGAGGATGCGACTATTGCACCGAACAAATTCAAAATGTATATAAGATCTGCAAGATCTTCGTCGAGGCTGACGGCAATTGAAGTCATTAACACCACACATGACCTTTTTTCCCGCTACGAAATACGCACGAGTGCGGTCACTAACTTCCCCAGTGGGTGTGGTGACTGTTCGCAATTCGCGCAGTTCTCAAAATGTGGGTGACACGTGTCGATGTCGATGTCATTCTGAAATGTTAAATTTGCAAAGCGCCGCAAAATTATAATTTCAAATTCGAACGATCGCCTAAGCTGATTTACAACCGATGTTGCTTCATCGCATCGACAGAGATTAATTGAAACTCATTCTTGGCAGTCATCGACGATCTGATACTTGGGAAGCGCTAGCTCTGTACAATGGTGTCGACGAGTGTTCCACATAGGGTTTTCCCCATTGGGTTTGTGATGTGTAATGCTTACCTACATACAGAGCTCTGGTTGCCTGATGAAACTTGTTGTTGCGTTTACAAATCCCAGTATACATCATCACATGTCTGCAGATAAGGCCTCGACCAGCTCCAACAATCCTGCGGCGTGTCCTTGAGTCCACTTTTTCCTCCTTGGCACACTGACGCAATGTGCAACTGACCGTTATTATTTATCAATGAACCCGAATGTGATATCACTTTCCCACATAGCTATTACGATAACATTTTAACACTACCTCACACAATTGCAGATTAATGAACAAATTATCAACGAGGAAATACAATAAGAACAAAGACATACCGCACTAAATTCCGGAATATTAATCGATTCGACTAACACTGCTTCCCTTTTAAACAGCAGCATCATCTCATCTACGAAATGCATTTTTAAAAATATAATAATTTGTAATATTTGATACTAATATTAACTATTTCAGTCCTCATGCCCATTACAATGTACAATAATTTTATTTGATTTTTAGAGCCTAGTTTACGTTTTATTGTATTTGGGGCCTTTTGTATATCGCGTTGTACATCTTATTCACTCAATTGATATTATCAATGATGCCATATCAAAGGTACGAGAAATAAGATATATGAATAACCAATTACACCTAAACCTCTTTTTGTGCGATTTCGAAGTTATGCGGTTTTTTAAATTTCATAATGAGTACGCATTGAGATATTTTGTATAAAATAGGAAATAAATCATCAACACTGACCGAAATTTGGAAAAAAATATGATTTGGGACTGTGTAAATCATATTGCATCTGCTATCGCTGAATTACGACCACGCCCTTTATTATGGTTTAGATTTTTAAAAAAAATGATTTCATTTTTTTGCATTTTTCCAATGTTTTGACTTTTAAAAACTTTAGTTTAGTAACATTTAGTTTTTCTGTATTTTTATTAACTTTTTTTGTGCGATTTTGGATATATTTTATATAGCTGTTTCAAAGTTATGCGATATGGACTGCAAGAGCTTTCTTTTTAAAACAACGTATATAATTAATTTGCGTTTATATCAAACGTTCATCATTTACAAGGATCTTATAGGCCAACTTCCTGATGGTACTGATTGAGGAAATCGCCTTTAAATCTCAGAAAAAATATAAACAAGGTTGCCTTGAACAACAAGATGCATCGGAAGATAAATATAATAATACATTATAAGTCACGGTTGATAAAAGATCATTCATAATTTAAAATTATGCTCACAGATCTTCGGGGCTTCGAACCGAAACTGAACCGAAATCCGTTATTTTTGCCGGAACTGAACCGATTCGAAAATATCGGGATTTTCGTGTGTAGTTTCGCTAAATTGATACGTCAGATAATATTTTAATGAACCCAAATTCCAGCTCGTAATCGCAGGTCATTGTTGTGTATTTTGTTTAGCTTTTCTCTTACTATATATTTGTTTTGTACCCAAACTGGGACTCCCAGATTTAAATATGTTTCCTAGTATTATGTACAACAATATGCGATTCCCAAACTTTCAATAAATAAGCGCCAAGTTAATATTCTGTCGTTGAATACCGTAAACGTAATCGAACCGATATAATTGTTGTGAACTGAACCGTTTAGAAAACCGAAATAAAATAAAAAACGGTTCGAAATCCTGCAGTTCAAATAGCATAAAGCCGAATTTTCGATCGTATCATTGGGTCCCGTCGAGATTGTATCGCTTTGAAAATGCCGCAAAACGTCCTAAAAGACGATGGAGTGGCCACAAGGTCTGTGTGTCCAATCGGTCTGCTTTTCGGATCACTGACACACGGAATGAGCGCCTTGCGATCGGACGAACATATCCACAGAGCATGGTCTGTGTCCATACACAAAAGAACAGTCAAAACAATGGACTGAAAGGGGAAAACCAGCGCCAAAGAGGAAAAACAACCAACGGCAAATATTATGCGAACTTGTCTCTAACGTAAGCTTAGCCTAAATAGGGATTATATGGGGGTGTGCTAAATTTTCGTAGACCAGTATTATACAACTCCTCTAGATTTGTATAGTTCTAAATAGGCTATTCTATGGATGGATTCCAAATAGATCAAAAGTTCGTTATTGATGAATGAATGTTTTACAAATATGGTCGCCAGCCACACCTTCTGTAGATTTGAACCCATGACGATTGAGTTAGTAATCTCTATATATAAAAGTGAATGTCTTTAGTATTCATCCGATTGCGATGAAACTTTGCTGAGTTTTTGGGATCACTCAAGAAGTTTTTTGAATTAGCACAACCGTTGTTTCTTTTTACAACAGCATTTTGATATAAAATACAAGAATGACATCAGATCAATAAAAAACACATTAATGATAATAATTTTCTCTTATTAAATCATTATCATTTTTCGATGATAATAATTTTGAACCCGATCATGACCTTATAACTGGAATAAAAATCTTAAAGTCTCTATACGATATCATCATTATAACTGAACCGCATAAGGTCATAAGATTTAAGCTATCTTCGTAGAAATGCGAAATAAAATCATGAGTAATACTGGGCGAGATATTCAAATTTTCGACCATAATTGGTTTTTGATTAAAATTAAAATAGGAAACAAGATAAGAGCATTTCGAAACTGTTGCGCTAATCACACCTCGATAAAAATGAATGAATGAATACAGCAAGGACCTTTCGAAGCATTCAAAAAAAAATAATCAAACGATTTCCATGTAAAATATTCAGATAATCGCGGACGAATAAAACGGGAAATTCCCAATAAAAATAGCAGATTGCATAAACAATTTTTTATCATGATAGCATTAAATTCTAAGAAGTTTAATGCTGTTGTTGCATTATCGTCATGATGAAAAAAATCCATTGTAAGATGAATTTCATCAACTTGTTCGCTTCATTTAATTATTTGGCAAATTCATCCAATTCGAAGATATTTTTCCACCCTATAGGTTATATTGTTTTTTTCTTGGATACGATTATTGAAGTGCTATAAATGCTTTTAACCGTTTCAGTTCATAAGGCACCCAAGGCGGGCAGCTCCCCGCCCCCACGTGCTCGTTGGGATGGTCGCGCTAACGTACGGGTCCGTTCTTCTATCGGACCGTGATGTTGCTGGACAAATGGATGGGAATAGACGGGCGTCGAATAGAAATACTCTCTTCTCTAAATAGCTATTTATTCCACACGAGAGAGAGATCTGGCTGCAGGAGGGACGACTTCCCGCGGTCAAGGCTAACCGACTACTCTCCCGACTCCCGCTTCCTGCACGTCACCACCCAACCGACAATGGCGCACGCGCAAGCAGCGATCCGTCGGTATGCATATGCAATGGCTCCGTAGGGCCACAAGAGATGGCGCTGTTATAATAACACATTTCATCTGAAGAGAGACGGAAGATGTCGCTGTTAATCCGGCGAATTAAATTTGCTCAGATTAACAGCGCTATTACGTGGGGATGCTAAATCGTCGCCGTAAACTTCCACAAGAATTCGATGCTCTTCAACTGAACTTTTCTTCTAATTAAAGCAGGAAACCAAAACCTCTTGCAAATGCTGCTTAGTTAACACAAAATTTGACTTTTTGCGCCTCAAGCTCAATTGTGCCCGTAGCGGGCGCCTGCTTTGCTACCCCGTTGTTACGGCCCTACGAATAAATCTTCTACAGCATATAAAAATGTGTGCTATTGCTTCTGCAATGTCTCCTATATCACGTTCTACCGCATTACTGGAACTTACTAAAGGTCTTTTCAGTTAAGCTTAAGTTGTTTCTTAGTTTTAAATCTAAAGAATTCCAACTGAAACGCAGTGGCAATCTGTGTCTACCTACTGCATATGCACACGCCATTATAGTGGCAGGTTCTTTACTAGTTTTGTACCCAGGTGAAGTATTTTCACGTCTTGAGGTTAAAGATTTGTTGGACAGATTTTTTTTACAATTTAAGCCGGTCTCATCAACATAGTATATAAATTCTTCGTCGATTTCTTCCTTGTCCACAAATAGCTTCAATGTGTTTGCCGAAATTATGTCAGGATAAAACTTTTCCCCATGAATTTCAAGTTCTCTGATACCATGTCGTCCTTTAAAATTTTCAAGCCAATCCAAACTTGCTTTGAAGATGGAATCTCCATTTAATTTTGTATTGTAAAATATAGCTTTTTCACGCAATAATGGACCAGATATTGGCAGCCAAGTTGATCGTCTTTGTATGAACTAAATCAAAATACACTCTTCAAGTTCTGTATTTCCTGATTTTTTCATAATCTTCGCTCTGAGCCTCCATATTCTGATATTAAACAATTAGTAAACTTTGGAAATCAGCAAATTATAACTTTTTTATTTTACTTCGATCCGGATAATCGACGTTCTATTGTATTCAGTATTACAACACTATCCAAATGCACGTTGCCATATTAAAAAAGCGAAAAATACAACTACCCACATTAGCGCATTTGATAAAAGAAGTGGAACACTTTCTGCACTAATCGAGCTCATTATATCCAGTCGTTAAGATTTATTATGTACTCATGTGATTCCATCGACTATGCGTGTCCTGAATGTCAATATCCTGACCATTTGTTGATAAATATGCACGCTCTCTGTATTCAATTTGCGGTTTGCTAAAGCACCATGCACAATGTCTGGTAATACCAAATCTAAAACCCCCTAGTTCTCAGAATGTCGCTGTTTTTAGTAACTGAATATCCCCCCGGGCACTCGATTAGCGCTGTGTAATACAAACACTATCGTAAATGAATCACATTTGATTGAAAAGGATGTGCTTTTTAATCCCTAAATTATCATTGCGACACAATGGGATGACTACACATAATTCATATGCTAAATATCTCATGAATCACAAGCACGTACGTTCAAAATGTGCTCGCTAACATCATTCGGTTGGTCCATTAAAAACAACGGATTTGTTTAATTCAAGCGAAAATTCTCCAAAAGAATGCCTTATGACCTCGTGAAAGACATTTTCACATACTTTCAGCGCTGTTTACGTTTGAATTTTAAGATTTATTGGATGAGCTCCCACGTGAAGTCGGAGCACGTAGGGTATTCAGACATTTGCTCAAACTCATTGCGATTGTCCTGGCAAATTTGCTCTGAATATTAATTATTGTCTGGCAAACAGAGCTACTTAAAGCAATGACTAAAACAACGGACGGACAGGTAGACATAGCTGTTTCGCACGCGTTCCAAACATGGTTGTTCGTATTTGTTTACTCGGTGTTGAGAATTCTTTCGGACTTGGACAAACATCGTAGATCACGTTCTATCCTCGAGCACCTCATCCAGCGAAGAAGAGCGATCTGCAGTCGGTTACATCACATGTAAATGTAGAGCCAGATATCTAAAAACGGTATTATGCCACTGCACATAGAAAAAAATTGACCCCTATGGAACACAGGTAATGCTTAATGATCAATATATTGAAAATAATGTATACTTACAATCGACTTCCTTATAGAATTTTCTATTATTTCATATCCAAAAATATTAAGTATTAATATAGTAAACTGAAATATTATTATATATTAGGGGAACCTTAGGGGGATAGTTTTTTTTTGTAGAATTATTGTTAAACATTTTTTTGTCAGCGGTCTGAAAGACGGACCAGTTGGACACACAAACCTTGTGGCCACTCCCTCCTCTTTTAGGTCAATATTGATTAATTATTGCTTAAGGGGTGAACCAATAACGGAAAGAAAAGCTTCGAATTTCGATATCGACGCACTAAAATCCCTAATCTAATCAGATTCGCGGCAAACAATCGAGGAGTTATCGCAACGACTACGATTCCCATGGATCAATATGTAAACAAATTTAAAATGCATCGATAAAATGAATAGGATTGATGCTATGGAATAGGATGGTTATCCGTGATCGTACAGATTATAGAAAATGCCGCATAAAGCCCCAAAAGAGGACGGAGTGGTCATGAGGTCTGTATGCCTAATCGGTCCGCTTTTCGGACCGCTGATATGACGAATGAGCGCCTCGCAATCGGATGCTATACCTTAACATAACGATAACGAAAAAAAGGATTAAACAATTAGCACATATTATAAAAACGAACAGAGTCAGTTTTGGTTCATGTAAAGTAGAATGGTTGAGTAAAATCATGTGCGAGTCTCGACCGGATCGATATCGGGTGGACGATTTTCGCCAGATTAACAGCATCTTCCGTCTCTCTTTAGGTGCAATGTGCTATTTTAACAGCGTCATCTTCTGTGGCGATGCGGGGACATTGCACCTACAATTACCGACCGATCTCTTCTTGCGCGTAGATCATTGCCGGTTAGGTGGTGACACACAGGTGGCGGAAGTCGGGAAAAGTCGTCAGTTGGCCTTGGCTGTGGGAGGACGTCCTTCTCGCAGTCAGATCTTTTTCTCTTTAGTGCTGAATAAAAAGTTACATATAGAAGAGAGTATTTTAGTTCGAAGCTCATCCACTCCCATCCATCCGTTCGGCTGTACATGATCCGATAGAAGAACAGATCCGTGCGTTAGCGCAGCCATCCAAAATACGGAAATTAAACTGAGAAGTTTAAAAGCATCTCCCTTATTTGCTTGCCTGAGAGATAAAATATTCAAAAATGCAGCTAAAGTGGAAGTGCATTTGAAATTGTTTTTTGCTTCCAAATCAGAAAGCTTTCACCAAAAAAATAGGATCTGCCAAAGCGATGGGAATTCAATACATTTTCGAATAGTTTCGGGTCCCTTTAATACAATAGATACGAGTTCAAACACAGTTTGTAGGAACAATTTAAATGTGTGAGATAGTAATTAAAAAGAGAGAGTAGTTAAAACATTATATAAAAATAATTAGAATTTTATAAGGGCTTCGAACCGTAATAAAATCGAACCAAAACCGAAATTTAAAAAATAATGGTTCGAAGAGTTTTTAGTTTTTTAACAGTGCCATCTTCTGTGGCGCTGCGGGAATATTGCACATGCAATGCCGACCGATTGCTTCTTGCGCATGCACCGTTGTCGACTAGGTGGTGACATGCAAGAGGTGAAAGTTGGCCTTGGCTGCGGGAGGACGTCCTTCTCGCAGCCAGATCTCTCTCTCTCGTGCTGAATAAAAAGTTACTTGGATAAGAGAGCATTTTTATCTAATGCCCGTCCACCCCGTCCATCCATCCGGCTACACATGATCCGAAATAAAAACGGACACGTGCGTCAGCACGGCTATTTTGTTCTTGGAAAGATTTAGTTATTATTAAAAAATCAATACTGTTTCATTGCACAATATCACAATCGGCTCCTAACCACATGTCAAGAGATCATTTTCAATATTTACACAGATTTCAAAGTCAATACTCCAATTCTCACATATTTGCAGCAATATTCGATGATTTACTTCCTTTTCGGCGATGATTGCCGCTAAAATGCGCTAATGAAGGAAGTATAAAAATTATTGAAACGTGTGAGAGCTTTTGAGGACCCAATTAACGATACATAACATTGGGAAAACCATTGGTCACAGAATGATAAATTGGGATTTTCGCTGATTTTACACATCAGCTTACTATAATATTTTTATTTGCATAAAGGACTTTTTATAGCGAAAAATAAACGTTTACCGACCGATTAGCTGTTGGCATCTAATTGATATATTTCAATGCATTCGTGGCATAAATTGAACGATAAGATCGATTGCTATTCATTTTCCGAGATTTATCAAAGACTTTTCATCATAAAAAAGGCAGGGAAATATATATATTTTTTTAATGAATGAAATCTATTTTTGTAAAAGAGTCCTTATTAAATGCAGGGAATAGCTACTGCATATCAAGGTGTCCATTTTTTTGCGGATGTGGGAATATGGTTAAAGCCACATCACTAACGTCATTTGGCTTTATATAACAATCAAATTAAAACATTTATGTCTTAACTGTCGACATTGTGACAATCGAATATATTATAGAGTATTATTCTTGTCTTGACAATGTCATTAGTCTTTGTAGCAAAATGCTAGTCCTTAGGGTCATCGTTAGAAAGCAATCGGATGAATCATAGGAAATAGATATAGATTTTTTCCTGGTACTGGATGGTCATAGCGAGGAGCTATTTTTTTGGGTCCACATCTTCGGCGAAGACTGTTTGCTACCAATCTCACGCTAACAGTAGACAGGAAAAATGTTGAAATAATACCTGAGATAGGTAATAACATCTAAACACGGCATGCGAGCCAAATACGATGACATTTGTTTGCGTTCTTAGTTTGCTAACAAAATTTGTCAAAATAAACACTCGAGGTGGTCACACTCGATTTTGGCATGTCCCAGTCGTAGTAAAGGTACGTGAGGCAAAAAATGGCCATTGATAATTCACAAAAATCAATATTTCCAATACAAATTTATTGCATTGTGCATTGAATTTATTAAATTTAGCTTCACGTGACATATTTTCATACAAACACCGAGGATGACATATCATTTTATCGCGTAGACGAGTAAACGCGCATATGTGCGTTCGGACGGAGTGATACAGAAAGAGTAGGTCGTGCTGCAAAGGTACCCCTACACGTCTAAATATTGCGATAATCATAATAAATAACATAAAACCACATCGACCCAAATTTATCGATTTCAAGCCTTAACAAATGCATTATTATGTTACTAAAATTGCAAACACGCATATGTATTGTTTATGTTTATACGAAGATATGAACGAATATTACGTACTATCAACAGTGTTAAGGTTAATTTATTGATATAAAAATTTTCCCATACGCTGCGCTAAATATTCTGACAAAAACTATGTAAATAATATCTTAATAAATATTTAGTCCTCAACGGTATTTTGCAAAACCTCGTAGGATGCCAAAGGGTTAAGCAAAAAGAAATTTGTAAACATTTTTTTTTTTGAGTTTTTTTGAGATATCTTAGACTATTAAAACCTTCCTATTTATACAACAACCCTTTGCGATCCTAAAAAAAAAGTTGTTCGCGAGAGCGCGCGTCAAGGGTCGACAAAGGACCCACCGTCTATATTTAACTCAATTTAATATTAACTCACCGATCAAAGGGTTAATCGACTTTTTCTTTGGTTCCGACAAATAGTTAAAAGATATGTTTCAAGATATTATACATTTTCCTGCAAATATTCGAATTGTGTCTATCTCAACTCTTTGCGGTCCTATGTCGAGTCTGGCTCGACATTTTGTTTCTACATTTTTCTCCCACTCAGATTTAAAATTATGTGATTTTATTTTGCGTATCGTGTTTAGGACAGTATCTAGTATTTTTATCAGTATTAGGATCCTTCATAGTGTTTCGCCTACCTTCTAGAGATACAAAGGAAAGGGTCTGTTGCCCGGATAAAATCCTAAGCACAAACCTAAACAATGACTCTTAACGCACGCTTTCGTGTGCATCTCCGATTAAACTTACGATATTTTTGAACGAAACATATAATATTCATAATATTTTTGTTCGAAACCAACGAATATACAAAATAAAATTTTAAAAAATCTGGTCTCCATTTAGGCCAATTTTTTGAGAGATATAATACATTATCTATATGTAAACTATAAAATAAAATGCCTCTGTATAATATATTAGTAAAATATACAACTTTGATAATAAAAAAATTATTAAATAATAACGTGATTATGAGATAAAACATATTAGTATCAATGTGTCATTGTACGAGGATCTTCTTTTTTATAAATACAAATTTTAGAGCAAAAGCATAATTCATTTTCGTTCGTACGTTCGTCGTTAACCATTTGAAGAGTACAGTCGCATATTTGCGATCGAATTGATATATAATGATTTATTTGTATACAATCTTTATTAACGCTGCGCGGTCCTGAGATATAAGTGGATTTGTACAGACGATAAGTGGTGGAAATGCAAATATAGCATCTACGTTTAAGTAATTTTAAACTCCTACGATATTTATATTATAACACAAATTAATAAAAAACAATCAAATTTCTACTTTGCGACCGAAATTTTGCACACATTTTAACAAAGTTTTGTTTCAGTCACAATGTAAATCAAGAAGGTTACAGTCTACCAATCTTTCAACGTTGCGTACATTAATGAGAATTTTTAACATCTGAATAATTACACACACCGGCGTTAAATTTAAATGTACAAAGCTGCTTTTTTGTCTACAAGTAGTTTATGTTAATTGTTGTTAAATCAACGTCGTTTAATTTCGATACAAGGTAGTTAGGGCTTCGGTAGACGTGGCTAAAATTGTAGTGCGGGAACTTAATTTAAGTACATAGTACATAGAAAAGTATTATAAATGTCACAAATTCGCATATGGGATTATAAAAATATTGATGATCTAAGCGTTGATTTTAAATTAATTCAAGATGCAAATTTAAACATTGCATTTGAGTAATAAAGACTTACTTTAAGATCTTGAATACAAAAAAAAAACATTATTGAAATTAACATTTTATGCATTTAGAAGTAATTTCGTATATTTTCGTATAATCACAATGCATTTTTTTGCTTTATTGGAACAAATCATCATGACAAAACATTTTCAAAGAGTCGTATTTAAAATACCTCAAGGTTTTGCGGTAATCAAATATGCGTATTTATTAACGTAATAAACAGCAGGAAAACAGTTAATGCGCTTTAAATTTGAATCATACCTTAAAAATAATGAGAAATGTTTTATAAAAAGTGTTAAAAGCATGACGAAGACATATTAAAAATAATAGTCAAAAACGACTTTCGATTGAGAAACCCAATCAAGAATCTCAGCCGAATGATTGAACGAAACTATTCCCATTTTTTATTTTAAAAAAATGCATTCATTTGAATTTTGTGATGATGAGACATCAACAGTTTGGGTGCTAAAATTTACATATTGCAATTCGAATGCATACTGATCGCAATCACCTCAAGTTGATAAATGTTATAACTTGTCGTTTGCAAAAATGCGTCGGACGTCAGCATATTGAGTTATCCTTATGTGGTTATAAATCAGCTTTTATTGTGCAAAACTTTATGAGGAAAACCGTAGAATTTTTATATCTTTGGACGAAACTTGAATATGACATCCCTCCGTGCATACCGAAGCAAATTTTGATTTTTTCCCAAATGAAGCCAAACAGAAGAAGACATCGTCGATATCACCTGATTACACCCAGTATCATATGACACCAGTGTAGTAATTGACAAACGAAAATATTACAAAATAATATGTCACGAATATAAGTTTAGCAATTTTATAATTGCTAATTTTTTTAACCAAACAATTTATAAAATAAATTAAGGTCGTCAATAAAAAGTAAATATTTTGCCTATCATGTGAATTTATCCAAGTGCATTTTCAGTTTGATCAACATTATTTTGCAAAAATAAGAGAGTCATCCAAAAAACTTTTTTATGAAGTTCTGCCTTGGAAGATAACCCATTTTTTATACTCTGTCACTAGTCGATGCAAAAAAGATTCATGCTTTTGTCTTGCACAAAAATAAATACATGTGGCAACTTGGTCTAGTAGGTTTGCGGGTGACAAGTTGAGACCCAAACGTCGTAATTTGAAACCATTCCAATGCGATTCAAATGCCTCACCACCGTAAATTGATTGATATCCATCTTCTTGTCAGTGATATTCCGGGTGGGTGTTAGACTCCTCGATGTCCAACCATAAAACGCAGCTGGAGTAGCCCAGCTAACATGAGTTGGGAGCGCAGGTCATCCTGTGCTGCGCTCCCATAAAGGGGTGTGTGGAGCAGCCGATTACAGTAGTTGATGGAGACTGTGGCAAAGGCTCACCACTATCCTCAACAGCCTAGGCATACCGTGAAGAATGATTTTAGGCTGTTCGAACGGCGACTCGTCTCCGCGGTACTATTGTACAAATGACCATCTGATCATGATCATCTGCTGCAGCCCCCTTCAAACTGAGGTTGGACTCGTGGTGGCAGTGAACGGTGGGACTTAAAGATCAGTGGAAGACACTCTCTGTGTGACTAGTCCGGGGTAACCCGGGACATACCATACAGCAGCGCAGAAAATGGGATCGAATATTAATGATCCCCAATCCAGTTAGTAGCTATCTGTCGTCTGTTATCTGTCCTTGATATTATGAAGAGGATCAGCTTCATCTATGGCTTTCTTCATCAGCTCTTGATACATTCCCAGATCTGAATTTAGTAAACCATCGCTGACTGTTTCGAGCATCTCTACTGTACACATCACAAATATCATTTTGAATTCTGTGGTGTAGTACAACACCAACATCTCATCCCTCGTCACGATAGAATCCAGAAAAGCTTCTTCCTCCTATGCAAAACGATCCAAAAACTCACGCAGTGCGGTCACGCGATTTTGACAATGCTCCGGTGATAGCATTCTGGTCACTCATGGAGTACATAAGTTATTTTAACTAAGTTTTTTCGACACAATATCACTGAAAATGCTGGAGATATGTAAGAAAATTCTTCGTGAAGGTTATTTCGCAATTGTTCTTCGATTTTTTGCACAAATTCGTCAGAAACTACTGATGGTCTCTACCACTCCGGGTGTCAGGAGTATCAGTACGGCCTTCTTTGAACAACTTGACATGTTGTCGACTCATTACATCACTACCATAAACTTCCACAAGTCAAAAAACAGATAAACGCGCCCCAACAACCCACCCGATCAATCTTCTTTGGATAACTTTGTTTTGTAATGAGAATACGTAATCGTTCTGTAGACATGTTCGGATATGGCGTACGATCGCGAGGTCGTCATGTCAGCGGTCCGAAAAGCAGACCAGTTGGACCCACAGAACTTGTGGCCACTCCGTCCTCTTTTAGGGCTTTTTGCGGCATTTTCGGGGATAAATACGTACCTGGGGCTTTCTACGATCTGTACAATCATGGAAGACCCACATAAAAATATATATTTATCTTACTAATTTGTGTTGCTATCTTAGTTAGTTTTTTAGTTTCATCCTGAATTTATAAAAAAAACTCGACCTCATTGCTGTGAAACATCGCCAAACACTCGATTGAAACATTATCAAGATGTATTTACTACAACTCGACTCTAATAGTGGAAATATCGACATGAAATATAATAGATACGGGGTTTAGAATTTCATACGGTGTACAAAATACATATCATGGTATTGTTAGTTTTAAAAAAAAACTTTTAATCTCAACTATTCGTTATCTATTACTAAATATACAAAGAGCCATTTTCCAGTGAAATCAAGTGATATTTCAAGCTAATTAGCCTGAGAAATTTTTACGCGAGTTATTTATGCAATAGATCTGTTTGACTTGCGATTTGTAAAGCACATATTTTCAGTTTAAATCTGTGTTCTTTCCGTCGCCAGATGCAAAATGACGTATGGAGGAAAAACCGAAAAATCTTAACGCTCGTTAACACTCTTCAATCCTTGTGGATGCTTATGTTTGATATTATTTTAGTTTTCACGCTCTAAGAAATTTCAAAAATGCCCATAAATATTAATAATAATTTAAAGCTGGATATCTGAAGTATTAACATTATGATCGATCATCCAGAGCCGAGACGAGCGCGCGACGACCTCTCCATCGGAAGAATTTATTGTGACAAATCTCAACTCGCACAACGATTGAACGCTATTTTCCATTGTAATTAAATGCCCATTTATAAGCACCCGGACAGTGAGAGGTCATCGGCGATTCTCAAAGATAACGTTCTATATTTATTACGAAGAAAGCGATGTCTCACCGTACAAAGATGATAAGACAAATCGGGCATCGTCGTGTGCATTTTTAAAAAATCAAATAAAGATGACATAATTCTACTTACATTATACATTTTCACATATAATCGTGTTAATATTAATGTATCGTAAACATTTTCGAGGCTGAAATATATATTTAGAAAGCCTAGGGAATATTTTCAAAATAAAGCTATTTTTATGCATTTAATTTAGGCATTTTTGCTCTAAAATATTAATATTTTTCTGCTGGGAGTGCTATATTTCAATTGATGAAAAATTATCACAAACGTAAAGATAAACGAGTGTATTTAATTATTTAAAAACATTTCATTTTCGCAATTGAGGACTCAAGTTAAAGACGATAGGACGTGCAATATATTAGTGGCACAAGTATTTTATTGAGTAAACGAGGAGGATTTAACGCCCATCTGAAGTACTTCTAGACCGTAATGATGGTTTTATCAGTAAAATGTTATCAGAACTCGCAGCGTGTTTCCCCATTTTTTGTGTGATTTGCGAAATACTCGAAAATACCATAGTCTATACGCAATGGGGAATGAAATATTTTCCTGTATCTGCCATAAAATTATAATTTTTTTATGCCTCCAAAAGTATTTCATATCATTCAAATGGATTTTGAAAAAGGTCGATGATTAAAATTTAGTACTGAGGTTCTTAAACCCATGTAGTCCGAGGAATTTTTTGCGGACCCCATCTCAACCCCAGGCATTTTTACGTATTTATTGAGATTTAATTTTTATCTCAATAACCTCATATGCACCACTTTATAATAAAATTAATTAAAATAGTAGTAAAAAATATATATAAAACTGAAATTGATTTAATTTGTATGAGGAAGAAAAAGCTATCAATAAACTGAATTTAAATTCAAAATATCATCAAATCATTATTCCATATCTTATTTTATTTCGTTAAAGTGACAACTGAATCTTTCAATCTGACCGCGTTTCTTAGTACTGACAGTTATACATTGTTCAATTTAAACTTTATTATTAAATATTAAATTATTAATCCTTGAAAGGAGTTAATCCCTGAAAATGAACCCGTTATATATGTCGGATATATCGTATAAAGATCATACTCCGTGTTTTTGTGACATTTTTTGCCAAAAATGTCGCAAAAAGCTCTAAAATAGTAGGCACAAGGTTTGCGTGCCCAAGCGGTCCGCCTTTCAGATCGCTGATACGACGAATGAAAACCTCGCAATCGAGCACCATCAGAGCCATAACGAAGATATGAAGCGCGCCCGTGGCAAATATATAACATGCGCCTAAGTTTAAAGGTTAAATGCAATGCAATATATTAAATATTTTTATAATGTGTATTTTAAAATAATATACGTAAGATAGTCCCAAAAGTACCCGAGCTAACGTATAGACGACGGTTGTTGTTTCAACCTTTCAATATCAATATTCTTATTATGGTAATCCCTTGAAAAGTCTAGTAATATGAGGTAACCAATCCAGAATTGGTGAAGAAAATCCACAAAATGGTATTGGGTAACCGTCGACTGTGAGTGTGCGAGCTAGTAGATATGGTAGACTTTAAAAAAAATGCTTTACATCGCATATTCACTAAAAATTTGGACATGAGATAGTTTTGCGCAAAATGCGTCGTGGTAATGTTTCAATTTAGTTTTTGGCGATTTTTCCCAGCAATAAGATTTTTGCATCAATTCAGGATGAAATATGGGTCTGTCATTTTACATCTGTGGCAAAGAAACATGCAGACCCTCCGCTGGTATGCATTTATCCCCGAAAATTAAAAGCACTAAAAGAGGACAGAGTAGTCACAAGGGCTGTGTGTCCAACCGGTCCGCTTTTCAGATCGCTGATACGACGAATGAACGCCTCGCGATTACCAAACGAGGCTTATGCGGGCTGGGTCGCCCCAAGCGATGACAAAGAAAAGAGAGATTGGTCAACTCTATATGTATATTATAAAAACGGACAAAATCAATCAATGTGGATACATGTAAAGTAAAATAAATACCACGTGCAACTCTCGACTGGGTCGGTTTTTTTGCGTTTTGTGCCCCAAGACAAGTTGCGCCCGTGGTTCAATGATTCAATTTTATTATACATATATATAAAAATCAAAAGTTTTAAGATAACTTCATAAAAATATAGCATAAAAGCCAAGATGAACCTGGAGAAAGCTCCGAAATGACAATATTTGAAGTATGATTATGTATAATTCATTTGGTCATCGTTGTTTCAATATCAACTCCATGTTTGGTATTTTACGTATCTAACATATAATGAAATTGACAATCAAATGCATCTTAGCAAACGTCTCAAAAATCTATAGATCCACAGTTTAAATCGTGAATATCATGAATAAATTTAAAAAAAAAAAAAAAAGAAATTCTTGAAAGCTCCGCCTCCTTTGGCAGAGATTCCGCAATCGCCACCAACGATATTAGAAAGCTCCTGAAATTCGCATCGCAAAAATGCTAATGGCCACTGAAAAAAATGGAATCTCCCGCAAATGAGCCATACATTTCATTAAACATCATTGTTTGTTTATGTTCATATTTTTCCTCCAACTGCGAATATTTTCTTCATAGGTCATATTTTAATATAGAACATAATATTAATTGTTCTTACAATATTATTAATAACCCCCCCCCCCTTAATTGAATGCATTTTTTAAATACAGACGCGCATAAAAACGATGCATTTGTGAGCATAGCGAAGATTTAATTTATTCGCCTTGCAATCGTTGGCACTTTGCGTTCATCGAACAAGTTAGAGCGCGGTCAGGGCTGCCAGATCCCTTTAATTTTAATTTGTAATTTTACGCAATTTATTTACGCATTTAAAAAATATTTTTAAATGACTATAATAATATATTTTAAAAATATTCTCCAATACGAATGCAATTACTGTTGAAGCGTTCAAATCAATTTATCTTGATCTAAACATATTGCCACTATAAAATTTCCTTGTGCTTATCAATAAGAGCCGCTATTAATAATCAATGACGTATGAAATAAAATTAAAATACAAGGAAGATTATGATAACAAATTTAAATGAATGAATTTTGTATCAATGTAATAATCTGGCATCAACATTAACACTGTTGATAGCACACAATATTAATTCATTTATTCACGTAAACATAAACAATACACATGTGTATCTTCACTTTAAAAAAAAAGATAAATTTGGGTCGATCGATACAATTGGTACAATAACGTTTCAAATAAAATCACTTTTGTTACCACGCTGAGTTTTAAGTATATAATAGATTTGCGTGGCTTTCTACTATTTATTATGATTCTAAGAAGATCCCACACTTAATGGTTTTCAACAGGATACGCACAAACTATATTATTATTTTATCATAATCTGTTGATAATTGATATGACGACTCTCTATTTTTTACTCTATTCAAATATTGTATTATTTATAGAAATACAAGCAAATATAATGTTTTAAATATTGATTTGAATAAAAAATAATATTGTATTATAAATAGAAGCATGGAATTGAGAAGTATTAAAAGGACTCGAGCATTTCAATCGTGCGATTTCAAGAATGAGAACATTCAATTTCCCAATTCAAAACGCGCAAAAACGCAGCGGAAGATCGTGCCAATTCATCTTAGAACTCATCGAAAATGCTATTTAAAAATAGATACTAGTTTTTTTCCAATAGAAATCCTTGTCTATCGATAGCCTTGAACAAAAGCGTATTCATATTCATGCGTTTTTATTTTTGGAAGCGAAGAAAATTTCATAAATTTGAAATTATTTGAATAAATTTAAATCCCAATAGCTAATACTATAATATAACAGGACAGTTTTTGAGCAATTAATTTTAATTATTTACTATTCTTTAGTCACGAGTTTCTCAGATTGCATCAGCCTATGTCTACCTGTTTATTCCGATTGTCGTATTGAATCCCGGAGGTCATTTTGTTATTCATAGAGTTATTTTCCATTAAGATGGATCCTAGGCGAGACCATTTAAAAATTCCTCGAGCATTCATCTTCGAAACTATCATAAATTTCTGAAAGCAGCAGCAGCTCTGTCGATAGACATAAGCGCCATAAAATCTTGATTTAGCCAATTATATTATTCGCAAAGGATGCATTATATTATCTTTCCATGGATTTCCATTTAAGACTGTCAATCGTTCGAGTTTTATTTTATTATTCATAAATTTAATATTTAATATAATTTAAAATGCAATTAAAATACATTTTATTTAACATGAGCATTTAACATTGTTTATAGTCATATAGTGTACATTCGTGAACGTGGACAGACAAATATGCCCAAAACACAATAATGTATCCCTTATAAAGAACTGTATGCATTTTCATATATTGATCGAGTGCGTTTGACACGTTCGACATTATTAAAAAATGTTCCATATTAATAGATTAATGCAATTGAAATCAATGATGGGATATATTGTGAATAAGTTATAGTGAATGAATTTAATAATTAAATTGTATTTTTTTAAAATGAAATGTGATAACCCTATTAAAACGCGAATGCGTTTAGCGCAACTATCAGTGGGGGAATATAAAAGGTGAAGTCAGAGCTGATGAGTCAGTTTTGGCGAATCGTTTCTGGCGGACGGTCAGCAAACGTCACGGCTCGCCCAAAGTAAACACGCGTGATATCATCGATAGCTCTCCTGGAAGTCGACGTATCTTCGAATTATCGACGTATCCACGAGTGATAGTTGCGACGGCATCCATGAGATACCCGCTGTGATAATATAAAGGACGCAATGTTGTTGAACCAGAGCGTCTTTCAGTGCTACGATCCGCCCAGGAATAACTTCAATATGATCCTTCACTCAGACGCGTCTGTCCTCCCGGCCCTGGACGAGTTCTCAGTGAGCAATTTCAATCCTTCGACTTGGAGACCGACCGATCAGGATAGCTACGGCTTCGAGATGAATTGCGAGGATGGCGTTTATCCCACCGGGAACAGACAGCAGGCCAGGTCCCTGCAGTTCCTCTACGATGAAGTGTCGCAGACGTCCGATTGGAAGTCAAAGCAAGTATTCTCGTGGAATGAAGTGGATGTGAGAAATTGGATCTTGGAAGTCGCCAAGGAGTACAACTTCGACCTGACTGAGATTCCCCTGTTCGCCTTCAACAAAGTCAACGGACCAGCGCTCCTGAAGATGTCCAAGCAAGATTTCTATGAAAAGATGTATTCCCCGACGAACGGCGAAGAGTCGACTCTCATCGCCGAGCGCCTGCACGACGCCCTGCACCACATGTCTTCCGATCTCCACAACGAGCAGGAAGTGCCCGTAACGGTCATGAACATATCCTTCAACGAACATGATAATTTTCCATCTCGCGACGACTGCGGGAAGGACTTGCTGAACCTGGATAACTACCATCGAGAGAACCTCGAAAATCAGAACGAACTGTCCTCCATCCATCAAAACAGTTACATCGGCAACCAATACGACAGCATGTCCGAGGACAACGAGATCCGGCCCTTCGGCGACTGTCTCGGATTCGAAGACAACAGCACCGGAGCAACGGAGCCAACCGCCTCCCTGGTCATAGCCAAGAGGCCACCCGGCCGACCCAAGGGCAGCGGCAAGAAGCATCCCAAGAGGGTGAAGAACGTCTCCGTCCCGGAGTTCCTCAGGGACCTGCTGCTCGACCCCAAATACTGCCCCCGGATAATCAAATGGGAGGACCACGCCGCCGGAAAATTTAGGTGAGTCCGCTCAAAAAATTCGATTATATGCGAGGGCTCGATCGTCCAATTGGATGACTCAATTTTTTACCTGCCGCTTGCAACATTGTATTTTTGCACATTCCATTCTTTATTCTTGTTTGAATCCGCTTCGGGTCTTCGAAGCATCGCTTCGAGTCCTGCATATTTTTGCACACCACATTCACTCAAACCCGATAATTAATTTAAAAATTATGGAACGCATTAAAAAAAGAAAAGGGAAAAAAAACAAACCTGAATTATATCGAACGTGTAAACGTGCCTGCATTAAAAATATGACGAAATATTGCGAAACTGCACGGTAAATGTTAAAATATATATACACATATATATATAATATTTCTTAGTAATTTAACAAAATGAGAATTGTTAAAATATAAATTTTATATATATATAAACATATTATGAAAATAATATTAAGACATTTAACAAATCAAATCAAATTTATATGGTTTTAATTTGGTTTTTTTATCGCCATAATTATAACATGTTGATGTATTTAAACTAAAAAGTCAACGAGATAACATGTCGACAGTGCATTAATAATATGTCACTAAAATTCCGTTATAAAAATATATATTTATACTAATGTTTCTTGATTTCTCGAAAGATCATAAAAATCGTTTTTTTATTTTTTTTATACAAATACAATACATTTTTAAATCATTGCACTGTATATGAGCGAGTTTCTGCCAAAATTCATTTTGTTTGAAAGGTGTTCACATATTTCTTAATTTTAAACTCGTCTTATCTTTGTCTAAGAAACAAAATATATGTTCTGCCATAAAAATAGCCATCCTTTCTCAGAAAATGGAAAGACTTTAATAGCTTATCCAATGATAGGGATTTCAGCAACTTATAGCTCAAATTTATGACTGTCGAAAGATTGTTTAGAATTTTTATTGAATCTGTTGATTATATTTTAGATGGTATGTGTGTTTTAAAAACAATACGAAGTAATGCAATTCATATACATTTATATTAAAATGTATCGTGCCGTGGCACCCACCGATGACTGCCATCGACTGTTACCAAAACGCCACGGCATTCGTTGGATGACTCTTAGTACAACTTGGTCAATGTTTCTTACTTTCTACGAAAGTATAAGTCAAAACATATAGCTATTTTTATCATCGTTAACCATATTTCTAGTTGTTTTATTTCAATTACATAAATTTATATTTATTATTTTAATGTTTATATGCATTTTTTTTATAAAAAATCTCAAAAAAAAACCAAGAAATTTAAGAAATTTCTCGAGAAATGATAATCATCGAGAAATCTAGTTGACAATATGTCGCATTTATGTTTTTAAATGCTCGTCCGATGGACCGCCTATATTTAACTATATTGAGATCCTCTTAACACATTTTAGACGGGACGGCTAACACCTTCGCAATTAGATAATCCAATCCCGAAAAAATCGGGATTGAAACTTTTATCTAACATAAATCGTACACCTCACAAGCACGTTGAAGGCTACTAAATTAAAACATTCTCGCTGAAATTTGGACGCTTGGAAACAGTGGCGTAACTACTAATTGGCGAGCTTAGGCGACGCCTAGGGTCAATAACTATCTAATCTATGTGTACATATATACAGTACATATCCAATTGTTTTATTAACATTTCCCTACCGGTGATGTATTTACTACACCTCGATTTTAATAATGAGAATATCGATATGAAATATAATAGATACGCGGTTCAGATTTTTTTTTTTTGCTTCGTAATATAATTACGAATCACATCAAAGTATTATAGTATATAAGTATTCATCTGCAGCGACAGAAATAAATAATTTGTCGGGAAATCGGGAATTTTGCGAGTTTTATTCCGTGTAAAAAGGAAATTGCCTGGCCACTAAAATCAGATCCAAACTAAATGACGAAACACTCGATGTTTAATGTTGCTTCGTGCATATTTTCAAAATAATATTTGAGTTTTCTAGTGTTTTATTTGTCTGTCTTTTCTTAAATAAATAAAAATATTTTTTTATATTAAACAAATTGACTTATTTATAATTTTTTATTAAATTTATCAATGTAATTTCTTAGGTCATTGACGTATCACAGGGATAGTTTATATCAAAAGTATCACATCGAGCGTCGTTATTTGGGTAAAACATTATATGAGATCTTAAGAAATGATATAAATACGCATAAATTCACATGAGAATATATTTTTCGCGCTGTGCGCAAATTTGCCCGCTCAAAATGTGTCAATCTCATCAAAAGTCGAACGAGTTTTCCACGTGGTATTTTTCAAAATACCGCTCTATAAACATGAAGAATAATCACAGCACGATTGTAAACATAAACGACAACATTAAATCAGTTCCTCTTATAGATAATTGCGGATTTTCCAAGTCTCGATAGTATTTACACTTACAAAGACATCGGCACGATTGTGTTCCGTTTATATTATAAACAATATAGTTGTTGTTTGCATACATATACGCTTGTGTGAAATTAAACACCGATAATAATACATTAATAATTGTAGTTGATAACCCCGGCGATGTGGAAAGTACGCAGACTTATCTTGCCTTTTATTAAATACACATCTGACACGCACGATTAAAACGCAATCAAAAAGCGCGAACCCGCTAAACGAACTTGTTTATTGGACCATATTGGGAAATCCCAGGTTGGAATGGATTCGGACGAATGTGCCAATTTACGCCACTTAAATGCACGAGCGGAAGCCGACTTGTTAAACAGTCTAGCTTCAGATCAATCAGTGGTTGCATTCAGCGGGAGAAGGGAACGGGTTTTCCCCGCTCATATTTATATTTGCATATCAAGGTAAATTACGTTACCTCTAGCGACGCTGAAATGACTCACACGAGAATATTTGCTCTCTGTGTTTGACTATAGAATATAGTGTGTTTTTTTATTAATTTAACACGCGAATGACGGCGCGGGATCTCCCGGGTGACTAAAAACTGCCGTCCGACTGGTCGGTGGGGATTCCTCATCTGTTAGCATTTGCATAAGACCATTGCCGATGTAAAAATAGCAACATGCAAAACTCAATCGGATTGTTTGTCGCCTTTATCTCGTTTATTTAACATTTACGACCGTCTATTTCAATGCACGGATTCAGCAATATATCGGGGTATACCACATGAAGAGTCGGAATTTCAATTCGTCAAAGATCGACAGTTATTGAGAAAGGTTCTATGCAATATTTTTGCTTATATATGAGCGGAGTATGGAATGCGTTCCGATTAACTGATTAGTGATCTAAGGTTTACAGAACTTTCGTAGATATCCGAACCGAAAAAAGAACACACAAAAAATTGGAATAAAATATATTTATTTCACAATATTATCTTCTTTCAGTCCTTTTTCCAACAGCTTTCAATAGCTCATTTGTCGTATCAGCGATCCGAAAAACGGACCGGTTGAGCACACAGACATTGTGGCCTCTTTTAGAATATTTTGTGGCATTATCGGTGATAAATATATATCCAAGGCTTTCTATGATCTATACGATCATGGAAACTTCATCAGAGGTTAATTTACATAGGTAATTCGCGCCAAATGAGCGCAAATTTCCCTCGTCCATAAAACATATATACATATTTATCCATTTTAATAATTTATTTCATCTAGTTTTAATTTACAATATATGTTTGTCTTAGCTAGTTTTTTTAGTTTTGTCACAAAATCTAGCTAGTTTCTTCCCTGCGTTCAAAGCGCATGTGGCCACTCGAAGTTGAGGATAAGCGTGTCCTCGCGGGCATGGATATTGAATTCAGGTTTTGCACCTTGCATGATCCCGAATAGCGGGATCAATAAACAACTCGGATCGCCATATTCGTTTGTTCCAGATGTGAAGTGATGGGGACGCATGGTTATGAATCGATGCAAAAACTCGGCTTTATTGCCGTGAAACATCGTTTTGTTTATTTTGTGGACTTGTTTTCAGAGCCGTAACTAGTGTATGATGCGCCCGCGGCAAGAATCTAAATTGCGCCCCTCCTATTACTTATAAGTGTTTCTCGTATATTTTTCATGTGGACGAAAACTAGGTGGGAGCGCACTGGTCGAAGAGCATAGTCCAGACTTATCTGGGATTATAAGCAAGTAGAATCTGCAAACGAAGACGCAGATGTACCCCATGCAAAAATGACTGCATAATACTGCCATCAATGCGATAATGCATTTAGAGTAAAATGCTCAAATAAAATAAAAACCGCGTACAACTCTCAATCGGGTCGTTATCCTGCGTTTTGCGCCCCAAGCCCAATTGCGCCCGTGGCAGGCGCCTGCTTTGCTACGACCTAGTTACAGTCCTGCAATTTACGTTGGTTAGGCATTTGAATTGCATTGGAATGATTTCAAAGTATGACATTTGGGTCCGCACAATCTCGAACGCGAACCCGGCTCAAGCGCAAAAATTCTGATACATGCAAATTTGAATATTTTAACGACTGTATTTTCATTTGCAACCATTGGATTTTATCGCAAATTATGTATTACATTGGCTGCAAGTCCTTTTTTCCACATCATTTATAGCTGATAAGCGTTCATTGTTTCAAACATTAAGCATGTGATTTTGTCATCACTGCCATAAATAGCATTTGGCGATTGTGTTCATTTGATACAAATCTTATTTGCACAATCCTGCCTATTCGGGATTGATGGATGTATCGTCCAGCTATTAAATGTCTCCCCCACGATAGCTGCTTATTTGGACAATTTCGTTTTGAGCGCCTCAAAGAGGCTCGTTTTGATCGTCGTATCGAAATGGCGTTTGCCATTTTAAAAACAAGGTCGCATTAGGATTTATTGGGCGATTTTTTTTCGACCTGAGTTATTCGTCATAAGACGGAATTGGCAAATGTCCTTAGAGCGTTGCCGAATTTATTACAGTTAAGCTATGCGAGTGTAATAAATCTGTATTATTTCCAATAAAATATGCGAATCGATGCTGGTGTGCGTTTTAATCGCATGCCATAAATATTTATGAGATTCACTATAATATATTCGTTGTTTGATTGAGTCCATTCCCATTGAACGATGGTCACCGTAGCTATTAAAATGTCGACCACCGTGTTGGAGATTCGCGAGACACGCGATGGCGATGTAAACACTTCATCACACCGTTCAAAATGAAATCATAATCGGACAAGTATTGGGCAGAGTGGCTTAAAGATTCAGATTTGAATTGAAGCTGTGGGAAAAAATCACCATGCCAATAAATTTGGCAGGTTTCTTAAAGCGGACCTATCGATTTAATGAATGACCTTAATTTGTCAAAACATTTTGCAAAACAAGCAAGTCGGCAGGATCATTGCACAAATTAGATGTCCACGATACATGTCGATGTCAATGAATCATTGCTGGGCGGATAAAAAGTCACTGTCCAACTTTTCGACGAAATAAAAGGATTGGGGTCGCACGTGCGGATATTAGTGAATCGGAGACAGAGACAGAGAGTGTATTGTATCTCATCATACACTTGTACATCAATACAAAGTCACAGAAGACAAAATAAACATTAAATTTATAATGGAATTTGTTCATATCCGGATGAAAGCCATTAGGTATAAGGTCTTCTTGGATCTTGGTGGTCTTCTTAGAAAAACTGAAGACATGTGTACTTTATATGTTTACGCGAATAAATGAACGAATATTGTATGCTATCAACGGTGTTAAGGTTCATTTATTGATATACAAGCTTGACTTATGTTGCGCGGTACTGAGAATAAAATGGATCCGCGGGCACGATAAATAGTGGACATACGATTTTAAACAAGGACGTGGCAAAGCAGGCGCCCGCCACGGGCGAACCGGGCTTGGGGCGCAAAACGCAAAACACCGACCCGGTCAATAGTTGCACGTGATTTTTATTTTACTCGACTGATGTACAACAATGAAACAACACTGATTGACCATGATTTATAATACATATATACTAAATTATCTAGTTCGTCCTGTCTTGGTTATCGCTTAAACATTGTTAAGTTTAAACAACTCCGGTTTCCAGATTTCCGGGCTGAGGGGGAGGGGAGAAAGTTAGACACTTGCCACGGGCGCTTCATACCCTTGTTACGGCTCTGTGTCTGAATACAGCGTGCTCTCGATTATCCGGGCGCGGATTGCTAGCTGTTTCTGTACACATTTGACAACGATCTACATGACAAACAGACTATTCTACATAATAAGATATACTCACCCACCCAATATTACTGGGAATACTCACCTTACAGTCTAGATCTGGCCACACATGACTATCCGTATGTTTATAGAGGTATCATGAAGGCAATGATTTCAAGACGACGCTGCGGTCGAACAATACGTGCGCAACTTCTTTCTTCATTGACGGGATCAAGAAGCTTCCTATCTGATGAAATAAATACATTTCTAATGAAGGGAACTATGTATAAAAATAAGATACTTCATTTGTATTTTTATATATTTAATAATATAAAAATGAATTAGGTTTTGTTCGTTCGAAATGCGCTGCCATACCGTTCATCGGATTGCGATAAAACTTCGTCCACTTATTGCTAAGGATTTCGCGAGTAACATAGGCATAGTCTAATATATAAAAACAATGTTTGTTTGTCCGTATTCAATGCGCTGCCATACCGTTTATTCGATTGCGATAAAACTTTGCCAACTTATTGTTTGCACTTTCTCAAATAATATAGGTATAATACAATTGACTTAGTTAGTCGATCTTATATATAAAAATCAATGTTTGTATGTTTGTTCATATTTATAATAAAACCAACAAAATATAACAAATTTCTATCATTCCTAATTAAACAAGATAACTCTTTCAAATTCAAACAATACTTTTTAGAATTGCTGTGGCAGCAAAGCGCCGGGTACCAGCTAGTCACTAATAAATTTTCCCAATAAAATTCCGGCTTATATTTGAATCCCTTCATATAAGCATTTTCTTAATAAATAATGAGTATTAAAGTTATGAAACAAAAAATTGTAATGCAAATATGGTATTATTTTGTATTTTTGCTCTTCCTCTCGAGCATTAATATGTCAAAAAGACTCTGAATAACTCATTAGGAAGCACTGTCGAGACTGATCATTTAATATTTATTTGAAAGCATTTGCGAATGAGCTGCCCACGACCATGCCATTTATTTATTAAATAATCAATTCGCACGTCCGAAGCAAAACAACAGCGCAAAAAATGTCACGATTCTATTTAGATCCCTCGATCCGTCCACGCCGGACTCTTGGACATCGACGAAGCATTCGTTGACGTATGACTCTATGCTCGATGGAATCCGACCGTTTAACAATCCGTGACCGCCGACGTGCCGCCAAATGTACAGATTTTCGGCTAATAAATTGATACACGCCATGATTCGGGCAATAAATTCACATGTCAAATTTAATAAAAAGCGAACGATTCGAATGCATTCTAAGAAATCGACATTATCGATGTGGTTTTTTTATTCCGAGCTACGTCGAATTTGACGTAAAAACCCGGCGATAAAATGCGAATAAATTCGCAGAATTTGCGCCATGATTGAATAATTAAAAAAACGATTATTCAATACAATAATGTTCAAATCTTTTGGAAGTCATACAGGTAATTCGTCGATTGTTTGATGATTTTACGAGGGTTGAAATTTGAGGATGACTTTGTCCATGGGATTTGACTTTGAGCGCTCGAGGTTTATTTCTAAAGGAGCAAAACAAATTCAACAGATTGTCCAACAAAGGGATTAAATTTTAATGGCAAAGCGACGTGTTGATTTTCAATTCTTCAAACAATTGTGCATATCGCTCGAAAGTAAACTCGTTCCAGGTAGAAAAACAATTCCAAGAAGCAAGTCATCTCGCAGTCATGTGACGAGAGGTGATCGACCCGAAAAGGTTTAGAAGCGTCGTCGATGAGGAGATCCAGACAGTCAACGGCTTCGATACACATTTCGGGTGGCTTTTGTGTCTTTTCGAGACCCTGGTCAAAGGACAATCGCCTCCTCGAGTAAACAACCTTCGGCCGGTCCAACGATCTAGGCCCCGATCCGCGAACAATGAATTAATCATCCCAAATCAATTGACTCCGTTTCCAAGTCTTCGGAGTTGACGGCCGAACGATCCTCATGATCGCAGCCAGGGTCGGGCGGACGTGATTTATGCAGAACACCGACGTATAATTAAGGAAAAATGTGGACAGACCCATTAGATTTCGCAATTCAGTCACGCCAAAATCATCGTCGACCTTTCAAAACTTCCAAAACCAATGCCTGCATTACATCCTTACAACAAAAGAAATCATCTCCTCAGAAACATCAATATGAAATGTCATCTTAACCCTCTCAACGCCAAACGTCTATGTATCCTCATTGATAACACTTGCGAAAAGTGCCAACAACAATCATTCACATCATTCGTACAAATTCACTTATCTATCAGGATTGTCGCAGCATGTATGAATCTTGTACATGAATTAAATAAATACTGTCGATAGCTCACAATATTCGGTCATTTGTAATTTTCAAAACAATGGAAAAATCTGAATTTCTTATGTTGATAAAGCATTGCTTTTTAAGTGAGAAAAAAATACAGTTCAAACAAATCAATGTCTTGACAAGTGCTATTCGGGCTCTGCTCCATCGAGACAATTGATAAATAAGTGGTTTTACAACATCAATGGTGCTGAACTCTCTGCTCGCCCAAATTCGACACTTGTTCCAGAAATCATAAAAAAGTCCACAAAATAGCTTTGACTGGTCGAAAATTGAAGTTGCGGTAGATAGATGATATCTTAAAGATGACAGAAGGCAGTAGAGGCGGCAGAAAGCTCTATTCAAAGTTGGTACCGCGTTTGCTCACCGTCTATCAAAACAAAAAACAACGCGTCCACAATTCAGAGCGCTGTTTGGTGCTGCTTTAGTGCAATAAAAAGGATTTTTTAATGCGACACGTGACAACGGATATATGAAAACATAGATCCATCACACTGAGTGGACAGCATCCGGAGAAAGCCGCCCAAAACGACAAAGAAATTGAAATGAAGATGGAAAAAGTGCTCTTTCACCAAGACAGCAACTCACAAGTATCGCAACAATGACACAATTGCACGAATTACACGTTGAATTTCTTCCCCAACCATCGCATTCTCTGAATCTGGACTCTCAGCGACCACTAAATATTTGCAGACTTAAAGCGAGAAGAGAAGAAAGAAATGCTTGCCAAACCTGAAGCCCCTCTGGAGGCCAAAGATAAATGGTTCTACAAAAAAGGTATATTACTCTTGAAGGCAACCACGAGCATACTCTTAAAAATATCCCGACCTGATGCAAAAATGGCGGTTGTTGTTTAGAATAATACTGTGGTAAAAAGTACCTACTCCCGCCTCCTGCGCGTCACTACCCAAACGGCAACGGTGTACGCGCAAGAAGCGATCGGTCGGTATGCAGGTGCAATGTCTCCGCAGGGCCACAAGAGATGGCGTTCTTAAAATAACACATTGCACCTGAAGAGAGATGGAAGATATCGCTGTGCACAGCACTACTACGTGGGGATGGTAAAAGGCCCACGCTACAGATGCATGCACAATATGGCGATTGAGCTCCGTTCACGGGAGAGAGGGCTTCAGCCCGCTCTACGCATGACCCACAGCAATACACTGCATAACTGTACTTCTGCATTTTCAAATAATTACCAAGCGCGTGTAATATAACTAGTATTTATATTTTAAAAAATACTCACATATTATACTTACACATATAAGTCAGCGAATAGTGAACAGCGACGTGATGTCCATGACCTGGTGAACAACAGCAACAGTGAGCTGAAATCTAAAAGTGCATGAGGCGTGTCAAATAAATCTTACTATAATCATCGACCGAGTAGGTCACTTTGTTCCCGCATGTTTAACGGTCATTTTGTACAGTCGCAGTAAATTCTTCCGATGGAGCGATCGTCGCGCACACCCACTAGATGCGATATTTATTTTGTAGAACAATACCGCCGCGAATATCCATCAGATGCTCGTGGAAGTTTACGGCAATGATGTGATGAGTCGACTACATGTCACAAAATGGATCAGGTTGTTCAGAGAAGGCTGTACTGATACTCGCGATGAGGCAATGCATGAACCATCAGTGGTTTTTGACGAACATGTGCAAAAAATTGACGAACAAGTGCGAAATACCCGCCGCGTGATGCTTGACGACCTTCGCGAAGAACTTTCTGGCATTTCTCGAAGTTTCCTCGGTGATATTGTATCGAAAACACTTGGTTAGAAGAAGTTGTGTGCTCCATGGGTGCCCAGAATGCTTACACCAGAGCAAAATAGAAGTTTTTCCGGACTCTATCTTGACGAGGGATGAGACGTGGGATGACACCCCTGAATTCCAAATGAGCTGGCGGTGGATGTCTATGATACCTGCATGCAAAAAATAATATATTTATGAAGTATCCTGTGAATTTCAATCAAATACAAGCTACTACATATATAGATGTTGTAACCTTACTTTCTGCATGATGATAATACATTACCTTGTATAATCGTTTCTGTTTTTACGGCTTTAAATGATCCGATGGATTAAATGCGACCATCTGAGCATATCAAGCGTTTCCATGATCGTCGCCTGTTAAGTGTTGAGCAAATATTTTGCTGCCTTTGGAGACTTTCGGATGTGTTTTCTGAGAATGACGCTCCCAATGCGTCTTTCGGATCTTTGTTTCTATATGACAACATTGTGCGATTATTTTAAGCTTAATCGCTTCAAAGAAAATCGCGCACTATTGCGCGTTGTGTAAATTCTGAGAATTCCCGACCACATTCTTAGTCTCACTGTTTAATCTTGTGTTTTTTTTTTTAAATATGTTTAATGGAAGCATTGATATCGTACGCTGTGGCTTCTGTGACAGCTCACTCGTGCATTGTATTGCAAATAAATAAATATTTGTCGGACATTCAAATGTATTTCACAGATAGGATTAGCAATTTTGGCCTTGGACTGGCGAATCGAAATAATTTCCATTCCAGTAATGAGAGACGATCGTAGCAGCCCAGTGTGTAATATGTCGCACCTGATTCAGAATCTGAACGATTTTCATTGATAGAGCGTCGTTTAGTCGGTCAAATAGTTTTATGAAGATTTTTCCTCAACTTTCATATGGCGATTCCAATGAACTAAACCGCAGCGTTGGCCACTTCTCAGTATCGCTCGGCGGCAAAAAGTGTAGCTTTTGCAAAAAACGAAAGACCCACGAAGAACTTACCTTCGGAGCTATGTTTGTCTTGGAACGATACAGCGGAGTCAGTCGTCGGAGAAGTGTTTGCTGACATCTCGCCTGTTTCATCACGCGTCGAGCTCGTGACTCGATCTGTCTCGATATACAGCACGCGGATTATACACTTGCACTAAAATTGACATTAAATCGGATTCGTTTCCTTAAAAATCGACGGACGGAAACGTCACGATAAATGATGCGTGCGTCATCTACCTATACCGCTATTCGTGCCGCGATTAAATATCTCAGCTGTTGGCTCCGACGATTCTATTAGCATCACACTTACAATACATTCCGACATTTATCTCGCGACTTTTCCTTATTCCGAATATGGTTAAATTTACACGTGATTTTTTTGCGTTAACTCGATATTTACAACGCAAACACTCGCAATCCGAGCCTGGATTTGAATTTGACGTTTAAGCGAGGCCTTAACAAAATCTCCGTCGGCCATCATTTCGACACCGATCTTTTCATTCATCGGCCGCGACGACAATTTTCGACGACGAAAAAAATTCAATAATCGAAATAAAACCATTTCAAACGAAACGACAATTTTTTTCGGACGCGTCGCTCGTATTTATCGACCTGCAATAATTTGTCTATGATCGATATGCATTGTTGTGCAACGCTTTGCAGGTTATGTCAACCAAAACATTGTAAGCGAACGACGACGTAAACAGCATCATTCCGTCCTTATCGCGCATAATTATTTCATTATTTCAATTCGCATCAGTGGCCGTCAGCATTTCAATAACAACTAAATTCATCTTCATCCATATCTATAAATAAATCTTCGATATCAACGTGTCAAGGAAAAACTATTCGCTTACTACGTGCATAATATGGAAAAAACGGCGTATATTCGAATTTCAAAATTAGCTCCATTGATGACGCCCAGGCGCAAAAAAATCGACCATAAAACAATAAAACGCCGCATGCAAAATATCACGATGCATAAACAATTTTTTTTGTTCAACTAGCACCACTCGAGGAAGATTATAAAATCAATATTATATATTTTTAATAGCACAATCGTAAAAATGTATTTTTACTACGTTTAAATTAAACTCAATTAAAATTCATCATCCGATGCACCGAAGACTATTAAGTCCCGAGATCGATTTTATCGCTGTCGAAATTTTCGTTTGCATAATGTCGTCTCAAATCGTTGAATTTTTGCGTAATAAATGCTCAAAAAAATGACACAGAATGTTGAAGCGATTCGTCGAAAATAAATAAATTTGCAATAAATAAAGTCGCGTTTTTTTAAATTTATATATCAGCCATAATTGCGTTGCTCGAGAACAACCTTGGTATATGAAAAAGTAGCCATCGTCAAAGCAAATAAATTACGTCTCTTAACGACGACGCTTTAATTGTTTTTTCACAGAATAATATCCTCGCCTAAAAAATATATTTTTAGTCCGTTTCCCACGACGTGTGCGTGAGGCAATAATAAGAACGGATGCAAGAACTGATTTATCTTTTTATATTTATGATATTAAATTCGTCTTAATTGCTGATAAAAACGTATCGCTGATCGACAGATGTGGCTCTATAAATAAAATCCGAAATTTCGTCAATTAATAATTACTGGCTGAAAAGCGTGCTCATTTGGCGGCGCTTTTTCGCTGCGTCGCTGTACAGGTGTGCTGTTTTATCGACGCATCTTTGAAATGTCACATTACGACTCGCACGTCAAATATTCGAATTAATTTGATCAATTTCAAATGTGCTATCGTATGCTACTTTGCGTGATGATGCATACAAATTGATAAGAAATGTTACTGCATTTATGTATAAATATACAAAAGTTCACATAGCACTGTAACGCATCACTTCAATTGTTAGGAATTCCTTTGCTCGTTTATATGATTCAATTAATGTCGAATTCTGTGGAAATTTTAAAACAATTTACCAATAACATTTTAATTTCATTCGATTTGTGACAAATCTAAACGTCCATGATCTACTGCGGCTCAAAAAAACAATGCATAAAAATTAGGTTAGAAACGCACAACTGTCAAATATATTCGATCCTAAAAATGCGTTTAACGACCATTCAAAAATATTAAATGGGGTTTCTATACGCCAACACGAACGCATTTATATAAGCGCTTTTATTAAATATAAGACATGTTGCAAAATTGTGCACGTCAAAGGAAAAAAACACATTATATAAAAATAATAAGAATTTCCTCTTTTAATTAATTAAATGTATTAACGTAATCACAACAGCAAATTTGCAAGAAATGTGCACTAATGTGATAAAATCTTTATCAAACAAACCACTGCTGTATTTTTCATCAGAGCGAAATGCATTATTGATCGTTGCGCGCGCACACATTGCAAATTATTAACGCGACAGATAAATAACCGGTTGTTTTACATTGTTTTTAGATCTATTGCTAATTAATCATCCGATAAAATGAATGTGAATTTTATCCCACCCAGGTGATAAAAAATGTCTCTTTTTTTCGTCCTCAATTACGATGTGTGCATGTGTACGTTAAAGCATTCCAAAATGGTATTTGCAAAACTCGTAGAACCGCCTAATTTTGGATAAACAAGGCATTGACGCTTTAAGGAAAAGGCATTGAATAACCAGAATGAAAGGATTCATCTATTAAAAGCGTTCTTATTTAGTATAAATGACGCACGAATATCTATTATTATATGGGGAATGCAAATGCAAAAATGCACTCGACTGGTTTTTATGCTGATAGATCTGTTTTTAAACTTGTGTTTGTTTGTTCGTCAGGTTCGTGAGGGCAGACGAAGTGGCCAAGATCTGGGGCGGAAAGAGGAACAACGAAAAGATGTCTTTCGAAAAGTTCAGCCGAGCCATGAGGTACCATTACAAGCAACAAGTGCTGGTTTCGGTACCGACTGCCCGTCTGGTCTACCAGTTCGGTCCGAAGGGGCCCCAATTCTGACGGGCGCCTCGCGAACGCCCCAAAATCCACTAAGATGATGATCCACTTCAAAGGAAGATATGGTCGACCGTAAATGAAAATACGGTAGACTGGCTCGCGACCAGTGAGCGTCTTCGTCGAAGAAGGTGAAGATCCACGGGATCCGTTTGAAGTTCGCGCCATTAATAAAAGTGATTGTGAACAAGTTTATAACGATTGCAGTCATTTATTTTCGTTAAAAATTTGGCAAAATTGCATACTTTAAGACCTTGAATCAGTTAAAGATCGCCACACAAGTCTACCTTGATCCCACCAGATCTACTACTTGACCTCAGTTCTCAGAACGTTTATTATATTTATTGATAGATATAAATTTGTGTAAACTTACATGAACATATTGTAAATCTAAGGAATGTTAGTGTTTTGTTATACGTTTTAATTTATTTTGTCGTGCATAAGCTGTATTCGCGCGATATTAGCCCCCCGAATCTCTATTTATTTTTTATAAAAAAACATTTATTAACAATCAAAACGATGCTTTGCCAATATAATACAAGCTTATGCGAAAATACTTTATAGCAATTCAATCATCAAATTTATCCAACTGATCAAATTAGCAAAAATTCACCCCAAATAAATGTTATGGATGTCACATTCCAACAAATATTTTGATGTGAATAAATAAGCGTGTTTTTAATGCATAAGTTCATTTTTAATATGAATACCATGTATTAAATTAAATTTAAATTTATTAATATCAGCTCATTTTTTTACAATTACAATAAAACATTATGAATCCCATAAAATAAACAACAATTGACATTCAAAAACATAAACAGATGCTTCATAAACTGTCTAGATGTTGTATTCTTGGACATTGAAAAAGCCTTTAATATTGTCCGTTGAGATTCCCTTGCGTTTTGCATTAAAAATGTATTCGCATCGTTTTATGCATGCGATTAAAATGAATATTGAATCGTTTGATGTGTACATATTGTAATAATCAGTATTTTTTTTATATATTTATATTATTTTTTAGCTTCTATGTATATAAATATATGCGTTAACGTTTTTAATTATACAAGCACATTCAATAAATTTGCATTTATATTAATAATTCATTGGGAAATAAAAACCGCTGGTGTAATATCTTTTTAAAATCAGTCATTTTATAAATATTTTTTTTAAACGTGTACAGTTTAAATTAAGTCTAAAGCAATTATAATCGATGTGATATAAATAGGAAGTACTAACCGATTGAATGCGTTGTTTTTTAATTGTTTAAATAAATCTGAATGTTCTTTAAAAATTATAATAATTGTAACATATTGTTAATGGAAAAACAGGGTCTGATTGGACGTTAATACGCCCTTATAACGTAAAATCAAAATCTACCACCACGAAATTGAATTATGATTTAAAGAAATGATGATGTGTTTAGGTTTTTGTTCGCCTCTTTATTGATTAATATTATTTTTTGTACTTTTAACCTTTTCTGTAATTGATGCTTTAACTTTTTTTTAAACTTTTTTTTGTGGTGTTGTTAATGAAACCACTTAGGTTGGCGCACCTTCTCGGTGTGATCACAATAGAACACGTTTCGTTTCTGCATCACATTAATTTTAATATCCTCAACAACTTATTCTAAATGTGAACATAAACAACCATCAGCCTTATGTAAATAAATATTAATTTTGTATTTAAGCGATCAAATAATTTTTGTTTTTATTTTTTTTTTTTGTTGGACGTGGCTTTTACGTTAAGTGCCATAACTTAAAATAGTATTTAATTTAATGAGATTTTTTTATTTTCATAAACGGTTGTGTCCGAAAGTCAAAAAGGTTGCTCAATACTCTACGTTTTTATCTTTTATTATTTCGCTTGGGGGTTCGTTGACTATTTGATGCCTCAAATATAAAAAAAAAAATCTAAACCCCTTCCCAAGCGAATGTTTTACTGTATTTTATTAAATGTTTAAGATAAGTTATGATGCCAGGTGTACTCATTTACCATTATTACTTATGTCAATTTGTAAATATATTTTTTAAATAAATTTCTTTTTAGAAAAACAATATTTTATTAATACGACTGCGGCAAAAATCCATCCCTACTTTTATAAATAAATAAAAATATCAAATTTACATAGATTCACATCAACTTTTTTGTTTCGAAGTTGGCGCACCTGACGTATAAGAGGGACCCTAACAGTGAATTTGTTTGGTCCCGTGTATTTGTCGGCCATTTTGTTCAGTCATAGTAAATTCTTCCAATGAAGAAATCGTCGCGATAATCTATTTTTTGATTTTTCAGAACAATACCGCCGCGAATATCCATCGGAAGCTTGTGGAAGTTTATGATAGTAATGTGATGAGTCGACAACATGTCACGAAATGGGCCAGGTTGTTTAGAGAAGGCCATAGTAATACTCTCGATGAAGCAATGCGTGAACCATCAGTGATTTTTGACGAACTTGTGCAACAAAAATTGACGAACAAGTGCGAAATGACCACCGTGTGACGCTTGGCGACCTTCGCCAAGAATTTCCTGGCATTTCTCGAAGTTTCCTCGATGATATTGCGCCGAAAAAATTTGGTTAGAAGAAGTTTCATGCGAGATGGGTGCCCAGAATGCACAAACCGGAGCAGAGGAGAAGCTTTTCTGGGCTCTATCTTGACGGGGGATGAAGACGTGGGTGTATCACTACACCCCGGAATCCCAAAACAAATCTAGTTCGAACTCTCTCATTTCATTAATAGCTGTTACCACCAAATTACCGCCAAAAGTGCGGTGTGGCGATACATGGACGTTGCACTACAGTCAGACTATAAGTACTTGACGCAATGATAAGTTTTATGCTGTGTCTGCATGTATTTTATTACATATATTTTATGGTTTGTCATTTTTTTGTCTCGAAATTTTTGTAATAATTTGCATAACATTCAAACGGTTTAAATGTATGCTAAATATAAACATATTAATTCATACTCAACATAGAACCCATCGGAAGAACATCGAAAAAACGATGTCTCAAGCGGGTGAGACAAAGGATTTTTATTTTTATTTTATAGTGTTTACATCTAGATTGAGATAAAAACATAATCAACCCGTAGTGATTCTTAGTTTGAGAAAGGACGGAAGCTAAAAATAGTATCCGTCCAAGGCGTATTTGGCACAGGGACTGCCCACCAAGTTCCTGTGGCCAAGGGGTCCAGAAAAAGGATCGCTGATACGGCACAGGAGCGACTCTCTCTTGGCCGACGTGGCCAAATACGACCACAGAACTATATTTTATTTTAATTCTTATTGGGTATGCCGCAAAGGGGCCGTGCCCCATCAGGAACTGGAGGAAAAACACACTCCAGTGATTTTTAGTAGTGGCTGCCGTTGTGCAATATTCAGGCTTCGTCTCGCCGTTTTGTCACGTCCACGATGTCAAAGCCTGTGTAGCAATGCTCTCGTAGATAGCTTCATAGGTAATCTTGAGGTGTCTGCACACAAGACAACAATCAGCACTCGCCATTCTGGACATTTTGTCAAAAGTCTGAGTCTCTGAATCTGCATCCCTCAGTGATGGTTACGCCCAGGTAGACAGCATATTTATCAAAAACTAAACAGTCTTCATCCAGCCAAATGCGTGGATAACGCATAAGTTTGCCCTTGAGCATAAACGCTTTAAATTTTGACGGTACAAAAGTAAGTGTATTAGTCTTACTCCGTGTCCAAAGTATCCTTAAGGCTGTATTTGTCCTATCCTCCAGTTCTGATCTTGAATCCCCGCATGTTGTGAGAATAAGGTCATCGGCATGTGGTGTTAGCATGCAATCCTGTGGGAGTACCAGGTCAAGGGCATCGCCAAGCGAGACATTCCAGAGCATGAGCCCCAGAACAGATCCCTGTCGAGATCCCATCGACAGAGAGCGAGTGATCAGCTCACATCCAGCCGGTGCAAAAACAATCCTATTGTAGTAGCTTCGTATTAATTTAATCATATTATTGGGCATCTTGTATCTACCCAGTTTGACGACAATCATTGCCCACCATGACAGACATAGTACCGTAAAGAGCTAAGAATCTACTTTTCATTGTGCTTGGTTTCAAGAAGTTCAACATATAAATCCAATATGGGAAGTTCAATAATACCCGTTTGAACAAAGCGTTAGGCGGGGTTTTACCGTATAGTAATATTTATCCTTATGACCGATAATCCTAATACTTCCGTATATTTTTTTAAATTATTTTTTAAATGTGCTTCGATAGTAAAAGTTTACGCGAAAAAAATCAACGAAAATTGTGTGCTATCAACGGTGTTAAGGTTCATTTATCGATATACAAGCTTTACTCACTGCTGCACGGTCCTGAGAGAAAAGTGAATTTGTGTGGACGATAAGCTACGAATATACGAATATAGCAACTCAATTTAAAATTATCTCGCCAATAAAAGGGTTAAAAGCGCTCGCTGGCCCTAAAAGCAGCATATGTGAGCAGGAGCCATAAACTAATGACGCACACATTTCGACGTTTTCCATGTCAACAAAAGATGCAGACGTAACAACCTGTCCGGTGAGATAGTCTCGCAAATAAAAAACCACCAAAAAAACCTAAATGCCATGAGAAAATATAAAAATATTATTTACATCTAAGATAACCTCTAGAAGCACACGAGGGCGTGGGCGTCCCAGAAGGCTAAATCTCCGAAGATGCACATTATTTTTTATTATTGCGAACCGCCATGGTTTTCGTGCATGGTGATATCTCATTCATTTTATTATCGTATAACATGACATAAAAGCGACAAGATTGAATTAAAACGTGCGATTATTTCAAATTTGTCCGAAGGGGGCAAAGCGTTTTTGTCCATTATAAAAAAATCATTTTATTAGGAGACGACGCATATTTGATTGGATAAAATCAATTCACAAATGACCTCACTGAAAATGATCTCAGTCAACGTCAATATGATAGTTCTGCGAATCATTTTAGTGTAATTCAATCAACACTCTCATCTTTACCATTTGGATAATGCAATAGAAGCGCGCAAGCGTGAAATCAATTATTAAGCATTTTAAAATCATCCGAGACTTATTTTGCACATTTTTAATCGTTAAAATGGTGCGGGTTTGCTCCATAAACGCGCGGAAAATGTGTTGGCTGCACTGCTAATGCGCCATCTTTGATGCGTAATATTGACATTTGACGGCTGTAATTTTGACATTTTTATTTAAATAATGACCATATAATCAATACCATTATAGATATTTAATAAAGACATGCTAATTTATATCATGCAAGATTTCCACTGTAGAAAATATAGTTTATGATATGGAAACTTAAATATTTTGTCAGCCCGAGGGTCATCTTGCTAAAAAATCTCCACGGGCTGCTTTTCTTATGCAAATTTTATGATTTAGTCGCGTTTTGCAGATTACGAAAGTCCTCCAAAATATTTTATTTGAATGTGTCGTTGCCAGCTTAAAATAAACGGACGATTAACCTGGATATTGCGATATATGATCATTGTGAAGAAATTCACAATCACAACGCTGCTTTCATACACCGACATTTGGATCATGATCCTTAAATGGAACACGTCACTCAATAAGTTCGTAGGATGACATATATTTGGCGCCACAATTGAAAAGTCCGTATGATTTTTTGAAAGTCCAAACTATTAAATAATATATATCAAAATTTCACAATAATCTGACATTTAGTTCACAAATTACATTGGATTTCGTGATGCTACTTTTGTAAATTTTCAAAACAATGGAAAAATCTGAATTTCGTAGTGTTGATAAATCATTGCTCTTTAAGTGGGAAAAAAATACAGTACAAACAAAGCAATGTCTTGACGAGTGTTATTCGGATTTTGCTCCATCGAAAAAATTGGTAAATAAGTGGTTTACTAACATCGATGGTGCTGAACGCTCTGCTTGCCCAAATTGGGCACCCCTTTCCAGAAATCATGAAAAAGTCCACAAAATAGTTTTGGCTGATCGTAGATTGAAATTGCGTGAGATAAATGACACTTTAAAGATGATAGAGAGATGAGAATTCGAAGTGGGTACCGTGTTTGCACCCTATTTGTCAGATTTATCCCCCCTCCGACGATATTCGTCTCCGACACATCTGAAACAATTGTTTGTGCGAAATCGTCGACGAGATTGCGAAACAATAAATATAAATGATATATGCAATATGCTCATTTTGAAAGACATCGCTAATCTGTCCAAAAGACGGCCTTCCATTAATGATATGTTTTAGCACTTCTTTGTGTTTTCCTTTTAATCTTTTTTAGAAACATTTACATAACCGTTCGGTAGTTTTCCACATAAAAATCGATTAAAGCCATTCGAACGCATTATTACAAACGTCCAAAAGAGAGAGCGCTGTTACAATTTATGATGATGGTTTGAACTTTCGTAGGTCATCCAAAAATATGCATTTGAAGAAAATTGATAAATCTGAAGCATATTTTGATCAAGTCGAAGAAATTTTGAAATTCATAAAAATGATCATTAATCTGCATATAAAATCATAATCAATTGATTGTTCATCCGTTCGCCTTGCCATATGACATACCCACGTCCATTTCAAATACTTAGCCACAATTATAAACGTAACATACGGATTAGAATAAATGAATTTTATTTGGGGCGATTAAAATTATTTTTTAAATTATCGAGAATTTTCTATAGAAGTAAGAAGTAAGCATCAAAATCAGCGCCATCTTGTTTTAATTATTATTTTATTTTTCATAAATTGCAAGAGACATCTATTGAGGAAATGTAAAAATAATGTATTATTATAAATATTTTTAATACAAGCAAGAGATGTCACAATTAAAATTCTGTTTATATAAAAATATAATTATTTTTAATTTTAAAAAATGTGATAGTGTGAGTATAAACTTAGTTTATTTTAAGATATCCTTATATTTTGATAAATTAAATATTACCACAATGTCTACAATATCATTTGCCACAAAATTATATTTTCCTGTGATAAATTTCCCATTACCTAATTATGTGCCGTCAAAGCAATTCCATGAAAAAATCCCGCAACATTAATCTACCAAAACATATAAACTATAAAATTTGAGACATTGACTTCCTGTATATTTATGCACCAAATTCACATTAAAAAAATGTGTCAATCACTAGGAATAATGTTTAAATATTTATTTATTCGATGTTATCATTGCAACTTATTTCGCGGGATTAATGACAGCCCCTTGCGCGCGCAGCTGTGTACATTCATAATTCCATCATGATAAAATATTCCTGCATACCACTAATCAAACACATTTCTTACAAGTGTTAATAGTATAAGATTATCCTGAATACATTCAATGCTTTTACTTTCAATCTGTATTAAAATTAAACATATTCGTTAGAACTTGATGTCCTGAGAGGAGGAGAGGTAAGCGGGAACAAAGAATATTCGCGTATTTTGAGATCTTATGTTTGGGCTCAGTTTTTGTTTGGTTTCAGTATTGTATTAGTTCAGATGAATCGAAAACAGGAGGACAATCGAGAAGTTATCGCAAAGGCTAGGATCCGCACGAAGCCCTCGCCAGAATCAAAGCGTGGATGCAGGATAATCGCCTGCAGTTAGCGGCCAAGAAAACGGAGGCAATAATATGCAGCAGACGAAGAAGACCAAGGGTCAAGCAGCTTGTTGTTGGAGGACACAAAGTGGAATACAACAAAACGCTGAGATAGTTCGGGACCTCATGGACAACAAGCTGATATTTTAGTAAACACATAGAAGAAGTTGCGCAGAATGTGGTCAGTGAGCTTGGACGGCTCATGCCCAACATTGGAGGGTCAAAGACGTGCAGAAAACGTACCATAAACGAGGTAATAATGTAGATCCTTCTGTACGGAGCCTCAATATGGCACTGGTCGCTCAGATGCCACACCAACAGAAAGAAGCTCACCAAGGTCCGGTGACAGGGAGCGCTCTGAGTCACCGCAGTGTACAGGATCTGGACCAGGAGGGAAGCCTGGAAACAGAGATAAGATCAGTCCAGCAGGAAAGATGGACCCACCGACTTATCCCAGTCGTAAGCCGGTGAAGGGCCTGAAAACACGGCGAAACGACCTGCCGCTTGACTCAGGTGCTCACTGAGCATGGATACGTCGGGGCATACTTGAAACAGATTGGCAAGGAGGCATCCATTCCGAGCCACCACTGTCAAGCAAAGGTCGACGACGCAAAACACACCATCGATGATTGTGAGGCTTGGGTTCCTCAGAGGAACATGTTGAAACAAGCACTCGGGGTAGCCGAGCTCAATGTTGACAACTTGGTCCACAGCATGATGGCAAGCAAGAAGAACCTTTGGCGCGATTACTTTGAAGAAATCCTGAGTGCCAAAGAGGGCAGTAAGAGAAAGAGGCGCAGAGTAGCTCTCCAACACTAGAATAGGACCAGTTACCTAAGGTCAGACTACCTGTCCCCCTGAAGCAATGTGAAAAACAATACCAGGGAACAGAGACGGATAAGGGAGGAGTCAGTAAGAATCTGACACTAACCTGGAATTCAAACCCAGGGTGTCTTATACAAATTCCCCTCCTACAAGAAAACAAAAATGATCCGCATTGACCACTGCACAAATACATTTAAAACTCATCCTATAAATCCACTTTTCTCTCAGCACCGCGCAGCATGAATAAAGCTTGTATATCAAAAATTGTACCTTAAAACTGTTGTTATTGTTTTGCTCGTAATATATTTTTTTAATGTTCAATTTGAATGGCATCTGCTTGCTGTGGTTTGACTATTTTTGTCTATTAATATTTGCGAAAATAAAAGGAATCAAAGGAAGGAAATAAAAAGAATTATCAAAACAAATGCCTGTTCTCAAAACGACACGAACAATGGAAGGATGGATGTAATTTATAAATGAATGAATCTTTAGTTCTTTGGAAAGACTGATTGATTTTTCGTTAATAAATAAATGTTACAAAATTTCGTCGGGATGGCCGCGCTAGCGCACGGGTCCGTTCTTCTATCGGGCCGTGATGTTACTGGACGAATGAATGGGAATAGACGGGCGTCAAATAGAAAGACTCTCTTCTCTAAATAACTATTTATTTCACATGAGAGAGAGATCTGGCTGCAGGAGGGACGACCTCCCGTAGCCAAGGCTAACCGACGACTCCGCCGATTCCCGCCTCCTGCGCGTCACTCCCCAACCGGCAATGGTGCACGCGCAAGAAGCGATCGGTCGGTATGCAGGTGCAATGTCTCCGCAGGGCCACAAGAGATGGCGCTGTTAAAATAACACATTACACCTGAAGAGAGACGGAAGATGTCGCTGTTAACAGCGCTACTACGTGGGGATGGTAAATCGTCCACGCTACATGATCATAAAATCTAGCACGAACCTAACAAGACCATCATGATCAAATTTTTACTTATTATCCATCTCATTCTACAAGGATAACATTACGGTGGTGTGAGAAATTGGCCATCCATATATTCCAAACTCTAAACTCTTAATATTTATACAATGCAGAGAATTCGTAGAAAATTCCACTCCATGGTTTTAGACTATTAATGATTAGGTTCACCTCCATCATCGATTCCATGACAAATTATACAATCTAGGATGAAGCTACATATAAAACAATTTTATGATAAAGACAGTGACAATAAGACGTAGATGTAAGCAATGCTGGGATACAACTAAGAAAAGGAATACATCATTATTATTTTATCATTTGCGCCGAATTCTCAACGAACATTTAAATGTGTAAGGGTTCCTTTAACACACGAACTTGCTATCGATATATGAGTGTATCATAAGACGCAAGATACCCCTCTCTGTCTTCGATTTTCATTTCGATTGTCACCAAAGTGTTGACGATATAAAAAATGTACCTTTTTGAATAGCATTATAACTGGTGGTGATCCAATTCACCTAAGCCCAGATTGACTTTAAATAATGTGATGTGGAAATGTTTTTGCTTTTAAACCGATTTTTTTAAATAAAAAACACGAAAACTCCTCGGTCCCCCTAATATATACACACACAATTAAAAAGAGTTCAGTTTGATCGCGCGTACAAAATAAAACTTTCATATCGATGACCAAAAACTACGATTTATTTCATCGAACCGATTGTTTTTTCCGCAAGATATGCTTCAACAACCATAAAGATTGAATTTGCCGAATTCCGCATGATTTTTTATTGCGTTTAATCTATTTTCGTATCGTTTTTTCACGGCAATTATGCTATTTTCAATGTTTTAGCGGTCATAAAACCAACTTTTACCATACACCCAGTTCAATACATACGTACATATAATTTAATTCCCTTTCTACGGAAGTATTTGTCATATTTCCGAAATAACTACACATTATTTTTAATTATTCATCCATTTTTGATCATGATTTTTCCCCCCCTAGGTCAGATGTGACATATTGATATTGCCAGCTCATCGTCCATATTTCACATTCACTGAGCGCCATCGATCTCATCAATCTTTCATACCTAATTTAATTATTCACCATTGACCGATCATCGCTGCAGGTCGCATTAAGCATGATCTACAAATTGATTCCAGTCATGAAACTGATGGATTTTCCATGAAATCCAACCGCCATGATTACACCCTTGGAACGCTGTTTACATATGCATATCGCAATGATATTTTTTTCCATTTGATTCTGTGTTAAAATAGTACATTATATGTGTGTAAGTAACATGTGGATTAGTATAAGCAAGAGTAAGTTTTTCTAGCCTCAATTGTTACGTAGAGCGGGAGCATCCCACTTCTGACACCAATGTTATATGGAGTGGGAGCGCCGAGCAACTTCTTCGGGTTACGCGCCACTCCCACATATTCTGCGAAATGCTCGAAGTGCACATGGATCCGTTCTGATTTTATGCCGGTGATTTTTGCATTAAAAAATGTTAAAAAATCTATCACTTTTGTTCATCCAATTAAACTTGCTAAGTAACATTTTCAAATTTATTTTGTATATCTTCCAATTAAAAACTACCTCATTTTGGTATTAAAAAACCAATAGACATTCCAATAATATTTTTCTTGTAGGCTTGGCAAAAGCATTGTTTCGTCTGCAATGCGTGTTTGCCCAATTTAAGCACAAATAGCATGCAATGACCAAGATAATCTCCATTCCACGTTAAAAAATGTTATGACATAAGAAAAAAGTATTAATCTCTTTTCGGTTCTAGATTTGTTTCATATAAAGTTGCAGTCCAGGAAGTATTTGACTCACGTGCATCTCATTCAGATAATTCAAGTTGACAACTAGTGTACTTCAAATGATTCTATTATCTTTAGACAATAATATGACAAAACAGATGTTCCATATTTTTCAGATAAATACTTCAACAAAAAATGATATTGACGTGTAATTTATTGACTATTGTGTAATACAAGTTCATTCAAATAATTCTATTGAACTTCTTATAAATGCATTTGAATATGATAACAGATACTAAAAATCAATAACCTTTTTAATGCATACACGATTAAAGGTCTTCTTGCATGGCCTAGTTATAAAAGGACCTCAAGCCTCAAACAATCTAAGGGCATCCACCATGCAGATTATTAATATGCATTCGGAAGCGGATGCAATTTATAAATATTTTTATAAACAAAGCAAATAGTTATTCGTGTGCAATTTATTGTCCTTCATCGTCCAGCAGCCATGAAAACTATCTATTTTTTGTCTACAAAATAGCCATAAATGGATAGTAAATGCGCAATAAAATAACTAGAAGCCCAAATAGCATCCAGTGCCGTTGTTTTAATTACTACCTTAAAAAAGCCATATTAACACTTTACAGTCCGGGTGTTCCGCACTAAACATCGCCCAAATTCCGAGTGATGTATGATACTTTTTGAGTTGAATTGTACGAACAGGCATCGTTCTATATAAAAATCACATTTGGATTGTGTATTGGAACGTGTTCTATGACATATTTGCAAAAAAAAAAAAAAAAAATAGGTGTATCGATAAGTCCTTGCCGATTTTGTTAAACGTCTGTTTGTGACCAGACACGGTGAAGACAACATCTCCGTATGATTTTTTTAAATAAATATTAACGATAACATCACATTCGGCATTATATGTTACTATTTTTCGACCAGGCGTACAACCCTGATGGCCCTAGAACTGGAAAACCCTTAAATTTTGATGAGCACATTTTTGAGAGCCGTAGTGGAAACAGATACTCGATTAAGTATCGAAGAAGCAGAGGGTGCATTCACTGTGGTCGACAGCTTAAGAGCATTTAAAACGTATCGAGAAGACAAATCGAATGAGGGTTTGGATGCCGCACGAACTATCCGAAGATAACAAAGGAGAGCGACGAAACACGTTGAAAGTTTTGTTGTCAAGGAAAAACTTCGTCCCGTTTTGTGCCGAACTGTGACTGGAGATGAGAAATGAGTTGTTTATGACAATCCGCAAGGAAGCCTGGATTGACCGCCTGGTTTGGTAGGATATTCAAGGAATTATTCATTGTGAATTTATGAAACCTGGCGAAACAATAACTGCAGATGTATACTATCAGCAATTGGAAAGGGTTAGTAAAAAATGAGAGTAAATCATCGAGAACTAATCAGAAATAATTCAGTGATTCTGCAAGACGACAATGAACGACCCCATAAGACTAAGGAAACAACTGAAAAAATTAGGGAAATTAAAATGGGAAGAACTTCCATAGCCTCCATATTTACCAGACCTGGCTCCAATAGATTTTCTTCTTTTTCGATCTTTGGCACATTCTCTAAAAGATAAAAGATTTCGAAACGCAAATGTCGAAATCATATTTGTACATATTTCAACTCAAAACCAGAAAAATTCTTCAAACGAAGAATTGAAAATCTATAGGAAATAGTAGATAGTAATGAAGGAAATTATATTTTAAAAGATTTTGTAAATAAAAATGTAAAAAAAAAAAAAATTCTTTCATTGTTAAACAATCGGCAAAGACTTTTCGATACCCCTAAAACAATTTGCTATATTTTGCTGACAAATGAAATTTTTTACAACCTAAAGTTACGCCATTCTCGTTACACGTAAACGCGGACACGGACTGTAAAGAGTTAAAGTCATTAAATGATATCATATTCGAGACAATGTAAATCTGGTCAACAAAAGTACACAGCAAAGTGCAAAAATTGAATTTAATATCCATATCCGCAAGGACACGCTCATTATCAACTTCGAGTGGCCACTTGCGCTTTGAGCGCGGAATATAAACCAGCAGACTGAGAGGGCTTTCATGATTGTACAGATCATAGAAGCCCCCGGGTACGCATTTATCGCCCGAAAATGCCACAAAAAGCCCTAAAAGTGGACGGAGTGACCACAAGGTCTAACTAGTCCGCTTTTCGGACCGCTGATATGACGAATGAACGCCTCGCTATCAGATGCTATACTTGAATATGTCTACAGAACGATTACAATCTCCCATTACAAAACGAAGTTGTCCGAAGAAGACTGATCGGATGGGTTGTTTAAATTTTACAATGTTTAAGTGATAGCGAAGAAAAGAGGGATTAGACAAATTAGTGTGTATTCTAAAAACGGACAGAGCCAATCAGTGTTGATTCATGTATAGTAGAATGTTCATATTGGTGGTTCCAAAGTTGATGCAAGATGGATGGAGCCGAAATTTGGCTTTAGAATGAAAATCTTGAGTCCAGAAAACATAAGACAAATCAACGAAGATCACAGCATCTGGTATCTGAGAAGATCTCGAACCAAGATCTATATCGCACACGCAATATACTTTGCATAACTTTGTTTATTTATCCAGATATTTCAAGTCTGCTCTAAAAAAAATCCAACATAAATGGAAAAATGTGTTAAAATGATTGATATTCCATCTGATATGTATACAATCAGGACGATCTTAGATACGGCGCTTGCGTCTTCATCAACTCGACAATCAATCATCTCTGGCCTATAAAAGCATGCTGACAATACGATATGCCTTAAATATCGATGCAAATTTATGTAATATTATCATTTATCAGGATAATAATATCTTGATTCTTTACAGTCCGTGCGCGCGTTTACGCGTGATAGAAAGCTAAATTTAAATTTCATCATGCTGGTGCGCGCACCACAGATTGAAAACCACCGTTGTGTTTAAATACATAGATGCGGTAAACTCTTTTTTAGGGACGGTTGAAATTTCGTTTCAATCTATTGGCTGGTTTGAGAATTATATCAATTTTACGAAGGAAGTAGAGTTTTATGAATTTATTGCTAAAATCGATGTTTAGCGTGGAGCGCCCGGACTGTAAAGTGTTAACATTCATATTCTTGGCTTAAAATTTGTTTTATTCACTTTATAATTTATTCTAATTTCCAACTCTGAAATATTTCTTTAAAAAAACTCTATGTATTTACTTCGGTCCAGATCCAGATTTAGATCCAAATTTTTTAAAAAATATTTAATGATTTTTTTCTGGTTAAATTGTCTGGTTGCATCGGGATTGATGCTAATTCGTTATTGTATCATTTTTACGGTCGTCTTTGATGCTAATTGCTGATTATTCTCTATGTAATTGCCGTAAAATCTTCATTTGCATTCAATAGAGACAGTACCGACTTCTTTTCTCATGCTTTTAACTATGCATAATTTTAACGTTTCTCCGTATAACAGCTCCAAATTAAATCATTTTTGCCCGTTTATTATTTCGATTATTTCTGACGTAATAATTGATTGATTGCCTGCATATGATCGATTGTGCTGAAGTCAGCGTGTTGAAAATTACTAACTTGAATTTTAAAATATCAGACTAATTAATAAAGGCCTTGCAATCGGCTTTCTTGTGAAGATATTTAACAAACCAATCAAAGTTTTGATCCAAACTCCGTATATTTGCGAGTGGTTAATGGAATCCTAACGCATAGTTGCTCGCTATAACCGTGATCTCAATACACAGCGTCGTAAAACAAGCAGTTCGACACTAATTTTTACTCTTACTTCTGAGCTAATAATTAAACGGTTTGCAGAAAATAAAATCAGGTTTGCCAGGAATAAATCCATAATTATTGGCACTGATTGAATTCTATTGATGATCGTATGCAATTAAGTAAACATTAGTAATGGTCATTCTTTAAGACTGACGAAGAACATGAACATCAGACATGCTGCTTTTTTACGACTAAATCTGGAATGCGAGCAAGGCCAATAAAGCCATAATCAACGCACAAGATGTGTTGACAAACTTCTACGTTTGTGCTTAATGAAAATATAAATCTTAATGGAGGCTTAAAGAATATCCTTAGATCAGGACAACATTCAAATGTAATTGATGAGCTGCTGAAATGGCTAATTGAATCAATTCAAACTCCCACATTCATTGTAAGCCTGTCAACTTCGAATTTTCTATTTTAAATAATAGATTTTTGCAAAGGAGTGACGATACTCATATGATGACACCACGCCTGACCTCCCATGAGGTGGCATGTATCACATCAGCTTAAAACGAATCATAACGCTTAATTATCACCGAACGAACGAAGTCCTAAACGTGTTCCATCGTTCATCGCAGCCGCCGACTCGTTGGTCGGGACCATTTTCTACGGATCCGCGCATCAAGCGGGCCTTGTCGACGCTATTATACCATTTCATTGCAATCACTGCAAAACAATCCGGCACAAATGCGACATGCCGTCTGTCAACGCGTTCGTCCATCTTTCTAATTGATTACAATTCCATGAAATGACACAACTTCTGCGCCAAATTAATGCGAACACTTTCGTTTGGAATTTTCATGGAAAAAAATCGCAAATTCGAATTCGGAGAGCCGTCGCTTAAATCGTGTCACGTAGAAGTGTACTATTTTGACCATAAAATTTGGTCGGTTCTCATAATTAATTTAAATACAGAGTGAAATCGCATTTTTTCGTTTTTGCTCAGCGAACATGCTCGGAATATGTAACTCCAAGCCAACAGCTGATCGAATGTAAGCCGGTGTAAATTTATTCATTATACAGCCCCGTCGAAAAGTACAGTTGCCGTATTAAAAGCGTATTTTTCTGATCAATATTATCCTAGCTAAAAATCGATTATCTTCGATGAAAACCTATACTCTACTATCCTCCTAGTAATAGGAGAACCAAAGAGACGTAGAGTATAATCCATGCATTCGCATATTTTTGTTGTTTTCGATCAAGGCATGCGGTACCCATCCTACCCACATAACACCCATCCTATTCGTTTTTTCGTGGATCTGACTCGATTAGAGATTTTATTGCATGGTTCTTCAAAATACGAAGGTCCTTCTGTTCTCGGTTCATCCCTTAAGCTTCTATTGTCCGATTTAAATTTCTGGAACCTGTTACCACTTCACAATAAACATATTTAAGTGTGTTGTTGACTTTTATAAAATTTTAACCCAAATCAAAAATAAGCAGCATACAATACCGTATGTGGACTTATGTTTTATAATTTGTTTAACTTCATTATTTGGTAAGATAATGTAGTTATCATCGGTATCCGTAGTAGTTTTTGGGCGGTCCGGTCTTTTGCTGTCCTTTAAAGTCCCAGTCTCCAGCGTCTTTTAATGATAAAACACACTCCCTTGATGTAAATCTTCATTTTTTATAAATTTCCCCGATTATAAAAGCCAGTATTTAGTAGTTTATCTATCTTCTAATATATAAAAATGAATTGGGTTTTGTTCGTTTGAAATGCGCTGCCATACCGTTCATCAGATTGCGATAAAACTTCGTCTACTTATTGATAAGGATTCCGCAAATAATATAAGCATAGTCTAATATATAAAAATCAATGTTTGTTTGTCCGTATTTAATGCGCTGCCATACCGTTCATTCGATTGCGATAAAACTTTGTTAAATTATTGATTGCACTTTCTCAAATAATACAGGTATAGTACAATTAATTTAAAGTAGATCTTATATATAAACTTATTGTCGATATGAGCATATTATTATCACTTGGAAGATCTGAATTACGTGTGCTCAAATCTTATTTGAAGATAATAGTCCGCCAATCATTTATCCCGTTGATGAGTAATCCCGCATATGCTGCGCACGGACTCAAGTGATTCAGAAAGAGCTTTCGCGTATATTGTTGCGGTGTCTCGCGTCTCATCATACATCGATGGCAAAGTCGTGTTGTAAAGATACCCCTACACGTTTAAATATCAACAATCGATTTACGAAAATTAACTCAATAATCGATGGATTAAAACAGTGAGTGGCCAAGACATATGAGAACCCATCCCAGGTTTTAATCGATGACACAATTGCGTGACAATTAATATATACAAATACACCGTCAAAAGACTCAATTGCGTGCTCCATGAACAACTTCAACGCCATAATCCGGCCCAAATGTGATTAATTCAAACAATATGAGGTCGGATTCATAAAATACAAATATTTTTATACATATAATGAATAACATTTGATTTGGCAAGGGTTGTATCTCTTGTAGATTGCCTCAAAATTGCGTTTTTCATTCGGATAAAATACAGGGAATTTAATCACAAATGCTGCTGGATGTCTTACCTGGGTGCCTGTGTTCCTTCGATGTCGAAAAATCAAAATCTTCACGTCGATAATGAAGACATTGACGTCGTAAATGGCGTCAGATAAATAACGTAGTGCATTCTGTGCCGGTTTGTTTTCGTATCGCCTTAGCGTCGTTGCTATTATACATTTTATACGTCGTTCAAAAGCGACAATACATTTCGCTCTTGTACATCGATAAGAAAGGAAGTGCCACACTCTAGTCTAGAGAATAGAAACTATACTAGAGACGACCGTTCGATCGTTTCGAGTGCCATTTTCTAATTTGAAAAATTAGCTAACGAGTGCTCATTGGATTTGAAGATGTTTCGACCGATCTGAGACTGCGAATCGTCGGATTTTCCGTGGAGGATTTGAGCACATGGGATTAAAGGTGATTTATTTTCATTTCGATAATATGCGGGTTATTTTTATTAAACAAATCTTAGAGATCTAGAATTTCAAAAAAAATCGATTTTGTTTTTTTTACATTTTTTCAAAAATTTGACTTTTAAAATTATAATTTCCAAATAAATTTCTAAAATTCTAATTATTTACGAAATTATAGCTGTTTTAGTGAGACGGCCACTAAGCAAGTCCTACCAGAATGAAATCTTTAAACGCGTTTTTCTCGAAACTACTTTTTTCAACACGGTTGACATTATATCTCAAATTTTGATTGATTAATTTTCCTTCAAATTTAATATATATCTTTATTATATAATTTTTTATTGTTCCTACCAGATTTGTATCAAAATATTATTTTTAACTATTTAAAAATAAATTAAAACTATGAATAAATAAGGCCCAAAAATGACTTTTTTTAAACAGTCACCATTTTATGAAAATAAAATTATTTTATTTATTTGAGGTAGGAACTATAGCGACCTTTTTATTAATTAAGAATCTTTTTTGTTTTATCAATTTTAAATTATTAAAAGGGTTAAAATCGTGTCAACCAAGATAAATCCTTTTTTTTACACCTTACATTTAACCAGCCTATAAAATTTTCAATTTTATTATTTTTTATTTTTTTATTTTATTGTTTTATTTTAAAAATGTCAAAGAATACCCGGTAAAAAAATGTATATCAATTATATTTCTTGTTTCTTTGTTACCAAACTTGAAAAAACACCCAAAAATTATGCCTCTAGACTGGAATACTGCCTTAATCTTCAGGTGGCATTTAACTTCCTTAATGATTCTAGACGTATTTAAGTTCTCAATACTTAAATACGCCTAGAATTATTATAATATATCGAAAAACTCTATAAAATACATCCAATAAATATCCACTAGCGAATTTCCCGCCTTTTTTTGGGCGGTCGTATCACCACAACCACATATTTAAACATTTTGCCGCTTATTTATTAACCACAAGTATGATGTCATTTAGAAATAAAATCGAAACCACGTCATAAAGCCAAAACCAAGTCAAATTTGAAACGCTACTTGAATTTGTGAGAAATATTTCGCCAAAAAAATCATCTTTAGCGACGGATTTTTAGATAAATATGATAAGCAACTTCTAGAATTGGATGATATGGGTATTGGCGATATGTGGTTCCAACCTCAACGCATCCCACGATGGACATTCTGCACAAGGGAACGCTGTAAACTGGTCACCGAAATCGTACAATTTAACGCCTTTATGGATATTTTTAACGGATATATCACACATTACTATGTTTTATTTACATTTAAAATGAGCGTCCTTATTGAATGACCCCGTATATCAATTAATTTAAATTTGAGCATCTAATGTATATTTTTAGCGACAAACTGATTAGATTACGTCAAATAAAAATGCATATAATTTTAAACAAATCAACATAACGTTAAAACGTTCAATCAACTTTATCTCAATGGTTAAATTTGAATAATTTACAAATTAAAAATATTAACAAATTTATACGGATTAGATCATCGGGGATTTACTGCTAAATTGTACATATTCATTCGCTTTTTCGCGCTTAATGTTTGTTATTTAACGGGCATGAATTTAAATGTCGCAATTAGTATTCGACAAAGAAATATGTGCGGTTTTGTGATTTGAATTGTTACGATGCGCTTCCACAAATAATTGCTTAATCGATTGCTGGAAACGATTTATAATCAGCTTTAAAAATATAATTTATCGTTTATTTTCATTGGAGCAAAGTTAACATAGTTTCATATTATAAATGCATTACATAATTTGTTTTTGCATGCTTAAATTCTAAATTCGCCAAAACAAAATTAAATCCATCTTAATAAACGCAATCGAGTGGCTTAAACATTTAAAAAATATAAATTCCGCCCATTAAAAAATTATTTTCATTTTTAATACGTTTTTAAAATTTTATTGCATAAAATCGATGAATATTTGTCTTTATATTTTTTCGCATTTATTTTGCATAAATATAGCCTATTTTAATAAATAGATCACGTACTATAATATAAAACCGAATCGCAACGGATTTTGAATTTAAATCGCGATTTGAGGTCATGGTCGGAAAAAGTCCTTTGTGAGAAATCTCGATTCAATGTCACTTTGACAGTTCGCATAGAAAGATGTCACGCGACTTAACATCAATAAAAATGATATTATTTAACTCATTACGACTTAAATATATTTTATAAAACACTTTATATTGATTATAATTAATAAATCGTTCGTAAAAAAAAATTAAAAAAGTGTTTATAATAAATTAAAAATAATTGCATAAAAATAGAAATAATTGAATAAATTCACATTTTTACATTCATGTGAACTAATAAATTACTAATTATTAATTCTATTAATGATTCCTGAATTGAATGACAGCATTATCTTTTTTATTAATGGGCTCTGATATTTTTATATGGTCAACCAATGTCATGTCGACCTATTGTAAGAAGAACTTTTGAATACAAAATATTCGCTTATGCCTATTACATAAATAATTGACCTTTGTAATCAATGCACGATACTTGAGCTATTAAATAATTTGCAAATCGTTTGAATTTAGGCACGTTTAAAAAATAATGCATAAATTTATCCGGAAACCGCACAAACTAATATTTGAATGAGACTATGTTTTACTTACAAAAGATAAAATCGTAGAACAAATATTGTCAGAATTTCGGTGGTGCGTAATGCAATGCAGCACTGTTTATTTTAAATTATTCAAGACTTGCAGATCTAGTATCGAATGAGATTCTGTTCCTTTTATACGTGTGTCCAAAAATCTATACGCGTTATTTAAAATAATACTAAATACGTCCACGTTTGATTTGATTTAGAATGAAATAATTTTGTTAATAATTGTGATATAAAAATACATAACAATGTCGCAAGGATCGAGACAAAATCTCTTAGAAGAGCGTAAGTCTATAAATTCATAACGCAGTCGTTAAATATGTAATATTTTATATACGCTTGTATGTTTATAGAATCGAGTGAAATGCACGATATAAATCTTCGGATTAGAAGATACGTTAGAGATGCGTGTACCGTCGATACTCTCAAAAAAAGAATTCCCATCATAGAATGGCTGCCAAAATACAAAGGCGATTTGTTTATACAAGATATTATTGCTGGTAAGAAACATTTGATCTTTATTTTTACATCTAAAGATAAAGCGAATGCTGTGATTATCTTATTTGATTTGAAAAGACGCTACTTGAAAATGCTTTAATTGACCAATTATGATTGTAGATTTTTTGATAACCATAATATCATAATATGGAAATGTTTCAAATGATTATTTTATTGCATTATAATTATTAATTGCAGGTATCAGTGTGGGATTAACGGTGATACCGCAAGCAATAGCTTATGCTGGAGTCGCTGGTCTTCCACTTGAGGTTATTATTTAATTTAATATGTTCACGATATTATTGTATAAGCCACATGTTTTAATGATAAACAGAATATTACATTTTTATAGCATTTAATCTCTGTAATACGCTAGGCCGTGATGATTTTTGCTTCGTTCAATATCTGTTATCATAAATTTAATATTAAACTGTATTCATAATATTTCATAGCATTCTTTAAGCTATGGCAATGATGAGATTTCCCGGAAAATAAAAACAAATTAAACCGTGCTATAAAAAGCCATTAGATTCACCGGACCGTAAATGCATTAAAACCAAACAATTGCATCAAAAAATCGATAAATCAGATCAGATTATGATCTTATCACGGGAAGGATGATAACTGCGCTTCATAACAAAGAACTTAAGTTCTCGGTGCTGCCCGGGAAAATGCTGGAACCATGATATCTTCTGTCAGCCCTGATTCCAATGACTAATGATCTTTCCTTGTATAATCCGGCACAGAAGATCATATTTTTGGTTTCTTATGACACGGCCAAAGTACTCCGGTTTGCGCCTTTCTATGGTGTTGAATACTTTGATCAGTTTATTCATCGGCATTGGTCCTCTGAGGAGTTCGTGGAATTTTCAGTATCCTTCTGCACGTCCACATTTCAAACGCCTGGAGCTTTTTGCACACGGCGTCTGTCAACGTCCATGATTCCGATCCATACGAAAGGACACTGAGCTCGTAACAGCGTAATATTCGGATTCTGAGAGCCAAATTGAGGTCTCATGATGTCAACATATTTTTAGAGCCTAGAGCAGATTTCTCTGCCGTTGTTGCATGATTCATGCAGACAGCTTCCAAGGTATTTGAAGTGTGTGACTCTCTCCAATTTAGTTCTTAAAAATATACACCCCTGTCTGAGAGTACATACCTCTATCTAATCTCTATGTTGATGGCTTCTATTGTGTTTTGCTCCGTGAGAATCTACACAGTCTGATTCCAGTATAGATTCGTTTTGATGTGGATATCTCTTTCGTCAATGCCCACATCTTGCAATGTGTCAAATGCTTCTTCATAAACATTCAAAATGGGCTTCTTTCTTGTTGTAACTAAACACTAAAAAAACTAGCTAAGATAGCAGCATAGACTAGTAAGATACATTTTTTTGATGAGGGGAGGTTTAGACTCGTCTGCGACCTCATTTGACGTGAGCCACCTATGTAAATTGAATCACATAAGGCCATAGGTACGCATTTATCCCCGAAAATACCGCAAAAAGCCCTAAAAGTTGCCACAAGGTCTATGCGTCCAACCGGTCCACTTTTCGGATCGCTGATTCAATATGAATAAGCGCATGGCGATCGGACGCCATACGCAAACATATCAGTTGCCATACGCAAGCAAATCGTCTGTATCATACATTCACCTCATCGTTGACTCGATATTGAAGGTAATGTGACCTTTGATTTTCATTAAGAACCCAATAATATTGATCTGAGTCAGAGGTCGGTAGGAGCGGATTGCGAGTCGCATGCGGCTCTTTGCATAGACTCCAATTTATGCTCCAATGTTGGATTTAAATTGAATCCACATTTGATTTATGTAATGTTTAGCGAATTCCAGACATGTGTTGCAAAAAAAATTGTACAAACACAAACAATGTTTATAATTCAAAAAAGTCTACTTTGCCGCTACATTATCGTTGGAACAAAAAGGCATGGATGACACAATGTCTTTTCCGAGACTGGTTTGATAAATGTTTTATTCCGGAAGTAAAAAATATTGAGAAGAAAAATATGCTGAAACAAATAAACTTCAGCGTATTCCAACATGCGATCTTCTTCTCCAACGACATAATAGCCAACCTTTTTTGAAGAGACTTGTCACTGTTGGTCTATATCCGCGTTGATCCCGTATTGCAAACGCAATAAAAAAGATAAAACGCGAATATCAAATAATGTTTTATGATATACTTCCTATAAATAATAATTAAATAAGCTACAACATTAATATTTTATATATATAATATATTTAATATTTCAGTATGGATTATATTCCGGATTTATGGGATGTTTCCTCTACTTATTCTTTGGAAGCTGTAAAGATCTTACCATCGGACCAACGGCCATAATTTCACTCATGACTCAAAAATATGTTCAAGGTTTTAATGCGGACTTTGCTGTTCTCCTTACGTTTCTTAGCGGCGGCATTATTTTCATATTCGGCGTATTCAATTTAGGTATTTCCATATATTAAATATACGCGTATATAAACAAACCGTATATAAATATATTCTTACTGTGTATTTCAGGCTTCTTGGTTGAATTTATTTCCATGCCTGTGACGACGGGTTTCACCACGGCTGCAGCGATTACGATAGCGTTCACTCAGTTGCATTCGTTGTTAGGATTCGCAGGTATTATTTTGTTATACATACGATGAATGCTTCGAAAGATGCGTCTTAATCTGATGAATCATTTTGTTTTTAGGTCGATCCGATACATTTTTAGAAGTGTGGATTAATTTCATCGAAAATGCTCATACGGTAAAATTATGGGATTCAATATTAGGAGTCTCAACCATTATTTGTCTACTTCTTTTGCGTGTAATGATATTTCAGTATTTTTATTGCCTTCATCATCTTATTATTGATATTCTAATTGATTGAATTTATCACACATTTTCGTAGAAATTAAAAGACTGTGGAAGTAGAACGAGTCGTCCAGATGTGACCGCGATAAAAAATATCCTTTATAAATGCAACTGGCTTATTTCATTGTCACGCAATGCAATTGTCGTCATAGTCGGATGTGTGATTGCCTGGATTTTTAAAGAAAACGGGATGGTTCCATTTACATTAACGGGTAAGACGTTAATTAAAATAATATAATTTGTAATACATTTAAATAAATGTATATTTTATTTATTATATAGGTGATGTCGGAAAAGGTTTACCGCCGTTTACGCCTCCTCCGTTTTCTACCACAATGGGCAACACGACGTACAACTTCTTAGATATGGTTCAAGAATTAAACACGAGTATTCTTATGATAGCAGTGATTTCGATCTTGGAAGCCGTGGCAATAGCAAAAGCGTTCTGTATGAATTTCACATTGAATAATTTTAATTTTATCATCGTAATGATTTTAACGTATTGTTTAATTTAAAGCCAACGGTAAGATGGTCGACGCCACTCAAGAAATGTTGGCGCTTGGGATTTGTAACATTGTGGGTTCATTCGTAAGGAGTATGCCCACTACAGGTTCATTTACTCGGACTGCCGTTAATAATGCGTCCGGTGTGCAAACTACCATGGGTGGACTTTTTACCGGTAATTATAAAACAATAGCTTTTCTGGACTCTATCATGACAGGGGATGAGATGTGGGTGTGTCATTACACCTCGGAATCAAATAAGAGATGGAGGATGACCGTTATGATTTCGCCTACATGCTAAAAATATCCCCTGGTCTCAAGAGCTCTTATAACCCGACTTTCTAGATGACGCTCATGTAAATAATCCGATATAATAATGTAATGACTGGTTTTAGGTGGATTGGTTTTGATGGCATTAGGTTTTTTGACGTCCGCTTTCTATTTTATACCAAAAGCAGTACTCGCCGGACTCATCATATGTGCCATGATATTCATGGTAGAGATTGAAGTAGTAATACTGCTTTGGAAAACCCGACGTAATTGATTATCAGTTTATTTTTAATGTTGCATATTTACTAAGCTAAAAAATTCATTCCGATTCATATTTTAATAGGTGTTGAATTAATCCCATTCTTCGTTACCATGTTGTGTTGCCTATTTATTGGACTAGAAATTGGTATCATCATTGGAATAGTCTTCAATATCCTAATGCTCTTAGCTACAACAGCGCGTCCTGCAATTGAAATTGAAACGATCAAAGTAAGTGCGATTTTAATCCGTAGCACAACACAAAATAAATGATTTTTTTTAACTCTATTGAACTTTTCCTATATAAAATATTTGTTTCGCAGGTCAATAGTCAAACTGTAATAATAATAAGTCCAACAGACAGTCTAGTATACTGTTCCGCAGATCATTTCTCAAGAAATGTGCTCACGGTTGCATTTGGCAAAAATCAAGAACATACTAAACCATGCATCGTCATAGATGGAAGTAGAATTAAAAAAATCGATATAACAGTTGCAAAAGTATGATTTCAACATATCAAACGACAAATCGATATTCGATCAATGGCATAACAATTTAATATATTGATTTTTTACATCGTTTCAGAATTTAAAAGTGCTAATAGACACGATGAAGCCTCTCAATCAACGCGTTTATTTATGGCATTTTTCGCCGTCCATACAGAGAGTCTGCACGGGAGTTTGCGCTAAAATTGAAACATGTTTCATCAATTGCGTTTCGTTAGAAGACGTCATCAATGGTATAAATTCTTTGCCGTGCGTAGTTTGACTTAATAAACCCGCATTGAAATGATTTTTATTTTTCAGTTTCGCCCGACGGATGCATAGATCATATTGTGGCGTCGAATTAGTAGATGCAAAATCTTCCACGATTAAAAAATATTTATTTAATCCGTTAATAGATAATAGTATTTTTAATTTATTTTAATTTAAAAAAAAAGTATTACTGACGAACAATCATAACTGTGATTCGTAATTATTCCAACGGCGGCGTCGAATTTTTAATCGGTATTTTTATTCTTCATCTGCGCATAAAAAAGCTACTCGGTAAATGCAACTTGGTTGTGCAGGGTCTTTCAATAAGGACGCTCAATTTTCGTTTATTTCGCCTCGCTCGATGTTCTGTGTGTGGGCACCGGAGTTGGAATAGACGAGATTATATTTATGGTTCACATTGAAATGCTGAAATGCAGCTTCTTGCAATTCTTTAGTCGTGCATCCGCATCAACTGTCCGATGCCGAACGACCGTCACAAATATTATACAACTAGTAACGAACCAATCGTTGTGATTTTGACACTTTCAACAATTCCGAAATAATCCGTTTAACAAGATTGTACCGAACATTTTTAAAATCAATGTTTGTTTGTTTGTCCGTATTTAATGCGCTGCCATACCGTTCATCCGATCGCGATAAAATTTTGTCTACTTATTGTTTACACTTGTGGGAATAACATAGGCATAGTAAAAATATTATTTCTGTACGAAGTTTGTTATGCGAGACGTATAATCGCTATACGTTATTATTTCATTCAGATGTCCGCAGCAGCTTTGCTTCAGTCCGATATTTAATGACTTTGTCATATAAATCTGGCTGAATTTGCTGGATGGCATTTCGAGCGTCTCTATTGAAAGACCCAGTACATAGGTGCAATTGCACAAAACTTGTAGATCTGAACTATCAATTCCGATAAATTTATCCACCTTTTAGAAGTCTAAAATACGTTTAAATCTTGCTTCCGTTCAATTTTTAGCAATTTACAAAGTGTCTTTATTTCACGCATAAGATTTTTCTTGCTTTTGTATATTAATTTAGTTTTTATACAAACTATTTTACTTCTAAATATTAATCATGCTCCTCCAAACGACACTGGAAAATTTACGCCACATTTATATACCATAGTTCTACTTAATCTTCTCGTTTATACATATCAAATGATTAGAATGAGATTGAAATAATTTGGTGCTATATGTACAATTTTTATAAAAAGGATATAAAAACTAGACGTTAATTTGTATACGTTATCAATGTTACCATATTAATGATAATAACCGTGCTAATGCACTTTGATATGGACACTATTTTGAAAAAAAGAGTGATAACGAAACCAAAACAAATCTTATACATTCCTTAATACTGAGATATTTTTAAATGCGTTACGCTGTAAAAATGGTACTATAAACTGAAATTTTAAGATGACGATAAACTGTAAGTGGATTGACTGTGATATATTATCAATATCGTTAGAATTAACGACTATTTCAACATGCGTAGTATCAATTTTAAAAATGTTCATTCTCCTTTATAAATTCCTTAGTTAATAAATGCATGCAAATTTTTGTAAAATGTTACTATTAGTTGCAATAATCTGTGATTTTAAAATATTTCTAATCGTAAGCCGTTTAAATGATAGCTTTTACAGTGCCATTTATTAGCTGGTTTGCAATTTTAATACGTTTTTCTTATATAAAATTATATATATTGTATTAAAATATATTATATTATGAACATTTTAAATAAAGGACGTGATTCTATGTCACAAATTATGCATGTTGAAAATTAATTAAAGATGACAAAATCAAATTTTATATTACATATATACGTATGTATTTGAACCAGAGATTCCGTTATGTCTATGTTTTAAATTTATTTATAATTATTAAAATATATAAAATAATTTTTTTATACACATTTTCTATTTCTCCTATTATTGTTTATTCCTCCTAAAAACATCCTGCTGGTGTTTAAATACGCATGATAATTATCAACGTTGTCCGAGCTATAGCACACATGTTGTATCATTGGCCATTATAGTATTAACATATTACGTATCGGGTCACTTCGCATGTGTCTGTCCGATGCAGGCAATCTTTAACATCGTACGTAAAAATGTATATTTAATTATTCGTATACACAAGGATGATTGCAGAAGGTTCAACTGGAAGACAGGCAGAAGAAGGGCAGTCATCACAGACTTCTATTGATGACGTGTACACGCTTTAAAAACTAAAATAGACATATCGATTTTAAAGGCTAAAATCATTAGACTAAACGCAACTTCTCATGGAAATGCTGTATTTTTATTTTCAACAAGACCATCAACTAAAAAATCATTTAAACTTAAAAATCTATTATTATTTTTAATCATAAATATTATTTTTTTACATTATTGTCTATATCCACTTAACTATAGTGTAATTTTTTTTGCCCACTCTTAAAAGCGTCAAATTATTGGGCAGAATATGAACCGATTTTGTGAGAACTTCATCTAGATTTGTGACTTTTTGATAATTCAAGTGAAAACCGCCACTTTTAACAATACGCACAGCATCAGCTGAAATTTTAAACATACTTTAATATTTTACTTTTGAAATATAAATTCACTTATTAATACCATTGTTAATACCGACCTTCCGTCAAAAAGCATTTAGCTCTCATTGCCAATTGATAAACGTTCATTCCAGGCTCGAGTGATAGATTTACAGCTGGCGCGTTATCAAATACTTCAAGCATATCCATTTCGCTGAGCTTTATTAAAGATTCTGTATTTTTACCATATAAAACTTCCGACGTCAATTTTGCTTTCCTCAAGCCTTCTTCTGAAATTTTAAAATAAATACGCTGTATTATAATATTTATCAAGCAGTTATATTAAACATAAATATGCTAAAAACTAATACCTCCGTGTACAAGTTTTGTTACATTTTCTGCTAGAGCTTTTTGAGCAAATCTGCTTCCGGGATCTTTAAAATGTTTCGTTATTATCTCTTTAATAGTATGAACGGGAAGAAATGTGAAAAACATCAATAGTTTTTCAACGTCTGAATCTTGAGCTCTAATGAAGAATTGATAAAACGAAAACGGCGATGTTTTACTCGAATCCAACCAAACCGCATTGCCTGCGGTCTTTCCAAATTTGTCGCCCTCTTCAGTCGTCACTATCGGAATTGTGAAACCTAAAGAATAAAATTTATATTCAAATACCGTACGTTTATTTTAATGCATTGAAAATAATTCTGCGTACCGTAAACCGGTTTCTTTTCGACCCTGCTTATTAAATCGTGCCCCGCTAATAAATTCCCCATCTGATCACTTCCTCCTATCTGCGTAAATTATAAGAAGTTTTGATTTATTAATCTTGTAATTAATAAATAAATAAATAATAAATTTGACAAATGTCGCCTTAACAACTTGGCCGCTATAACCTAACAAATTTCAAGCATCCCTATTGAACGATCACATATTTAAATAGAAATAAATTAATAAAAGATCATCTATACCTGAAAAGAGCAATTGTATTTTTTATACAGATGTAACCAATCGAACGCTTGAAATATCTGGTATGTGAATTCGGTGAAACTCATTCCAACCTCAGAATTAATCCTCGTCTGAACGGACTGTTTTAATAACATGGTTCCCATTCGAAAATTTCTTCCGACGACGCTAACAAATTCTATGGCGCTCATATTTCTATACCAATCTTCGTTGTTAACAATCCTACGGACGAATAAAAATAGCTTGATACAAAATGTTTTGATTTAATATGAAATTCATCACAGAGCATATTACTTGACTGGCTTCAAAGGATTTTCTTTTTCGCTCCAGAAGTACTTTTCATGATTTGAAAATATACTTTGAATACTATCTCTTATTCTTGCGACGTTCACGTTAACGACAGATCGATCCATCATTTTTCTTTCGGTCAAACGACCGCTGGGATCACCGACTTGACCTGTAGCGCCTCCTATCTGATGATCGAAACGTATATTATATTTATGAAATAAACCATATGCACAAAATGATTATATTAAACAAACCAAAGCAATCGATCTGTGTCCTCCACGTTGCCAATGTATCAAATTTATAATTATAAGAAGATTTCCGACATGCAGACTATCCGCAGTTGGATCAAAACCTGCATAAACGCATTGTGGTGCCTCGTTCAGATGATCTCTTATTTCTTTTCTATAAATAAAATTAATACGCAATGTTTTTATCGTGTGTATTGGATCACATGTAACATTATGAAATAGTAAGAATTTCACCGACGTCGAAGCAGCTGGAAATATGTCTTGAATGAGGCCTCTTTCTTGGAGACTCAATATGTTGCGATTTGAATAGAATCGTATCAGAGAGCGCGAACATGTTCTCAAACTCTGCAAAATTCTCATTTTGAAATCTTGATAAATGATACATAAAATTTTCTCGAATTCTGAAAAATAGGTCTTGGATAATTGTATCTGTTTGATGGATTATAAAAGTATTTTTCATTCAGCTATCAATTTCAAATGTATTACATTTTTTAAACTAACCTATAATTCAAAGCTTGCTAAATAAACGTCAAACGGCACAACTTGTTATTGAACTAAACATATGCTTTTTCGACCATATGTAGAAAATTTGTAATTTCCCCCAAAATTATTCGAATAAATATATTTTAATAATTTTATAGAGCCGTAATACATATTTAGATGTTTAAATATCTTAATTTATTTTTAAATTTATTAAATCTTTTGTAAGGATTTTTAATTTTAGATTTAAAAAATTGTTGTTAAATAAAATAAATACTTTCATCCAACAAAATATACTTGATTAAAATATATTTAATTCCAAAGTTGTTTTAATGAACTTAATCTAAAGTTTGATATTGCTTTGGTCACAAAAACGTTTTTGATATAATAAAATTAGTTTAAATGGATACTATACACCGAGTACAGAAATATTAGATAATTATCTTTTAAAACTAGGAAATCTAATACACTTGGATCTGTTTTTATGCGAATTTGAAGTTATGCGGTTTTCAAAAATAATGGAACCTATCCCTTATTTTTCTATAGAGGACAAAGCTTTTTTATGTGAATGCGCATTAAAAAATCTAACATTAACATTAGTGCAAATTACAACCGTTATAATGTGTGTATAGGGCGATGGATAAACGGAATTGTTTTTTAAACCTGGCAACCCTTCTTCTGTTTTTATTAATATTATTTTTTTTAAAACTTTTTTTATGCGATTTTTGATACATTCTATCATATGGATTTGAAGTTATGCAGTTTTTAAATGGAATGGAACTGATCTATCAGTTTTCTATGTACTTCAAGTCTTTTTTTATATGCAACTCCCCGTGGAACGTATCTATCGCATTAAAACAGACTTAAGTGTATATAAAAATAAATCTCTGTTTTTTCGTATGTAATTCATCGCCATACCGTTCATCAGATTGCGGTAAAACTTCGTCCACTTATTGCCAAGGATTGTGCGAGTAACATAGGACATAGTCTAATATATAAAAATCAATGTTTATTTGTCCGTATTTAATGCGTTGCCATACCGTTCATCCGATTGCGATAAAACTTTGTCAACTTATTGTTTACACTTGCGGGAACAATATAAGCATAGTAATAATTTTTATTGACCTGAGACAAAGATCAATTTAATCAACGTAAAAACTCGAGAAATAAAATTCACACTACTTATCTTGGATATTTATTATTACTTTATAATAATATTTAATCAAAATAAATCCTACGAATATAAGGAAATATGAAATAACAACTCGTCGTTCATAATATTACAGTTATTAGTTTTTTTACAATCAATTTCATCTTAATAAATAAGTTCAGCAAATTTACTGGAAGAATGAAGGTATCATTTTAAAAATTATTATTCGCATCCAAGATATATTCATAACATTCGAGAACCTTTATAATTATTATATATACTCTTACAGTTTTTCTCATATTTAAGTATAAAAATATAGTAGTTTCGAGGACATTTTTTATAGGACAGTTGAATAAGAGTTGAAAACAATTTTCAGACATGATATTTGTATTAAACATATAAAAATATAATTGAAAAAATACAACACTGCTTCATAATCTTGTAAAATCCTTCAAACATAAAATGCATTAGATACGCGCGTATTTTTCCCGAAAATTGAGTGCACGATGAAAATGATTTTGAGATTTCTTCACATGGAATTTTTATCTTATCAACTATACATACATAATAGTAAAACGTGTTTCTAAAATTCAATAACAAAGAAAATGGAATAATCACGTTATATCACACATCTTTCTCTAATATTGATATTAACGAACAAATTAAATTGCGACTAATAAAAAATAATTTCGTGATTGAATACAAAAATATACCGACTGATGTGACGCTGACTATTTTATCCGATTGTCTTTAATAAAACAAAGTTGCGTTTATACGCGCCTATCCAGCGGCAGTATTCCGCCGTTTTATTGCTTAAATCAAAGATATACTGAGAACATTTTTAATAAACACCATCTAAACATTATATGCATAAAATTGGGCCCACTCAGAATTATCAATTTTCTGCTTCCGTTTCAGTCGAAATAAGTATGAAACAATTACAATACGGACTCTATATAGTTTCAATACGCAACGAATAATCGAACACTAGTGCCTGATATAATATACACGTATACTAACATCGATTCTTTAATATTGCCTTGAGTTTGAAAATAAATAAAATAAAAACCACCCTACGAATGACGCTTGTTTTATTAAGCCATTTTTTTTTTTTAAATTTACAGTTTATTGGAATATGGAAGATATCTTCGAAGCAATGTACAAATAATATACGAGGCGAAAGCTGCCTTTGAATCTTGTATGCTTTTATTTCTTAATTTTATCATTTATTTTAGGCTCACAAGGATTTCTACAAGTAACATGATTATAATAAACCCATACATTTAAAACTTAGAAACAATTAAATTACAATCCAATAATTTAAATAATAAACAATGAACATCATTCTCGGCCTTCTCTCCGTCCAGTTTTTTCGAATTTTTAACACGAACTGCTGATCCGTTCTTATATACGGGATGCATCCCAAAAATCATGAAATATTTTTTGACACACTTCTACTATTTGTGGCATATTTCTCGAACTGCTTAAGCAAGCCTACGAAGCGCCAGAGTGTCGAACGGCACACCACAGAGGGAAGAGCAAATCCAAAACTAAAACAATGTTAATTATCTTTATCGACGCCAAGGATGTGGTCCACAAAGAGTTTATATCTCAAGAAAAGACCGTCAACATTGCCCACGATGTGGATGTTCTGGAAAGATTGAGAAAAAATGGACTATCTGAGTGCTGCATCATGACAATTCAACCAGTTAACGTCTTAGCACGAAGGAGGTTCCCGTCGAGGCTTTTGAGAGGTCGTACCAAGCATGAGAGAGTCGGTGCAAAAATATATAGATCCTCATGGAGTGTCTTTATGAAGAATATTAACAATTTGCATCGGTATTACCAATAAATCTTTTAAAAAACACATATATTTCATGACTTTTGGGATACATCAAATCGGACGTCTCAGCGTACATATTTAAAATTTGCTAATCACATTTAGATCCCAGATATTAAAAATTTAAATAATGTAACCACTTTAAAAAAATCGATAACCAGATCTAACCCACATTTATATTTATCTTCTTTTTAAGTATTAAAATTACATTAGACAAACTTAATATCGCAACAATTTTATATGTCTCGGAAACGAATCTTCCTCACGACACTATGAAACAAGTAAGATATCAAAAAAATACAATGGAGACGTTAATAATAAGAACAAACGTAAAATATGCCTGGATTACTTCGGATTAAATTTATAAGCAATGCATTCTTATATTACGATTAATCTTCGAGTGTGACATTTTTGAATAGATATGACATTGATTCTTTGTTATGAATACGTCTAATTGCTTCACTGAGAAGAATTGAAATATCTACAGTTTTTATTTTGTGGCATTGCATCTTTTGCAATTCATGCGGTATAGTATTCGTCACTACGACTTCGTCGATCGCCGAATCCTCAATGAGTCTCGGCGCGTCAGACGATAAAAGTCCGTGAGTTGCGAGAACATATATTTTGTACGCTCCTCTCTCCTTCAAAACCTCCGCGGCCGCCACAAACGATTGAACATCATCGATCAAATCGTCCTGAAAACGAGCGCATTTCATAAATCGATCATTTATTCGCATCACAAAATAAAAACTTCAGCAAAAAGCAAATCAAACGCGTTTACGTACAACCATAATGGCGATCCGACCTCCGACATCGCCGACTACGTTGATGGGAGGCTTTTCTTTGGCTGGATGGGCGGGTACGCCTACGGACACGTCCATTGTTCGAGATCTGAAATTGAAATTTCAATATAAAATCATATTTAAAATAAAAACCCATCAAAAACCGTGCGTTTAATATTACCTGGGTAACGTAGGGGGTGAATATCTCCCGTCGACTTCATCGCTTTCGGCTTCTTTTTGCTCGCCGTGAATAACGGCGATGCCTAATCGAAGTCGCTCAGCGTAAGACGTAGCTTTCTTAGCCGATCCTGGATTACGTGCAACGATAATTGAATTTCGATAATCTGGTATCTAAAATTTTATATATAAGTATGTAAAATGGAAGAATTACATACATAAACATGCATCGTTAAATATATAAAATTATAAACTACAAGTTCTTTCAATAGGGACGCTCGAAATTTGTTAAGTTGAGCGCATTTATTTTTCTGAAGATTTCCTCTTCCCAGAGGAAAAAAAATTATGAACTGGCCACCGAGATCTTAAATCACAGGCTTTGGGGCTATCTTAAATCCCAGGACTATGCATATAAACTCCAAACACTTGATACCTTCAAAGTTGCTGAAGTGTGGACTGCGAGGAGGGAGAGGAAATGGTGCATGTGTAAGGTGTAGGTGCAGGTGCAATGCGGCAGTTGTAATCTGATGAGGAGTAGGAGTCTACAAAAGAGTGAGCGCGAGCATACTTTGTAAACTCTTTCTTGCAGCTCGCGACCGAGTCCCGAAACTCCATTGTCATGTTTCATTTAGCTTTTCGAGAATTTTGTCTTCCGCAACTCAACGCGTCCAAAAAGGAACAGACCGGCAACTGCCAAGGAATCTGCGGGAAGGAAACCATCGCAGGCGATTGTGCGGCTGGACCTCGACAGGTGAAAATAGTGTAGGATCAATCAGACCCCTTCAACAACTCCTATATTACATTGGTGTCAGAAAACGGCAGACTCGGGCGAGACACAAATGTACAGACGAAAAGAGTACCAATCATGACGACAAACGAGGAAGAGACAATGGAGGAAGACTAGTCATCATAAGGTGACCTCAAAGAGGAGATCCAGCGCCTTCGCGAACAATTAAAAATCAGCATGCGAAGTGAAATATTGACGAAGGACAGCACTGCATTTCATTATGTAACAGCGGGAGTTTAACGAAGACTTCTTCGAGAAGGTGAATGTATTGAGGTTGGCCTTGGCTGCGGGAAGACGTCCTTCTTGCAGCCAGATCTCTCTCTCTCGTGCTGAATAAAAAGTTACCTAGAGAAGAGATTATTTTTATCTGACGCCCGTCCATCCCCATCTATCCACACGGCTACACATGATCCGAAAGAAGAACAGATCTGTGCGTTAGATGGGGAGCCCTGCTAATTGACCTCCACATAACATGCAGCCTGTCCTTTCGCACTTTGCACCTCTTGAATGCTAGCAGATTCTCAGAAGAGTGAACAAGAGGCTTTATCTTCTTGTTGCCACTCGCATTCGCACAAAAGAGGACTTGAAGGAAACTTGACCGACTGGACCAAGTTACCGAACCGACGAAACTTGTTCGACTCGTAACCCGAAAAACTCCGAGGTTCTGTATGTAATGCTATAAAATATTATTTCAAATTGAGTGGATATTTCACACACAACTTGTTGCATAAATATTTAAAAATCGAGCGTCTTTATTGTAAGACCTGTATATATAAATATAAGCATATATTTATTAAAACTTACACATTCTTGTATGTATTGCAATAAGAAAGGTGACGCTCTTAAATTATCAACGGGACAATCGAAGAATCCTTGTATTTCCTTTTGATGAAGATCCATTGTGATAACGTGCGTCAATCCGGAAGTGCACATCATTTTGGCTAGAAGTTTGCTAACAATACATCCGCGCTTGCGCATTTTACACTGCTTACTATACGGCAAATAGGGAATGACGCCGACGATTGATTTTGCCGAGGCGGTCTTACACGCGTACGCCATCATCAATAATTCCATTATATTGTTGTTGACGTCTCTATAAATATATTTTAAAAATCAGTTAAACATATATTTACATTACAATGACTATTTCGATTGTTACATACTTTGTTCCGGTCTGTACTATATAAATATCTTTTCCCCTGACGGAATCGCCAATTTCAACGACTGTCTCTCTGTTGGTTGTATGAAATACGGCGCATCCTGCATTTTGAACACCGAGTCGACTGCAATATCAATCAAATATACGTATATTAGGTCCATGAAATAATACGTATATCAAATATAGAAATAAATTTATATTACATGGCGATTAAATTCAAAAGCTCAACATGTGAATTTCCACCGATAATAATAATATCAGATGTTATAGGACCTTGCATAGTCCGTTCCCCTTTGGGGATCCTGAATGCACCAAACCTTCAAAATACAAACAAACGTATGAATAAAAGTTATATACATCGAGGAAGAAATCGTCAAGCATATAAACGTATAACTACAGTAAATAAAATAATTAAAATGCATCAGATCTGTAAACATAGACAATTAGATAGTGTAAAGAGTTTTACCGTTTAAATCTAATCGAGGGCTAAGACTAATCGCATTCGATCATATTTACTAATTAGTTTATGAACTTTAGAATACAATCATATCCTGCTCTTTCAGCGGTTTGCAGTTCATATTACTGCCGTAAAAAGCGAAGCATTTTTAAGCACAACTGCGGATATGTCTTAAAACGTAAATAGCGTGCACGATATTAAGATTAAATGGCTTTATTTCATGGCATTGGATGATTTGTTTGCCGTGTATAAGACTGGAATTATATCGTCAGACTGGTTATTTGAATATACTTCGACATATGATTAAATACATAAATCCCTTAAGATCAATCGGTAAAACTGATTTACAACGTAATATATTGTAGTTCTAACAGCAACAATAATTACTTAATGTACAGACACAATAAACACCAAACCACAAAATACTTTTACAAATTACATCCATGCAATTTAAAAATCTTAATAAACACAAAATTAGGATGGAAACTTATTAACACTTAACAGTCTAGGCGTTAAACTTCGTCCAATGTCCGGATGAAACTCTATTTCGTTCATAAATTTGATATGATTCTTAAGAATAACAAATAGATTAGTTACGTAATTAATGCAGACTGCAACGTTACTTCTCCGTTGCGCGTAAACACAAACACGGACTGTTAAGTGTTAATATAATTATGCAACATCGCCGATTATAAAATTACATTATTCTGAACAAAGGAATAATTCTCGTTTACAATAAAAATAATACAACACGGACATAATTCTATGAAGCGGCATTTTGTTAAATGTATTAATAACACAAACGAAACATTGTTATCGATTGCACTCGAAGCTATAAAATCAGCACAAATGATAAAACACAAAAAAAGCAGAATGTTATTATTGTGATGGGGAGTGATTTTGATTTTTGGTGCAATTATCAGCTCTCGGATAGCTTACATTTTACGGTGTATTTAATATCGGAGTATACCCCACGAGCGCATCAAACGAAATACACCCGAGAACTAATAAATACCAAATGAACATTATCTCGTATCGAGGTCGGAAACCTTTGTGAACCACGGGTCAATTTCGATACAGATGTCGACTGCGATTACCATGGAAATACATACATGCTTGAGAAACTGTTTTATTGATATCGATTTTTTGAATTTGCCATTAATGGTCTACTTAATTATTTATTAGAAATTTATTTTGAGTCCAAATGTACTGCATAATTCTTCCGCACTATCTGAAATAGTTTTTTTTTAAATGGATATAAATTAATTTCAAAGACATACATTTGATAGATATTAACTCTTGCACGACGGGAGAAGGATTTAATTAAATGATTTCAAAATAAATTATATGTACGAGGGTAGTCGCAGAAGTACCCTACCTGATGTTTCAAGTTTGACGATGTTACGTTATTTAGTATTTGTTTGGCGGCCGTCGTGAATTTGTAAACGTGGAAAAAATTGGTCATCGTTGTGTAATGCAATACGTTTATTTGAAAGGTTTCAGCCCGACCAATATCAAAGCCGATTCTGCGGCGTCGGAGTTTGCTCCTTCGTTTGCAATGGTAAAATATTGGGTAGCAGACTTTAAACGAAGCCGTACGAGCTGTCTAGACGAACATCGCAATGTTGACGGTATCGAAATTCGTCATCCTGGTGCTGACTCCTCGTAGAAGAAAGGCAGGCCATACAAAATGAAGCCAATAAACAACGATTCAGCGAAGTCAGCGATTATCTCAAGAGTCGGTGTCTCCATCACGAGATGGACATAACAAGAAAACTAAAGACGGGTGTGCCATAGGAACGGAACTTCCTTTACAACAGCCTGTTGACCACCAAAATGCCTGAAGGAGCAGCTCATTGCCTCTGCGGATGATGTCGCGCCACTGGTGGTACCTCATCCTCCATGGGAAATAGAGGCGAAGAGAAATGAAGCCTTCACCATAATCAAAGCATGGATGCGAAGAAATCACCTGCAGCTGGCGGCAGAGAAGACAGAGGCAATGGTCTGCAGCAGACGGGGAAGACCGAGGGAAAATCAGTTTGTCGTAGATACGATACCTAGGGATCATCATGGACTGTAAGCTGTCCTTCAGGAAACATACAGAAGTAATTGCGCAGAAGGCAGCCAGCAAAATTGGACGACTCATGCCCGATATCGGAGGGCTGAAGCCATGCAGAAGAATTATAAATGAAGCCATATACCCAATCCTTCTGTATAGAGCCCCGATATGACTGAAGCTGGCAAGAGTCCAGCGGCAGGGGACACTCCAAGTCACCGCAGCATACAGAACAGTATCTGAAGATGCGGTACTCGTGATCTTGTGACTTCAGGCAAAGAAGAGGGCTTTGGACTTTGAAGATCCCAAAACTGAAAGAAGCCTAGCAACAGAGATGGGATCAATCCATCAAAGAAAGGTAAACCTACCGACTTATACCAGTCATAAGCCAGTGGAGGATCCAGAAACAAAGAATGATGACTTGATGATGGCTTCGAAGCGTACTAGAAGCAGATTCGCATCCAAGGTGTGCCACCACTGTCAAGCTAAAGTTGACAATACTCAACACACCATTGATGACTACGATGCTTGGATGCCCCAGAGAAATGCTGAAACAAGCACTAGGAGTAGCTGAGCTCAAAATCGAAGACATGGTCCACAGCATGATGGTGAGCAAGGAGAACTGGGACCTTTAGCAGGAATTTTTAGAGCAAGTGATGACTGGCAAAGGCAGTGATGCAGAGCAGCTCTCCAACACTAGAATAGGGCTATATCGAAGACCAGACTACCTGTCACCCTGAAGCAATGTGATAAACAATACCAGGGGGTCATGTTTATGTTGGACACAGTATGGTACCCAGCTTACTCTGTACTGCGTATGCGTAAAGTGGATTGTGGAACTGCCGATTACAGAAGAACTCTGTACAAAAGGCGACACCACAGCACAGCCAAGTGCATACGGAAGAGAACGCCTTTCGGCTGTTCAAATGGTGACTCGGCTAGGTACTAAAAATGACCGAATCAATACGAGTACCATGGGGAAGGAGTAGTTTCTGCAGTATGTGCATCTGCAGCAGCCCCATTGACCTTACATAGTACTTCCTTTGAACTTAGAATAACCTCATCCCCGTTAGACTAAGATCAGCCTTCCTGTAGAAACCTCACCTTCTTCGGAGGGTGCAAAGTGAAAGGGGTAGACGCTTAGAAACTGCGTGCAGTATTTCTCGGGGATCATAATAGTGTTCGAAGACACTCCTAACTATTGGTAAATACACTCTCGCCTGACAATATGGTTCCGGCAATGCTGAAAGATACTCGGGCATGGAATATGTGGACCAGACATACAACGTGCATAGCGGCAAACTAAGTGGGATAGATAAAGGCTGAAATGATAAAAATGGTGAAGAAAATAAACAAAATATTGGATGACCGTCGATTGAAAGCGTGCGAGCTAGAAGATATGGTAGACATTTAAAAAAGACATGAGAAATCTGTGCACAAGATGGGCGCAGGACAGAACAAAAATAGAGTCGCAAGGATGTTTCAATTGAATATTCGATGTTTCACAGCAATAAAGCCGCTTCATAACCACGGATGAAACACGGGTCCATCGCACATGTGAAACAATGGATTAAAAGAGGAATCGGCTCAAAAAAAAAGCGAAGACGGTTTCATCTGTTGACGTCAGTTTTTTGGGATGCGTGTGGGATCGTTGATTATCTTCAAATGGCAAGTATTACACAAACTTATGGCCGCATTTGACTAAAAAGAAAGTGTTATTTCATCAAGACAATGCATCAATTCACAGACCCGTTATGGCAGTGCGATACTTCTGAGACTATCTTCGTATATGCATGAGAAATATTATCATAAACATTCACAGTGGAAATTATTGTGGTGAACTATTTTAAACGTTTTTTCCAAATTATTCTAGAAAATACCCACTGGTTTTATATTTATAGCATTTTAATGAACGTAGCCCTTTAATTGCATTTATCTGCGAATACGCTCCGTCGCATAAGAGTTAATAACATATAGACGATACTCATTATGTTTGTTAAAACACAAGATAACGAGAACATGATTGTTAAAAAAATGGAGGACGGTAATTTTAATAGTTTTTGCCGGACAGTAGCGCACAATTTATGTTTTGCAATTTCCGCCCTCAATGCACAGATTGACGACACAAAAAAACACATTTTTGTTATGCTGTTGCATTTCAATTATTTATGTTAAAAATTTGATAACGTCGACGTCTCAGCTTCTCCGTCTTACTCCGATCCCAGATTAAAAAAATTCATTCGTCGATCGCTATGAAATGACAGCTAAAAATATAACATATCTACGGGCGTCTACGAATGCATTTTGAAAGAGCCAATTTGAAATGACAGCGTTACATTTAATTCCTGAAAGACCACAGTGCTCTTTCAAAATATGATAATCGAGAAAGCGCACCGAGGGTGCAATGTTTGAAGCCCAACTGTATTTATACTTATTCATCATGATGTGGAGTTCGACCGGACGGACGCTCAACACCTCTCTTAAGAGATCGTATGTATTTTCGGACGCTTTATGAGAACTTCAGCTCGTCCACGATTAGCGACGTGTGACAATTTCTCTACAACATAAAAGGAAATATTTAAAAAAATACGAGTTGATTCCTTCGTGTATAAAAAAAATCCTCGGCTAGATTGAACGCGAGGAGCGTTGCTAAGTGGGATTAAATCAACGTTCGCCAATGTACAAAATTGAACCGATCTGAAGAGCGTAGAATTATTTATTTAATTAAAATCAATAGAATGCATTATATTTTTCGTTTTGAGAGAACATATTCAACGGGCACTTTAGAGGTTTCTTATCGGACGTCGATCGAATCGTCGGATTCGATACGAGTGTCCCGCAGAGTATCCTCAAGGTCGTATACATGAGGAGGACGTTCTGATGCTACATTAATGTTAATTACCCGATCACGCGGTTCGCTGTAAACAAACGTCGAATATGAAGGTTTAAATGAATGTTTAGGTTGCAAAGCGCTCGGTTTCGGTTCAATCGATTCGTTATTCACAGTTACTAGGCGACGACGATGGCGAATATGAAGGTTACGAAAATAAACATCGCGTTTTGGGAAGAAGGAGCAGAGGAGCATCGGCAGGGGTGCGGGTAGCGGGCAGCGGATAGCGGGTAGCGGGGTGGCAGGGGTCAGGCAGCAGGCGGCAAACGGAAGGACGCAACCGCCCGAGCACCTGCTCCTGCTCAGGAACATATTCGGCGTGAAGGCACCTGCGGGCCACAGCTCAACCTCTGTCGCTCGCCGGCAATCACCGACGACAGTCTATCCAACAGTTAGACCTTACAACATCGCCTTATATAATTTGGTCAACATTGCTCCACTTTTCATAGTTTATAACACTAAGATTATTTTGTAAAATCGTATATTTTTATAATAAAAATTTCTAAGCATCTCTTCATTCAAGTTCTAAAAATTGCCTGACAAAAATCTTAATAAAATATGATAATCGGAATATAATCCTTTTATAATTTTATTTGCTTTAAATTTCACAACGATCAAAAATTTAAAACGCTTTTTTAAATTCCATCAAAACATTAAATCAAGATCGACATTGAAAAAATTTATTTCCAATAAAAATCACATTTCGCTTGAGGCCATAAATGACATAGACCAGAATGTCTTTATTATTCATTTGGGCCAAATATCGATGGCACGTTGTTAACGCATTGACGTTTATATTTTAGGTTAGGCGTAAACACACACAGTGAGTGCTTTATTTTTGTAATTCAATCGTATCAATGAAGTGTAATTAATGTGTCTGTGTTCAATATTATGATTTAAATGCTATTTAAATGAATAAATGCGTTTTCTATTTCAAATTTTTATAAACAAAACTATTTTTTATTAGATTATTTACACATAGTCTTATTGATGTACAAATTATAAATTGACTTTTAACGTCGGTGATTGATATTGGTTGTTTAAAATCCTTTCAGAATATGGGCTTGACCAAACAATATTTGAGATACGTAGCCGCCGGAAGCTTCAATATAATATGTAGCCCCCAAAGCAACGTCTCTCACGTTACGTTGCAAGGATGTAGCGGGCGGTACGTGGCGGCTCCCGCTTGCGAGCATGTCATCGTTTGGGACATGCGTCTTTCTGAAAAGGTATTTCAATCAAATTTGTAATGATATATTTTTTTAGTTCATTGGAATCTAAAAAAAATGATATTTCAGACTCTAGTTTTGCTCGGTGAAAAATCAGAAGTTACGCGTTTATGTAGCCATGAAAATCTAATAGCTGTAGGATATAGTGACGGAACTGTACAGTTGTTTGATTTGACCACCGGCGATGTAGCTTGCGTGTTTGCAGGCCACAAATCTCCCGTATCGGCACTTGTGTTTGACAATGGAGGCCACAAGCTTTTCTCTGGATCAAAAGTGAGTTAAACAAATTCTTTAAATGTTAATTAAATGAATTATATAGTGAAAATTGATTAATTTTTAATTTTTTCAGGATACCGAAGTGATTGTTTGGGATGTGGTCGCAGAGACTGGATATGCACGTTTAAGTGGTCACAAAGGAGCCATTACAGACATTTGTTTTGTCGAGTCTCATCAATGCGTAATATCGTGTTCGAAGGATACTTTCATTAAGTTTTGGGATCTTGAAACGAAGCACTGCTTTAAAACTCTCAGTGGCCACAGATCTGAGGTGATTTCGCAGCGTAGAATATTGTAAATTGCCCTTTTAAAAATTATGCTAATCTTGTTTGTTTTTTTTAATTCAGGTATGGGGCTGTGCATTGATGAAATTGGATAAATATCTTGTCACTGGCTCGACAGATCAGGCGCTGAAAGTATGGAAATTAAAATGGAAAGATGAAGAGGATCAACTCTTGACAAAAACGAACGCTTTGGCAATATCTCAACTCGATGATTCAGAGGAACCTGATGAAAACTCGGTGATTAAATTTATTGTTTGTAATTCAATTTTACTTCATATAGTTTAAGCTAATGTAATACATAAACGTGTGTTTTTAGATTTTACAATGTCATTTAATGGGTACATTAATCAGAGGCGGCCGAGGTCGCGTAATAGCTCTACAAACTGACGGAGATGCCTCAGTTTTAGCCTGTCATGGGACTGATTCTTTACTGGAACTCTTTTATTTCTATGATGATGAAGAAGCTCAAATGAGATTAAAAAAACGTCAGAAAAAAGCTAAGAAACGGTGAGCATTCATTTGATGCAATCATTCTATCGTGTATTTGCAAATATTAATGTTTATTTGTTGTTAAAGGGCTGAAGAGAAAATGGAAGATCAAAAAGACGATATTAAGGAGGAAAACGATAACATCACGCTGTCTGATCAAGTGCGAAGATTACCCAGTATCAAGCTCAGTAGTAAAATCAAAGGAATAGACATTATTGCGGGAATAAGTGATGAATTACGAATTTCAATATCGCTCGCAAACAACACGCTTGAATTACACAGTGTGAAGATGATAAAGAAAGAAACCGAAGGTTTGTCATAAAAATACACGCAATATGGTGAGCATTTAAAGCTTTTTTAAATAAATACTATTTTCAAATTTTATTTATATCTTCAGTTAATTGCCTGCGACAAATTTCTCTTCATGGACATCAAACAGAAGTTCGCTGTGTAGCATTCAGTTCTGACAATCTCGCAATAGCCTCGGGAAGTACTGACTCTATTAAGCTCTGGAATAGGTATGTATATTGGTTTAAGTTTGGTCTTATGGATTCAGAGCCTGAGATCTCGTCCCAGGGGGTCTGAATTTGGCAGGCATAAGTGCTGCCAAAGCTTCCAACTTCAATCTAACCACGACATCTATATTGTCCACAAAGGATGCATCAATATTCCATAGATCTGTGTGCCCCGATCTGCCAGTCTCCCTCGTAATGGGGAGAATGCATTCCCCTGTCTGACTCCCATCATCACCTCGAAAGACTCCCAACAGGGCACCGTAGCAGCTTCGTACAATAACATTCGGACATGTATATCCTTGACAACCTCATCAGCGTACACAGGATTTCCATTTCCAACATGGTCCTCCAGTCAGAGACAGTCGCTCAATTAAATTAAATCAAAAACTTTTACGAATACACACACAACACCTCACTAAAGTTTATTGCAATCAGATGGATGGTATAAGAATGCATAAGACACAAACACACATTAATTTTGTATATATATAGATAACAATGAATATGACAACATTAATAAAATATATACCATATTTTTAGACCATCCCAAATATGTCTTCGAACTGTACAAGTAGGACCCGTGATTAGTTTATGTTTTGTACCCGGCGACAGACATTTATTGGCCGGTTTACAAGACGGACGATTGATCATTGTTGATATTGCTGCCGGGGATATCCTCGAAGAAATACCTGCACACACTTCTGAAGTTTGGAGCGTGTCACTTTTGCCAGATCAAGTATTTATTATTTTATATTCAAAATTCAAATATCATTCAATTCATGCAAATAATCAAAAACTTTTCTCTAACAGCACGGTGCAGTTACCGGTAGTAGCGATAAAACGGTAAAAATATGGAAATTCGAATTAATACCCGATTCAACGGGAGAAACACGCGCTCGAGTTCTTTCGTTGATACACAAACGCACATTACAATTGGAAGAACCGATTCTCTGCGTTAAAGTCAGCCCAAATTCAAAATTCATTGCGGTCGGTCTTTTGGATTCAACAGTGAAAATTTTCTTTATGGACACATTCAAAGTAATACATTTTTATTTATTTTTATATCGTATATATTTGTACAATATGAAATTAATAATATCTATATGTTTTTAGTTTTATCTATCTTTATACGGTCATAAACTGCCCGTTTTATGTCTTGATATAAGCTACGATTCGGCATTAATAGCCACGGGATCCGCCGATAGAAATATTAAAGTCTGGGGTATGGATTTTGGCGATTGCCATAAATCTATATTTGCCCATGACGACTCGGTAACAGGCCTCCAATTTATCCCCAAAACGCATTATATATTTACAACGGGCAAGGACGGGAAAGTTAAACAGTGGGATGGTGACACTTTTGATAAAATTAATACATTACAGGTAATATATCTATTTAAAAATGTACATGCTCTGATTAATATTTTGTTTGATGTAAATTAATTTTTTAATAGGGTCACATAGGTGAAGCGAGAGGTTTAAGTGTTGCTCCATCTGGATTATGGTCAGTTTCATGTGGAGCAGATCGCGTATTAAGACTTTGGGAGCGTACCGATGAACCGTTAGTTCTGGGTGACATTGATGAAGAAACACAAGATGAGTTAATAACTGGAGAGAAGGTATTTTTATTTATTTGTTATACAATAACGCAATCAATTAACGCATTTTGATAAATATGATATTTATTTTTAGGCAACGCTTCCTGGAGTTCCTAATATAAATATGCCGTCAAAAAAAACTATAGGAAGTGAACGATCTGTGAGTTTTTTAAACAATTTAATTATGTGCCTATAATAGATAATTGATTTTCAGACAAATAATTAATAAAAATATTTCAGGCTGAATCTATTTTAGAATGTTTAGAAGTGTGCGCTGAATATAGATCAAGGCAAGCTGAGGGCGGTGAAAAATTTCAACTACCAGTTTTAATGCAAGCCTTTCAATGCGACACACCAGAAGATTTTCTTCTTAAAACTGTACAAAGGATTAGATCTAGGTAATATTTTAAATTCTATCGTGTCTTTCAATAGGGACGCTCGAAATTTGCTAAGATATTTATTCTTCGGTTATATCAGCTTAGCAGCTCAAATTACTCTATATGTTCAGTGTGGGGTGCTTCAGAAGCTCTTCTTCGCCTCTCACGTTGGGCGTTTTCTTTCTGCTGCATAACGCACTTTATGTACCTTTTTTCCCCTTCTGCCCGATTGGCTTCCTTCTTGGATTTGACCACCTCGGAGGCGAAGTTCCCTCAGGCCATTCATTTCTCCACGCTTTCTAATATTGAATCCATCATTTCATTATTTGACATTCTTTCATCACCTATGAAGGCATGGAGAATTTTCCGCTCTTCAGAGATGCTTCGCATTCAAACTTCACTGTGCTTTAGAACTGCGTCCACTGAGGAGCTGAGTCAGATGATAATTCAGTCGTCCATGTCTCTTTTCGCTCCACTTCCTTACGTCGGACAGGAGGGTATGAGTTCACCTGCTCTTCTCTGAAGCATCCCGTCATTTCTGCCATGACTGTCTCCATCGCTTCCTGTTTCTTTGCTCTGGCATATTGAGCTTTGCGCTCCAGCGCCTCCTGCGCTTTGATCGCCAGCAAAACAACGGGAGCAGTCCTGGCGATCGCCAGCACCGCATCTTCAGACACAGCTGCTGCGACTCATAGAGCATACCTTTGCATGCCTGTCATCTTCTACCTGTACGCCACAACGTGATGTATGAGGGTATGTACTTTATGTACCTGCACCACACATCCATACCCTAGCATCCTTTAGCACCGAAGGAATCGTATTGACGGGCGAAAACATTTAATTCAAGCTCCTCCCGGAGATGTCCCTTGCAATGCTCCATGCTGGGCAGTCGAATGTCGTGTGTGCGGCATCGCCATTAGTTGCTCCATAATTATGGCATTCCGGGCTTGTCTCCTTGGCTATTTTATGGAGGTATGCTCCAAAGCAAATGGGTTAGATGGTAGCACAACTGACCATGTTTCCATCTAGTCCACTCTTCCAGGTCTACGATCAGTCGGTATGTCCACCAACCTTTTGTGGAGTTGTCCTATTGGGACTGCCACACTGCCATGGTGGTTTCTCTGGCAGCTTTTTTCTCTATTCTATTTTGAACTGCCTCCAACACTGTGCGATATGCAGCAGCCACTCTTATTGCGCCTTCTTCTGGCCATGTTGAGCCTGGCCTTTTCAACTTGCAGTGCATCTGCCTATATTGGCACACTGTATTATTATACTGTATGTGTAACACCGAGTGCACTATGTCGTTGTATAGCCTCCTTTTATTTGTATTTGGGCCTCTGACGTTAGACATCAACTTGGCCAGATTCTCCGCGGTGTTGGCCGCCTTCTCTGTATGTGTGGTGAAGCAGAGTTTGTCATTGATTTCCACCCCCAAATATCGAATGCATTTTGAGAATTTGATCTCACATCCATTGATCATCAGGAGTGGAGGCGCAAGCTTCCTGCGTCTTGTGAAGAAAAGCGCTTCCGTCTTTTGGAGAGCAAGATCCTGTCCAGCTCTTGTTAACCATTTCGTCGCTTTTTGCATTGTGTCTTCACAAGTATCCCTGTGGAACGCCCTCCTTAACTGTTAGCTCACTTTCTTCCCCCATCAACGTCGTTGTACACCAGTGTTAGCTCTCCATCATTCTCCATGAATGGTGGAGAGCTACCTCCATGTGCTGCTAAAGTTGCTAGAGGAGTAAGACTACTCTAATGTACCTCGAGAGGACTGCGCATTGCGCAAGATACTTAATACTATAAAATATTCTTTCAAATAAAACAAAATTAAGTGGATATCGCAACAAATCGAGCGTCCTTATTTTTAAAGACATTACACAACAAGTAAAAAATGTATGCGACTTTATTTTCATGATATAATTTATTTTTCAGCGATTTGGAAGAATCATTACTCATTTTACCATTTAAGACAGTATGTGAAATTATACAAATGTTACCCAAATTATTGAATAGAAGAGACAATTGTGAATTAGTATGCAAATTAGTAATTTTCCTCGTAAAAGTACATCATTCAGCTATAATAGGAAGTCACGATCTCTTAAACGATCTTACAAATATTCAAAAACTGGCCATCGCGCGTATGAGTGAATTTAGGGTAATGATCAATCATTTATTACGAAGCTTTTTTATATTTGTAAAAAACAAAAATTAACAGATTGTCTTTTCAGGATATGGTGGGTTATAATTTGCACGGATTGTTATGGCAACAGAGGCAAATAGAACAAGCAGAAAAAGAAGCACTGTTTAAAGATATCACGAAAGATAAGAAAAAGAGGAATAAAAAAAGAAAAGCGCGAGAGACGCTCAAACGAGCCATGATTGTATTAACATAAATATATTGTAGAAATAAATTTTATTTTTATTATACATTTTATTTTTTACAAGCAAATGTATATTTGCTTAACTTCCTACATAAGTCATTTTATCATTTAGTATTTTCTTCTTATGACGTCAGCACGACTTTATTAATCGTCTCAGTATTCCCTTTTTAAAATAAGGGTCAACCTGGATCGAGATGATCGATCAGAAATATAAATATTTCCGATCTCTTATTTATATTTCAATTTAACATTAAAAAATTAAGGGAGTTTGGATTGGAAATTCTACCTCATCCAACCTATTCATCAGATCATGCACCGTTGGATTACAACCTTTTCAGATCATTAGAGCATATGTTAAAAGATAAAAAATGTAACAATGTTGGAGAATCCGTGAAATTGACTCAAACGATTTTGAGACAAACGTTAGAAGTATGGGGACTTCTATCAAATGTAAACATTTGATGGACCACCAGTAAAATACTCGTGAAGCGCCATTTAAAAATCACTTATCTAGACAAAGACATAATTTATTATAGCGACTGTGGACACGACTATCCAGGATAGAATTGTCCAGTTTTATAAATATTATTTTTAATAACAGGCGGGGAAAGATAGGATATAGTAATTCAATGGGAAGTTATAATTTAATTAAAAAAAAAAAAAAACAGTATAGCTGCTACAATTTATTTGTAAAAAAATACTCTAAACTACATAGCCAATTTTTTAAAGTTAGTTTTAGTAAGTATCCATCCCTGCGTAAGTAAGTCACCAGACCATGTCGTATGATCTTTCTTAATCTGGAATATTTTTTATATATCTTTTTTACTATCTTTAAAAAAAAAAGGAAAAACTTTAAAATGAGTATTATAGTTACCACCTTGAAATAATCTCACATATTCAAAACAGTAAAAAAACCATATTGATAGCACAGGTCAATCTAATATATATTCCAATAATACATAGATGAATAGTTATCAGTCGTAAAGCTTAAAATAGTAAAGCTTTCATCTTTTATCTAAGTTTTATCCAAAATAATATCAACATTTCTATTGCTTATTAATTCAGTTTTATTTTTTTTAATTACCTTTAAATGTGAGCTTAACGAATTACGATAGATTTTACAAGGCAACCTTCTGCGTTTAGAACAAACTTACATAACGTGGAAAGGGTAATTTAATAGTTCATTATACATAGTAAAATGGAAAAGAATCGTCACCCATATATTGAGTCATTAGCGATAAAAATGAAATTAAATAAAATGTCCCGGGTTCTTGATTTTCAAGTATCACAATTTATAGTAATTTTATATTAAGTACAATTTTAAGTGAATTATTTATTTATAACAAGACACGCTAAGAATATTGCTTGAGAATTTTTAAAAAACTGTATACGTATAAACATCTGAAAATGTGTGCTTATATTATTTTTTGTCCACCACAATATTATTTCGACAAACGGAATCCGCATCAAGAACCGGAGACGGCGAGAATGAAATGTAAAATAAAATGTGACCTGATGTGACCATTTTTACATTTGTTGTCAAATTGAAAGTTACACATAGCGTAGTATAAAAAACACAAAAAAGACAAAATAAATAAATAATACACACACAAATACTGGACAAATAAATAAATAACAGTTTTGGGTTATGTCAAAGGAGAAAAAAATGCTCTTAAAATTAATGCTGTGCACAAATTATGTTAATGAAAGATGAATATAAATGCCTAAAGCTTAAAAATGATTTAATACTTATAACAATGAGTATGAAAACATAAAAAATACTGTTAATCAATAATTATACATTAAACAAGTGCTAAAAGCCTACATTTATAAATTTATATATAAAAAAAACTTGTTTCATAAATATATAAAAATACTGATAATCTTTTTCTTTAGTATACACTACTCCTCACTTTCACCGCCTAACAGAAGAGTGTCACAAGTGTTAGTACACTTTCTAATAAAATAAAACAAAAATATCAAATTCAAATACATATCTTATACAAAAAAAAAAAAAAAAGTTACGTGTAATTAACATAGCCCGAGTATTCGATTGTGTGAACTAATTTATAGCTACTCATCGAATTTTTGAGATTTCAAATTATATATACACAATATGTATAGAAATAGTAACACTTCACGAATGCTGTCCGTCAGACATCAATGACACCCTGTACGCAGTCCCTATACCAAAAAAGCAAGTCTGCTACTTTGACCACAAAAATAAATAAATGCAGAAATATTTCTATTATACAGAAAGAAAAAAATACAAACATTTCCATCAAATACACCGTTATAGAGAGCTCATATATAAGATTTTGTACACGTTGTTTTAGTTACGATTAATAAACTTAATAGATTTCGAGAGAATTTTATACACATATTTAAAACGACTGTCAATCTAAAAGCTCAACATAAAAAACACACTCCATTATGCAAATACTTCACGATTAATACTCAATTATACAGCGTGTGTTCAAATTATTCTAGACGCGACGATACACCGAAGTGCATCCTGTAAAAGTCAACGTGTGGTGTGCGCTCCCGTAAATCGTGTTATGGTTCAATTTAACAGCGACTTCATGCGTCTGAAATAACGACATTGCTTCTTGCGCATGCATCGTAGTTGGTTCGGAGGTGACGCGCAGTTGTCAGAGTGATCGGATAGCCTTGGCTGTGGGAAGACGTTCTTCTTGCAGCCAAATTGTCTCGCGTTATTAATAAATAATTAAATTGCTTCACACATTACACTGGTGTCAGAAGTGATTTTTGAACACACCTGCATTTTCACATCGTAGAACGTACCACAAATTTTGAATGATTAAAAAAGTAATACCAATAATACTCGTCAAAGCATGGAAACATTTATAAAAAATTAATACACAAAAATAGGAATTGTATAAATACTGTTCATTTAAATAATAATTCAAACAAGATGTAAATACTGATTGTATAGCAGAACATAAAAATGTCCCGATAATGAGATAACATATCATTTTTAAAATCAAATAACGTCTTAAATATAACCGATTCAGAAAAATATTTGCATAATGAAGCATTTTTCTTTGTTCGCGTTTTAGGGGAATTTAAAAAAAATTCAACAACAGCCTTTTCGGTGAAAGATTTTGTGACTATATAAATACTGATATCGACGTTTACACAAGTACAGTATGTTCCGGAAAATCTAAGACAAAATTGTTGTATTATTTATGCATTCTATGCTGCAACATATTTACGTTTTTTCACTAACGGAAGCGCCTATCGATTTTAACATCGAATAAACACCCCACTGTACTTGGATAAATAGATCATTTTGAATACCTCGAACATGTACAAATAAACTCAACGCCTTCCGTATACACGAAAAGAATTCTAGATATTTCACAAAATTGTATTATAATAAATAAAAAAATAGTTATATATAAAAAAATATCAATTGCATCATCGACTGCTTAATTTTATGTCATGGTCTTTCGCCATATCAGCAAATAGTGTAAAAATATATCAATTTTCGTTATAAATTGAAAGACAAAGCGGAGATCGCTATATTTATTAGCAAAAGATTAAATTCACTTATCAAATCTTGATTTTTTTTATATTACACTAGCAATGTTGTGACACATGTTAGAATTTATACATATTCCAATTTCCTACTTTTGTGATGTAACATTAAAAACTATTAGGAAATTTACTCCAATTTAAATTTATCATTTTAAAAATTGCTAAGAGAATATTTGCATTAGTTACCAATGTCAACAAAGCACAATAATATAAACAGTATCGCGCGCTAAATATATTAGGATTCGTTTCGGGGAGTAATGTAAAAATTTTGGGGGGGGATAAAAACAATATCGATTCATATAGACACTGGAAATCATTAGAAATGATAGGGAAGACGACAGCCTTACATACTAAGCGCTTATCAGGCTTCAAGAAATCAAGTTAAAAAAGTTTTTGGTTAAATTGTTAATACTCAAATACTGCTTAGTAAATAATAATCAAAATACGTGGCCTTGACAAGAGAGACTAATTATTTACGAAAATATTCACTGACCTGCGATTGTAAATTTGCATACACGTAGTATATATAAAAATATATCAAATCAATTAATCAATTAGCAATGAACACTGAATACAAGATGAACATTTCAAAGGAGGCCAAAATCTAAATTATTGTCATGAGTAGAAATTGAAATCTTTTTTAAGTATTCAAATGCTATTATATATATATATATATATTGCTATAAGAATAAAGATTATAATCTACAAATTCTCTGTGCTAATTCATTACATATATATATATATTAAAAACAATACTGGCATAAAAACTGTAATTGCCTTTTTATATGATCATAAAATAGACCATCCTATATTAAATTAATAATATCAATCACCAAACACTTTCAGCATGATCACACGTAGTCCGTAGCAATAGCGTTTCATTCGTGTCCATCAATTCAACAAATACACGGAACTTAATGCGGCTCTATATATTTTCAACTCCGCGAGCCGAAGGAAGCATCACAAAAAAATACGATCGTATATTTATCGGTCCACGTCCAAAAATAAATATTATTAGGATATTTTAAATACATAATTGTTTTAAATAAAGTGCACAACCTATTTATAAATGAAAATATAATTTTAAATCGTTCCCCTACACTTGACAAAGCATAAAAACAGATAGGGATGCAAATTGATGACAAATTCCGATTCATGGAGCACACAGAAAGGACGGCAGCGAAAGCGGCCCGGATTGCGAGTCGATGGACCGTAAACAATACGCACGGAATTATACAATGAGGTTATCCATTCGGTGCTGCTGTACAGAGCCCCAATATCAGAGACCTGCGGGCACAGAGCTTTATAAAGCATGGACATGCTTTGGGGAATATCTCCATAAAAATGTCGCCAAGGAGACAAGTCCGGAATGCCATCGCTGATAATGACGACAACGTGATGAGCCGACGATAAATGCGCTCTCGCCACATGATGAGCGGCGTGGACAAAGTATACTACGTGCGTTATGCAGTAGAAAGAAAAGGCAAAATCGAAAGATTGGATATCGCATACATCCGAAAGAAATCAAATAAAACAAATTTCAAATAAATATTGCACAAAAATGCACTCGGATTTAATTTTCAGTTTATTGCGTTAGCTATTTGTTTATTTTGAACTCAATTGCGCTATTTGTAAGATACTCTTGATCTTATTTTTAGGATTGCTATCGATTTTGTACAAAAATTTGACTAAAAAAACATTGGATTTCGTTTACTTCAACAAAAACAGTCCACAAATATAAAAATATCTAAACTGGGAGGCAACAAAGCGAACTATGCGGAGATTATATCATTGGAATAATTTTGGTTTTGTGTTTATTAATTCACGTTATGAGTACGCCTGTGTTGCTAATATGGGAAAATGCATACATATCGAATACGTTCCGAGTCTGTAGTCTATGAGACTAACGATTAGTGATCAGGGGTTAAACAAGTTGATTTGTAGCGAAATTTGAAAATAAAAATAAAAGCTTAAGATAATGTACATAATTAATACATTTTTAAAGTGAAGGGATAGAGATCACGGAGTATGGACACGTTTTTAAGTTCAATAGATCTACATTAGATTAATGCTATTTTGCTCAATTGGAAAATTGAAATTATTATTTTTTTTTCCAATTTTTATTGTCATTATTGTCTACTTCAGTCGTTTGATATTAAAAACAGAACACACTAAATATGTAATTAGATTGTCGTTCATAAAATAATCAGTTTTAGAATTGCACACGATAAATACTCATATTTTCAAAACATGTGATCATACTGCCGTTTTTGTGGTGCGACATTAACATGCAATAGCAAATTGCAAATGCGTTACGAAACACTTTATAGCATGTTGTTACCAAACACAACCAGAAGTTTATTGTGATCCTTAAATACGATAAAGTAAAAATGACACAAGAATACTGATCAACGTAAAAATACTTACGAAAAAGAATTTTGATTATATTTTGGACTGAGAAACACTTAACTTGCATAGTATGGATATACGTTTATATCATACCATAAAAAGAAAAAATAATTATTGCAATAACAATACTTTTTATCACAATAAAAAAATAGAAAAAAATCTTAATAATACTTTATATCATTGTGTAAAGGCAAGATATAAAACCCTTTTCTTAAATATATAAATACCTCTTGTTCACTATATCATTAATAATTTCTTTTCTTTACTTCGTTTCAATAAAAATGTTAACACATTAATAACAGAGCAACAAAATGATACCGCATTTCATTAAGCCAAATCAGACCCTTATTAGACTTACGATTGAACATTACATAGCAAATATCATATGATCAATTCGAAGTCAATAATTTTGTTTAAAATTATTTTCACAAATTCCAACATGTTTCATACAAAAATATCTTTCCTTAAAATAATACTTGGGTATAATTAGTAGGTTCGTACATTCTAAGTTTTGAAAATTATGTTAATTGAATTTCATTTTGGTAGTAGTACTTTGAGATTTCCGCCCGGTAATAAAATAAAACAAGTCATTGTGGCTGAAAGCAAATTGTGAAAAGTTCGATAGAAATTCAAGATATTTAGATTGAAAATTACTTAGCACTTAAAATAAAACCATAATAATGAAAGATATCCTCACAAAATAAAAAATACTTAGTAAAATTATTAAAAGGTACAAAAGATAAACACTAAAAAGATTAGTGATATTGTTAATGTCACCGAATGAGTAACGTTATACTATATACATAATTTTGTAGTTAATAATGGTTACTCCTATAGGCTAATTGTCAGACTGGCCTCGACAGTATGACACAAACGCATCTCTGTCACTACACAACATTTTCCACACGTGTAAATGGTACTGAGATTCAAATGTCCAGATTCTAATAATTGTATAATTATCAGCGATTAATGAGATACTGGTAATAATGTATTGAGAAAATCATCACATAATAAATCAACAATAAAAAAATTAGTCTTAAAAACTACGTTATTAAGAATATTTTCGCATTACAAAATGAAAATAAATAATAATAAAAAAAAAACAACCAAGAACTTAATATTGATAAGTAATATTCACAATGACACAACGGCAGACAAAACGCTAAAAAATTGGAATATAAATAATGCCTTTCAATGATAACTATAGTAAATTGGTATTGTCTTGCAATGTTTCATGTCAATTATTATTCGACAGTTTCAGTGAGTTTCTTCAGCGGTAGTAAGGTGAGTTGCAACAAGATTCAATGGTCCATCGTCACTCTCTACGCCTTCCATTTGCAGCACAGGCGATATCTATAATTATTTAAATGCGTAAATCAATACAGCGCCATTGATAAATTTTCATAAGTTCAATATTAATCATAAAATATTTACGGTTAGAGTACTGCTGGTGCGATGATGATGTGCTTGTAAAGCCATAAGTAAGTGAGGTTGTATACTACGCCTTAAAGCTGCCAGCATTTCTCCCGTTGTTCCGCTGCCGCTTTCACCTAACACCGGACTCCTTGCGAGGCTCTCGTCACCGCGACACCGGCCCACTTTCGTTTCTATTTAACAATAATAATTATCTAACATATATAACATTGCAACCATATTAAAAATGTTTAATGTTTAATCCTAGATCACTAATCATTAGTTTCACAGACTACATTCTCAAACACTTATTCGCTCGTAATTTACGTAATTTTCTTCTAATAGCTCCATGCATTAATTGTAAATGGGAAGAGCCTTCTTGAGCTCTTTCCCGAAGTCTTATAGCTCTTTCTTTTTAAAGAGTATTGTTTTGAACATTCTCTACGTCGATTAAATTTTTATTAAATTTTTTAAATTTATTTTGAAATTTTTCCACCAAACCTACACGGGATCGCAATAAACAGGGGATTAATTGTATACATATTTACGTTACTTACTTCGGCCAGGTTTTAAAGAATCCCTTGGTCTTCGTCTTCTCGTGTGTATGGTATCTCTACGCATCGCTGTTGGACGTGCCACACCGTGCAATTTAAAGTAGAGACCACATGCATTACAAACCATATCACCTAAACATAAAAAATACGTTACAAATGCAAAACAAAATGGTTACAGCACATTATTTAAAGTTTGTTCTCGTCCCTCAAAAGATCTTTCGTTTGTATAAATATTATATAATACCGTTTGCGTCTCGCCTCCATATTGTAGTTGTGCGTGTACCACAATTATTGCAGGCAAGATCCACACGTTGTTTTTGTGCGGCAGGAGGTAATATCGGTATAGGTAAACTAGAAACAGAATGCAGCGGAGATCCGATACGTTCACTTCCAGTCGAGTGGTGTATCAATTGATTGGGTTGAATGGAAGATTCATCATCAATGCTCTGAAAGAGAAAACGAAACTTTTTTAGCATGAATCATTTTTATTACGAAGCGATGAGCAAGAGTTTTAATCGATGTTTATGAGGACCTGATCATTTCCTGAGTAATTACTTCTCCATGTTGTATGGAAATCTTCGTGTGAGTCATTTTCAGGCTCCTCATTTAAATGAATTTTCATTATGGAAGAGGGTGGAGCTGCAGCACGCGATGGAAAACTTTGTTTACGACGACCGACTTTCCCACTGATCCCTCTGCCTGTACTTTCGACAGATCCGACCTGAAAATTAAAAAAATCATGTTAGTCAAGCGCGGTTTTGATTTAAAATATGATTTCATGCAGATCGTCAATGATTCATCACTTACAGGTGAAGCACAACCATTTACACTGGATCTGTTATGTAAAGAGTTTTGTGATACTGGAGAAACAGTCATTCCAAGTTGTTTACAGTTTATTAACCGTTTTAATAATTGTGTGGCTTCTCCTCCCATACCTAAAATTTAATTTTAAATTAATAATCAATTAAAAAATAATTAAATTGCTTTAATGTTATAAAGATGTTTAAATATGATTTGCTTACCATTGCGTTGATGAAGTGCCTGCCATAGAGAATCTCTTTCTGAATTATCTCCTTGCGGTGAGGTGGGTGCTGACATAGTATCTTCATTTTCATCCTCCATCTATATTTTAAAAATAATTTAATACATAAAATATTATTCAACAAAAATGTAATTATATCAATACAATTAATGAAAATGAAATTGACAATAGATAAATGCTTATGATTTCATGTAATATTTTGCAAATTAGTCATTCATTTATAATTATTTTCAGTAGATATTAATAATTTAAAAAATGACTCACTTGGACGATATCCATTTGTAGTCTATCAGGATCGGATTCACTACTGCTCTGACTGGCATCATCGTATAGCATAGAATTATCACATTTTTGGATTATCTTATTAACATCTTCACTCAAAACTGATCTAACAGAGAGATCGATTTGAGTTTCCGTATTATTGTAGAATTTTTCACAACCAATTTCATCGTTATCTTCCAATTTAATTTTTTTAATAATAGTTAAATCCACTTCTTTGTCAACATATTCATTACGATTATCTGATCTTATGTCATTCGATTCACCATATTCTCTCTTTGAACTTTCAATTTTAACACATATATTTGGTCGAATACCAAATTCATGACTATCGCTATCGTTATTTGAGTTTGACATATCACTAGGTTTATGTTCGGGAGATTTATAAGGAGATTCTTCATTTAAACGTTGCGTAACGGCTTTATCGAACAATATATCTAGTAATGGATTACAATGTAAACTTTCACCTGTCCGTTCCATTATCACACCGCTGACACTATTGAATATTATTTGAGGCTCGCCTTCCGGCTTTATCACAGTGAATTTACTGGGGTCATGGTTTTTTATTTGTAATAATGTCGCTGCAGCCTGCCTACTCTCTAGATTTTTCATTTCATCTGTCGAGTCTGGAAGGTCACAATCGACTGGCAATTCATCATACTTGATGCACTTTGTACTGTGCGATACTGACGGTACTAGTTCTTCTAATGTTGCGGTAGATTGCTGAAGTATTTCCTGAAATATAGAAAAATAGTTTTTGTACATTATCACACGTAGAAGCTACAATGTTATTTTAAAGACACAACACAAATTACCATTTAAACATACAATAATTACAACATTTAATACACTCCTTTACTAATGTCTATTCGCCTTGTATCAAGTGTGTGAATAAGTTCCTGCCGTTTCACCATCAAATATAAATAAAGTATAACGATTGGCAGAGCGAGGTCATGCCTTCTGAGTGGAGGACGGCCGTAATATGCTTCATCCATAAGAAAGGGAATGCGCTGCTGTGCTCCAACTAAAGGGGCATATCTCTTATAAATATAGCATATAAATTATTTACAAGAACTCTTATCGGATGGCTGTCTCCCATCGTGGAGGAACTTCTCAGAGAATACATCGGAGACGATGGGAGTTAGACAAGGGGACGACCTCTCCCCGATTCTCTTTAATATTGCATTGGAAGCAATTATGAGAGAGGCTTGGCAGATTGGGACACGCACATTCATGAAATAAAGATATAATGTATCTTGTCTTTGTGGATGACATCAACGTCGTGGGGAAATCAAGGTCGGAAGCTTGGGTGACGCTTACGTCTATTGACAAGACTGCTCCTACCTTCGGTATGTCATTCAATTATGACAAAAGTAAATCAATGACAGTTTTGAGAGTGAATTCTGGGGGATGTGTGAGTGTCAATAATAATGTAATTAAAAGGATCCAGGATTTTAAATATCTAGGATCGATCCACATGGAGAAGAACTTAATATATAATGAAATGGTGATTTTGCAGCATGATAATGCTAGACAACATCGAGCATCAGCGGTCAAAACCTACGTGGAAACAATGAAATGGGAAGTTTTACCCAACCCGCCACACTCCTGCAATATTGCTACTTCTGATTACCACTTATTCCGATCGATGCAGTTGAGCCGAGCACTAAAGGATAAGTGCCTATAATATGCCCAAAGATACGTAAATCGGCGAAAGTTAACGATGGTCAATACTTAAAAATTGACTTATTTTATTAAAATAAACGATTCATTTTCACGTAAAACGGAAGAAACATATTCACACACCCAGCACAATAATTACATAATTTAAGTATATAATCCTTTATTAATTTTTATTCGTCTTGTAAATTTGTGTGATGGATGATTATGTAGTGATACGGGTATAGCTACATTTTTTGGCACACACTATATCCTTATCAGAAAGATTTAATATGCAAGTATCTTATCTTTAGACTTAGCTATATCCCTCCTAGTCGTTTGATAATGCGGTCTCATTTTCTGCGCAGTATTACAATTGAGCGATCTACTCAAATGATTTTGTCCAGTGTTAGAAGACAAATACAAATAAAATATTATAGTAATAGCCCTTTTGACCATTTCATCATGAGATTAAATTAATTATAACCTTACTTTTCCTATCAGTTTTGTGAGATAGCAAAAAGGTGTGGCATAAAGCGTTTGATTTTGTACCCGTTTACGAGTGCAGTGTAAATTTAATATAGTTGAAATAATAATTATGACAATGAAAAAGGTAAGTCAAAAAATATTGTGTTCTGTAAGATTTCATTTTCAGAGATATCAATAACCCTACGTGTATCATGAAAAAAAATGCTGACAGCTAAAATGAATTTAAATTGACAAATGTGCAGTTTTGTTGTGTTAATTGAATTTGTGATAATTGAAAAAAATACTATCGAGTCAATATATTGTAAAAACGTCTCCAGTTCTGGAATTGATTCTTGGCACATCTTGACAATATTAAATAGTAATCAAATTCAAATGCTTACTTTTGAACGTCATCGCTTCAAGATCACATTTTATATTTACAGATCACATTTTATATAATACTCACTACCTGTATGGTAATTTGTGAAAATGCCACAAAAAATGGATTGTGCGAAATATGCAAATGCACTCAAGATGAAAGAAAATTTATCATTGACTGCGTTGAGAAGAAGATCAACAAGTTTCCGGAAAATTGGCCGGAAGAATTTTTGCCGTTGAAAAAATCAAACAGGTTATTACATATAATTCAAATAAAATTACTTTTTACTAGAATACCTGCACATGAAATTCTGATCATTATAAATACCCCAAGTCTTATTTAATTTAATATTAATTTTAATTTAAACGTCCACAACACTGTAACACACAACTCAAAAAGTTCATAGGATGGCGTATAATTGTTGCTACTATTAAATGCAAACCATTTAAAATTGAAATTGCATGAGATAGCTGATGCTTTAATCATTTGGCATCAACAGTTCATCCATGATAACGCTCTGTTTGAAATGGGAACTGCGTTTGCCCGCGATCAAAAACAATGCGTAGACAATTCAGAGCACTGTTTCAGCACAATAAAAAGGATTTTTCCATGCGGTATGTGACCATGGATGATACAAAGCAAACGGGGAACACAAACATCAGCTGGTAAGGTTTTGGCCTCTGTGTTTTAGGATGTGCGCAGTATTTTATTCATCGATTACTCTGAGAAAGGAATTGTGGAAAAAAAAGCAACCCCAAGCGAAGAAGAAAAAAGTGTTCATTCACCATGGCAATGAATCGTGTCACAAATCAATCGCAACAATGCACTTTGAATTGCTTTCACATTCACTGTATTCTCCGGATATGGCTCCCGGTGACTGTTACCTGTTTGCAGATATAAATATAATGCTCCAGGGAAAGAAATTTGACTCCAATGACGAAATTATTGCTAAAACTGATGACTATTTTAAGGCCAAAGATAAATCTTTCTACAAAAAAGGCAATGAAATATTAGAGAAGCGTTGGAATGAATATATCATTCTTGATTATATTAGTCATCCTACGAACTTATGAGAGATTTGTCTATGGTTTGGATAGATTTTATTCGTTTTGATTGAGATTTTTAGAAATAATAAATGAAAATGAATGAAATAAGTATTAAATTTGTTAGCTATATATTCCAAAACATTACTAGCTTTTTAAATTTGAATTTTCAACGATTGATTTCCCAGATAGGATTCCTCACAAATGCAACTTCCAGAATATTCTGAAAAACCGATCGCTTCTGAATGCGAATAAAATATAATTCAAAATAGCGTCACACGTTTTTTATAAACTAAATTAAAAACTGTAGCCAAATCGTACTTGACAAATCGTAATCATGCATCAAGAATGATTCATAGCTGATACCGATGAATAGGCATGTGTGTGGTGATATCATAGTAACAGCACCAGGGTCAAATAGTATCTATCCAAGGTTGACTAAAATGAGATATTAAAAAAATAATGTTGTGTATACAGGATGCATTCAAAAAGTAGTGCGTCTAATTAAATTAATTTATACCCTTTGATGAGTATGCACTCGCATGTTGCAGGCGCCGCTCCAGGCGCCATTACATTTATAATATAACAATTTATTTTTTCAGATATTCATATTATTTTAAATCTCAATAAAAACACAATTACTAAATTGGAGAATATACCGGAAGTCAATATCGCTTCTACAAAGATCGATATCTCCATCGCAAACTGTAGTTTGAAAGAAATACAATTTGGTTCATTTAAAAATATAAAAACCATAAACCATCTGAATTTAGGACACAATAAATTGACAGGTATTATAATTATATAAATGATATTGTAAATATTAATTCAATTATATTTAATCTTGCAATTTTGTTCAATTCAGGAGATGCGCTGAGAGGGGATATCTTTCGAGGACCTTTTAATATAGAGGAGTATGAACCGATAGACTTGGAATATTTAAACTTGGAATACAATTTAATTCATTCATTCGATCATAAAATGTTCCAACACACCCCAAGACTTAAAAGATTGAACTTAAATAATAATCCTCTTAAAACAATCGACTCGGTGACGACACTGGCATTGTTCACGTTGACGAATCTCGAAGTTTGTTGTATTTACATTTAATAAATTTATACTTTTGAATTCGTAATAAATCCATCAGATCTACATTTTTTCAGGTGTTGGATTTGTCATATACAGGCATAGACAGATTGCCGGACGGCTTAATGAAACACTTTAAAAAATTAAATCAGCTATTTCTCGCCGGAAACCAATTTACGGTCGTCCCGTCGAGCCTCGGTGCTCTCGGTGGCTCATTGAGATTTTTATCAATCAATGATAATCCGATTGAAACACTCAACGATGAAAGTTTTCTAGGTAAGAAAATCTAAATTAAATCTAAAAGAATTTTACAAGTCCATCTAATACAATCAAATGTAAAGGACTTTGGAGATTGGAACATTTGGAAATCGTGAAAATGAAAATATTGACAGAAGTAAAAGCAGGCGCCTTCATACAACTGAAAAGTTTGACAACGTTGAAAATCCACGACAATCCAAATTTAGAATACTTGAGTCACGAAGCTTTTAGAGAATTAAAAGAAAATTGGAAAATACAAGAAGTATAAAATCTTTAAAATATTTTCCTTAATAATATTATGAATGATTGCACATTGAAATAAAATAAATTTCAGCTCTATTTACAAAATAATAATTTAAGAAGCATATCCGGGGATTTGGCGCTGTGGGACGAATTGAAAGTCTTAAATTTAGAAAACAATCCGTGGGACTGCAACTGTGAAATGGCAATGAACTTCACAGCAAATCATACTAGTCTAAAAAAGCTTCTAACTCAATCAAAAGCCAAGTAAGAAATGTTTATTCATTTTCGGCAATAGATCACTAATCATTAGTCTCACAGACTACAGACTCGCATTCAACATGTTTGCATAACAAGCAAATTAGTAACCTAGGCGTATATTAGGGCAACGTGTACCTAAACTTCTACAACAATTTATTTCACGCTTCAGATGTTTGACCCCAATTGAAGCAAGCGGTTTCCCATTGAGCCAGTTGAATCCGGAGAGGACGTGTTCGGCCGAAGAACTACAAGGCAACAGTGCACCTCCCACTGGACAAAACGGAAGATACGTGTCGCATGCAAGACCAACGAGCATCCTGATCAGTTTATCAATCGTCATTTTGCTTCTATTCATAGCGGTGATAATAGGCGTGAGAATAACGCGCTGGCGGAAAAAAGTGAGAGAAATGGTCGATTCGCCCATTAGATACCAAAATATCAGTCTCGATTGAGTGATGATAATTTTTTAAAAGGATTTTTTAAATATATTTGTACAATTTGAGTGTTAATTTATCTGAATGTGAAAAATATAAACTACTGAAAAAAAAATGTTTAAATTGCACATTGCTTAGCACGAAATGTGCGCAATTCGGGTCCAAAAATTAAAGATGCGGAGTGGATGGTTAGTATCGGTGACAAAGTGAAGCCTCAGGCAATTAACCCTTTGATTGGTAAGTTAATTTTAAATAGATGCTGTATTTGTACGTCCACCACTTATCATCCACACAAATCCGCTTTTTTCTCAGAAGCGTTTTTAGCGAGTTTTTAAATATTTTGTCGTTTTTAATAGACACTGCCGATCTATTGCCAAAGTCATATTGTTTTATGCGTAAGACATCAAAATGTGAATGAAACTTTTTTTCTTGGGGTTAACCGCAATTGCGAATGCATACATTGTATATGAAGAATGTGAGAAAAGGGAAAGAAGAAAACCCTCGAGTCTTATAAAGTTTCACCAAATGTTTATGATGCAACTCATCAGGAATTTTTTATCGGGGTTATATTCCATACTCAATGCCATAAAATACGCTTTAAAATAAAATAAAAATTTAATGGATATCTCACACACATGTTTTATTTACGTTTAAAAATTGAGCGTCCTTATTTAAATACCCTATGGCTTCAGTAAAAGTTCATCATTATTGAGCACATGTATAATTTTGAAACGTCAAAACGACTCACCCAGTATTTTTTAGAACAGTGAATCACCGGTCATTCACTGCTGCTCACAAAATGTGTGATTGTGTATTTTGCAGTCATCTTTTAGTTGGAATGTATCTATTAGTTTCATTTTTTTTTCAATTTTGTAAAGCAAAATTCGATGTAGAAAAATATTAAGAAACTATCAAAGATGATTAGTTATTGAAGATTTATCCTGGTGCAAAAGGCAAGTATTATCTGCTTACGCGTGACGGGATTTGACGACTGTGTACGTCAAAGTGTTATACATACGAGGGGTATTTTGAATGAATGTGTGTCAGCATGCTGTCGCATGTCATTGCGGAGGATACATTCCTAGGCTTTTAGTGCAAAAGATGATGAATAATATTATCGAAGCTACAGTTTGAAATGGAAAGATGTGTCCCAAAAATTCCGACTACTTTTGAATTGAAACATGTGCAGTTTCCGATGCAAGCATCAACAAAGCACAGGGACACAAAGGATATGCGTGCATGCTTCTCACATGGACAGCTATATGAAGGCTGTTCACGCCCTTTTCATTTATTACCAGAAAAATATATTATTATATAGTTATTCCGCATCCATGAGTTTGATAAGAGACTCGAAATATCGGGAAGAGGTACCATTTGAATGTGCCCTCTATAAAAAATCCTTAAAATTTTTTAGGTCGTGTTTTAATGAGTAACTTTGATGGTCAATTGTATTTCACCTATCGATCAGATTGCATGTCTTTCTTTTGTCGGTGTTTGGTTTCTATTAACAATGAAAGCCTTTGTTCTGAGCAAACAATTTTTTCGCTGTTGTATGCTGTACGAATATCATTAAAAAATTCGGCGACTAAAAACATCTGTGCTATTTATGGTGAAGTTGTCAGGTTTGATAATGCCGGAAATGGTTTACAAATTATAAATAGCGCAATTTTTCCTCAGTAGACAAACCAAGAAGTGGATCTCCTAAAGTTATCGATGATAATCGCATAGCTTTGTAAATTCATTCAGGAAATGATGAAGAAAGACAGAAGAAAAGGAAATATTTATGGTTCAGCGTTCAAAGAAGTTCGCAAAAAATCTACGCTGTAGTGGAAACGCGGCGTATGGGTACCGTATATATAAGTGAAGAGAATAAGGCGGCGCGCATATGCATGTGTGAAGTTTTCCTCGACGAAGAAACTAAAATGCTGTTCTTAGAATACAAGATGACTGCAGAAATGGGTTATGTACGACAATAAGTGACCCAAAAAGTAATGGCTATCGGCATAGTAGATACCAAAAACAACCCCCAAATCTTACTATGAAAAATATCCTATTTTCTGTTTAGTGGGATATTCATAGTATAATTTATTTTGAATAGCTGAAATCTGAATAACCATGACTGAAAAATACTGCAGTCAATTGGACAGAAAAACAAAATTAATCGAAAAAAGAGACCTGCTTTGATTAAACGTAACTATTAATGCGCAACCTCACACCACTAAAATCAGTCATTAACGCACTTGAGTGGAGAACGGTTTAGCATCCCCCATAATCACCGGACTCGGCACCGTCTCATTACCACTTATTTCGTTTGCTAGTAATATATAAAAATACAAATGGAGTATTTTATTTTTCTACATAGTTCCCTTAATAATAAATACATTTATTTCATCAGATAGGAAGCTTCTTGATCCCTTCACTTTCAACACATACACACACAAAATTCCCGGTTATATTTGAATCCCCCTGCCAACCTAAATAAGGTTTTATACAAGTCTTAATAAATAAAAAATAGTTATAATTTATCATCCCTATATACAAGTACATAATGTATGATGGCACAATGGATCATTTTTAAAAAAATATGCTTGGCACGAGACGTGTAAATCATTGAGCAATGTTATGGAAACGTTGTCAATGAATGTGTACATTTAATTTGAAGGTATTCACATTGATAAAGATTTTTTTAAATTGATCCGAATCCGAATGCAGCTAAAACTGCATATTAATTATTTAAGACTAAAAAATAAATATTTTGACTAGGACGATTTGTTTGTGATGAAAATATGTAATTTGTTTTAAAAACGATTTGGCATGTTATTATCGCTCAAATCGCTTATGAATGCGAATTTTCATCGGGACAGTGACGGAGCGAATTTTCGAAGTCGTCCGCCTTCCAAGAAGTCCATAGAATTCTAATGCTGAAAATTGCAAAAACGAAGTGTGAACCAGATACGAACCTCTGCGGTTCCCGTCAGGGAGTTGGCGTAGGCGAGAAACTGTCGCAGGACCTTCTCGGACTTCCGCGATAGGTCTTTGAACTGTGAAGAACGCTTCTAGTTTTTCCGAGCAGGCCTCGCACAGGAGTCGCGGCAGCCGGTCGTCGGACGATATCTGAAAGCGATGCGAGAGCGATTAAATCGAAAAGAGTCGGAGATGGCGAACTCGCGTCGGTGCGGTCGACGCCAGACAATGGCGCTTATCGTAGCGCTCATCTGGGCGGTCGAGCGGCTCGGCCCGGTCGGGGGGCGCCGCGCGAGGGCCGCGGACGACGACGGGGGCTCGCCGACTCACCTCGAGGTCCAGGCAGATCCTCGCGGCGGCGGAGAGGCTCGGACGAGGGGGGCGCGGCGCCTCGTCGAGTCGACGGGCCGCCGGCGGAGAGCAGCGCGTCAGGCACAGCCGGCACAGAGAGTAGAAAGAGCGCGGCACGCGACACATGGTGGCGCGGGCGCGCGGGGGCGCCGCACCCGCGCATGGGACACCGCCAAGCGCGCCGAGAGCGAGCCCCCACCAACAAAGGAGTCGAACCGCGCTCGCGAACGCGCCCGAGTTACACAACCGCTCTCGCGAACACTGCCGACGCCCGCGCCACTTTCGAATCACATCAACCCCGACGAACCAAACACATTTTAATAAAAACTTCAACGATCGCAATACTGAACACAAAGACTCACAAAAACCAATTAAATATGAACACATCGAATATTTATAACAACCTTGAAAAAACATTTCAAATCGATTAATTTTTAATAATCTATAAAAAATTAATATATCATATTTTATGCAATTATAAAATACTCAAAATTATAAATCGGTTATATAAAAACTGTCTATGATTATAATTTATATGAATATACATAAATACATGAAATATATTGAGAAAAAAAAACATATTTATATATAAATATCAAATAATGAACGGATGCTCGAGAAATAATTTAAAAAAAATAAAATTTCAGTTTTAATTCTTAAAAATTGATGCGAAAGCTATTTTTAAATTCGGCTTGCGATACCGAACGGGTGGATTCGTCATCGTCGAGATTCGCGAACGCGCGCTGCATTAAGGCGGATGATGGACGACGAGAGATCCGCCGGGACTGTCATCGATGGAAGTCTACACTATTTTCTAGTATCGCTGGTCATTCTTCCAGCTATGCTTTTCTTCGATTTATGGGCGGGACTCGGCTGGGGTCTCTTCAAAAATAATTGAATTCGATTGTATATTTAAAACACTAGAACAATCCGTAAGATCTCAAATCCTCATTTTCATTGTTGTATTTAAATATCAGCACAATCTTTTCAGTTTTCCATTTATTTACTTTTTAGCGAAGGATGGAACCCAATAAAAATCATCGTGCTTGCATGCTATAAATGTTAAAATAGTGTCAATCAAGAATCAATGGATTGAAATTTGTCCTCTCATACAGAAACACGGTTCAGGAAACGCATATTTTGTGTCACCATCAAAAGTGAGAGTTATGTATGTATTGTTTTTCAATATAAACAATGTCAATGCCGACGATCAATGAAGAACATTTGCGTCATTGCATGCTGTTTTTATTCGACCAAGGTATGACGGCAAATGAAATAACCAAAAAACTTACAGATACGTATGGAGATGTTTTAAATCTTAACAAGTGTCGTAGTTGGGTAAAAAAATTCAAAAATGGTGATAGAACCCTCAAGAGCATTCCTAGAGCGGGAAGACCCCGTCAAGTCAACGACAATGTATTGGCAATATTAATAGAATCGGATACTCATCAAACAATCAAGGAATTGTCAAGGTAATACACAATAATTTTATGTGTAAAAACAAGGACTTTTTGGATTTAGTACCTGTTCCTACTCCTAAACTGTCACAAACTATAAAAGGTTTATTTTATGTATAGTATGATTTCACTGACGTTAATTAATTTTATACCATTTGAACCTGGTCACACATAGAGAGCATAGTTTATAACTTCTACAAAAAGTGATGGAAATAATTTTATAGATTAAATTTAAGTTTTTACTAATTTTAATAAATGTTTTCCAAGTGTTATAACTTTTAAATTATTTTCCTGTCCCCCTAATGCTTTTAATTTGTTATTTGTTCCACCTCAAGATATCAGTCCGCGCATTGTAATATTCTAGGTATTTCGATAAAGACGCTCGATTTTTAAATGTAAATAAAAAAAGTTGCGAGTGAGATATCCACTCAATTTTTTTTTAATCTGAAAGAATATTTTATGACATTAAGTATGGAATATAACTTCATTCTGACTGTCACATAAGTCTGACCGAATTTGTTAGACGGCGTTCGTTACGTTGACTGAGGGCATCAATTATATGCGGTTTAAACGCATAAGCCTGCGATTTAAGATAACCCCAAAGGAAGAAATCTAAAGATGTCACGACGTGTCAGTGCGATGAGTAAGCAAATAAATAAACTAATATCAACATTGCATTCACAACAGAACATCGAATGATCAAGATTGTACAATCACTCTGATAAATGAAAATTAAGCCCTCGATTCTGTGAAAATTTGGCAAATTAAAGATTTGAGGACAGTTTAAATAATCAGAAATAGGCAATGTCCATGGGAGTTTTTCTGAGGATTTTAATGCGGTAGTTTCTTATTACTTTTCTACGTATTTAACAAGTTAGCAAATATTTATTGTATATTATGACTACAGAATATATACAAACATAATAAAAAATATCTATACATTATTTTCTTAAAAAAATACAATCGATCAAGTCTTATCGGACCTGATCGTCAAATTTAAATATTTGTTTATTTCATACAATTTGGTTGATTTTTAAAGAAAATTCGCAAATATGTTGCCGTTAAGATTCGTTAGTAATTAGCAATTCTTCTAGTCCCATTTTTCCCTGCTCGTCTCCATACCCTGTATCTTGCCAAATCTTTGCGAGTCACCATTCCAACGACCTGAAATAATATGTTTTTAAAACTATGTGCCGCAATAAACAAAATAATGCATTACATCGACGTTAATCATACCTCATTGGTGTCGTTCACAATTGGAAGATGTCGGAGGCCAAGAGCTCTGAAGAGTCTGAACATCCGAGGAAGCGAGGCACTGCATGGCAATGTATAGGGCGACGGATTCATGAATGGTCGAAGATCTATCGTGTACGTCTTTTCCTCTTCGGTGATATAAACCTGAGAAAGACATTCCATTAATGATCACACATTAATTAAACTCAAAACACTTTAATAAATAAAAACACACCTGACTTATCGTAGGAAATCTGGGATATTCCTGCCTAAACATATCAAAATTGATCACATTGTCTTCCCATTGAGATGCTGTCTCCCTGAATATTCTCTGCTGTAGCAGCACAATCAATTGTGACCTCAAAATGAGTCCTCTAAATCTTTTGTACGTAGTTAATTCGCTCTGAAAATGTATTTATTTGAATTTGAGATTCAAATTTAAAAAAAAGTAAACAAAAACAATCATAAATTTGATTGTACATCATCTGTTAAAGGCGGATCGACGACTGGAAATCCGTTATAGCTGACTAATTTCAGCACTTCGACGATATGACCCACGTTTTCCAATATCTTAAACGATACGATGGGATGGCTCATCACTTCTAAGGCGTTAATATTGTGCGTCAATGGTGGAGGCTCCCACGGAAGAGTCGGGATCCTGTCCAGCTGTATATGAATATCGTAAATGCCCTAAAAATAAAAAATAGCCGTCAACTCTGCTCGTTAAAATTTATAAATAATAAGCGAAGAATTTTACCTCATTGAAGAAGTCGCCAGTGAATTTAGCCGCCATGACGGTCACAATAATGGGGAACGCATTGGAAATATCTCCAGTCGTCTCCAATATGATAACAGTGAGTGAAATGGTCATCCTTACGACGCCTCCGAGTTGTGCAGCAGCACCAATCAGTGCATATTTTCCGGGATGAATAGTTTCCTACGATTAAAATAATGGTCATTGCGGAAAGAATAAAAATATTTTCACTCTTTAAAAATGACGTTTTACCAGTGACGGTATGAGATATTGCAGAGTGACTGCAAACAGTCTGCCCCATGCAGCACCGGTGAGTAAATTGGGAATAAACAATCCACTAGAAACCGATAAGCCGAAGGTCCAGCACGATAATAAGAAGTAACAGACTACGAAGACGAACAATGATGTTATCGTATGTGAACCGGGAGGATCGTGCAGTAATGAACGCACCGAAGCTTCGGGAGTTTGAAACCAGATAGCGGCGACCGCATTATATTCGCCGTCCCCGCAATATAGCTAAAATTATAATTAAATATTAATAAAACGCGTCAATTTAGAAGAACATCTTTTATTCAGTGTCGAAATTACTTGTAAAGGGTATTTCGTAGGGTCTTGTCCTAGAGGTCGACAATCATTGATGAGAAACATCATAAGAAAACCAACAGTTGCGCTCACCGCTGCAACTAAGCACGCTTCAACTACTTTCATCCATCGTACTTGAATAAATCTGAAATTTATTGAAATAAATCATTAGATGCATTATTAGAAATTATTTAATTATAACTAAATCATAAATGCTGGTAGAAAATTCCAAATTATTGGGTATGTGAATAAGTTCTCGCCGGCTTTCGTATAAATCCTTTATTATCTTTATAAGAAATGAAATCCTGCTCAGTCAAGTCATGAGACATTGATCAGATAAGTGGTAATCATAAGGAGCAATATTGGGAGGGTATCAAACGCATCCATTGCTTTCAGTAGATATCTCTTGTGATGGTTTGATTGGGTTAGAGAAGCTCATAATTCCAACTGATCCCACCAAATAGAGAGAATGATCTTGGAACTGTATCGTGGGCGATTTACCATCCCCACATAGTAGCACTGTTAACAGCGACATTTTCTATCTCTCTTCGGGTGCAAAGTGTTATTTTAATAGAGCCATCTCTTGTGGCCCTGTGGAGACATTGCACCTGCATACCGACCGATCGCTTCTTGCACGTGCACCGTTGCCGATTGGGTAGTGACGTGCAGAAGGTGGGAGTCAGGAACATCGTCGATTAGCCTTGGCTGTGAGAGATCGTCCCTCCTGCAGTCCTTTTCTTTTTTGCCGTTGGAGCAGCTGTTCACACAGGAAAAGATGCCTTTCCGACTTCAAGTCACAACGCACCCAAGATACTTCCTTTTTCTATCATTCCCAATACTGTCAGATGTTTCGAAATTGTTGTTCAATCAACCCCAGATTGCGTTTTATGTGAATCTTTATCCAGCAATGTTTCCAATTCTTCGTCTTCACCATAGTGTTCAATGGTGAAGATCTTTGAATTATTATTTTTAAAGCAACTAAACCAACTCTGACTAATCTACTAATCTCTGCACGTTTTTTCCACCAGAGCAGGATTACCATATTGATACCGATTGCAAGGCACCCATTTGTCACATCAGCAGTCCGAAAAGTGGACCAATTGGACATACAAACCTTGTGGCCACTCCATCCTCTTTCTATGATCTGTACAATCACAGAAGCAACAATAATTTGGATTTCCGGAGGGGCGGTGGGGGGACGAAAGTTGGATACTTGCCACGGGCACTTCATACCCTTGTTACGGCTCTGGCTTCAACTGCAGGTTTACTGTAGAATAAAGTACTGCAGTAAAATACCCTGGAAATATGGTTTACTTGGCATAAAATTCGACATCATGCTATGAAAAAAATGTTATTTACACTTTAACCGAATGACGCAAGCTGATGATGAAACGGCAGGAACTTATTCACACACCCAATAAAAGTATATAAATTTACTAGAAAACTATGTACCTTTTTCTCATAACTGCAAGTCTATAATTGATGTGATTCCAAAGTGCTCCCATTATTCCACCGAATGCACCAAAGGCAACAAATAAAGGCAATTCATAAATCTCATACGGAAATGACTGCATTTTTCCCAAATTTAATAAACCTTCAATTCAAAATAGATGAATATAAAATACAGATATAATAGAAATCATAAAAATAAAGTGACTTCATAAAACTTCACCTGGATTACTCAAATCTCCAGGATGACCCTGATATGTAGAAAGGATAAGATTGAGTGTAAACGTTGAAACAACGGAAGCAAAAAATATTCTCCACGTTAAGCCTTGATTCCAAAAACTTGCACCTTCTTCGAGGGAGAATAGAACTCCGCCTATATTGCATAATTTGTTATTTAATGGAGATTGAACCAAAAAAGAAAATTAGTAAAATATTACTGTAATAAAAATATATTGACCCACTGGTGCTCCGAACGCTGCTGAAACTCCAGCAGCGGCCCCACCGGAAACAAAATCTCGCTTCTCGTGATCCTCTCTGAAGTAATCGAAGATTCTCATATCCTTTTTAAGCGTCGTGCTTTTACCTTGAGATATTCCCGCAGCTATTACGGCACCACTGTGTATCATCGGTCCTTCCTATTAAAATTTCAGCAAAAAGAGGCATAAAATAAATTATTTTGTTAATAACGATATTCGATAATATACAATAATAACGCACCTTTCCACCGGCGAGACCTCCAACAACCGTGGTGATAATACCAACACATTTTACGAGAAGTGTCTTGATTCTCACAACTCTGGGAATCTTCACGCCGTTCAAATAGCATTTAACTTGAGGGATACCACTTCCACCTGCAACAGGCTGAAGTCACACATAATATCTATCAAATAACAACTCTTCTGAGTACCGCAAATATAAATTACAACAAATGAAAACTGCGCCCGAACCTCGACATAAGCCACTAACGTTGCTCCTATCAAAACGGGTATAATATTCGAACACACCCATAACAAATAGGGTATGTATAACTTATCTTCCATAACATACTTATCAACATCTGGCAATAGAGTCAAGGACTTTTAGTATTAATTTATGGACTAAAAATAAACACAAAATTGAGAATCATTTAACGCGTTTGTCGCCCATCATGTATAGGCAAAAAAGGAACGAAGTTTTATTGCAATCTGATGAACGGAATGGCAGCGCATTTCGAACGAACAAAACCCAATTCATTTTTATATATTAAGATGCTGTCTAATCCCTATTGTCTTTGTTAACGCTTAAGCATTGGGTTGTTCCCCAGCCGGCTTATGCGGGCTAGGAACGGTCAACTTATGCCACGTTCGAATATTGATAATAGATTATGATTCAAGATTACTGGATGTTCCAATTTCTCACAGGGCACAGTTGGTTTAGGGACTTTGCTTTTCAGGTTTGAACTTTCTCCGATTTTGGAGTGTCCGTGCGGAGATCTATTCATGGACGCAGGCGATATTCTGTGGATACGATTAGGCATGGAGTCATGTCGGCGATTCGAAAAGTGGACCGGTTGGACACACAGCCTTTGTGGATACTCTGTCCTCGTTTAGGGCGTTTTGCGGCATTTTCGGTGATAAATGCATACCCAGGGCCTTCTATAGTCTGTACGATCATGCAAGCACCTCCGCGAACCGATTCCACATTGTCCTTATTCCCCCGAACTAGCACCCTGCGATTTATATATTTTTTCTCTATTCAAGAGAGACCTCAAGGGCGATCATTACACCTCGGATGATGAAGTGAAGGCAGCTTTAACGTACTTTTTGCCCAATCTTGCTATTTGTTTTTGTTCGCGCTCTACAAGCATGTGCGTATTAGTTTTCAGTCTATCCTCGTGCTACCTTCTTTTTGCATTATACAGTGCTGATATCTAAACACCACATTTGAATGAGTCATTATTGTTTTTTCTAATTCTATTTAACCTCACAGAAGAATACCCGACTATGAAGTGGCGACGTACGTGTTAAATGTAGTATATAAAATTAACAACCAATAAAAGGATACATTTCTTTAAACCAAAATATTTAATACTTGATAATTCTTCTATGGCAATGTTAATAATACATGCAATAATTGCAGTTAATACACCGATCCAGGAAAATATTAACCATCTAGCTAAATTTTTCCTCACTATAAATTTATATCCTCGCGTTCTTTCTTCGTCTAATAATAAATGATTTTCGCAAGTATCATAATCGAGACTCTAAAATGAAACAAAAAAATAATTAATAATGCGTTATAATGTGTTGGCGGACACGTCTGCATTATTCAATCATTTTTCATACCAAAAATGACACACAATGCAGACGTGTCCGTCAACACATTAATAAGATAATTCAACAACAATTTATTATCGATTTTAAGCTATTTATTTATTATTCACATCCTTTTTAAATATCTTACCTCATACTTAGTAGAAAGAATATTCAAAGATCCTGGCTCGATACTGCCCATAACTCTTCTGGGATACGAATTATGAATATTATTTCCATTCCTTTCATTGAAAGATATTATATTCTAAAATTGGTAATAAAATTGCATCATTAAATTAGTATTAAAAGTAATAAATGTTTCATAGCAACCTTTCGTTATCGAAAGATCTGTTACAGACAAAAATCTGATTCATCGGGAAATTATGTATGTATGACAAAAAGCTATTTATTATGTGCAATAAAATAAATAAGACTATTTGCATCGTGTGCATAAAAATTGCGCTAATTATGCATATTTACTAATAACGATGTTTCACAAATTTCCATGACACATTTATGTAAATTAATTCCAAACTTTAAGCATATTTATATTCATATATGCGATATGTGATTTCTTATCTGCGCCATATAAAGTTGCGAAGCATAATAAAATGAGCGTTTAACAAATTATCACTCTGATTATACCCTAAATCTAGTCGGACTTCCGCCTTCTATGTTAACTTCAGGTACATTTTCGGTGGGAATCAATAGATCTGTATCATTTTCAAAGTTGTGTATAGATTTTATCGATTCTTGATCGCTAAAGGAGCTCGATGCAGAGTGAGGATTTTTTCCAGCCATCGTCGCAAGTTATCCTAAAAAACACCAACGATTTATCTCAGTAACGCACAGATAAAATAAGTTACAATGTAGGTACACAAAAAATCATGTTTATTAAGCTTGTAATGTACCTTTTTTTTACAACAAAAGATAAGAAAAACTCATTTAAGTAATGGAAAAATATAGCACAGGTAAATATTTAATCTAATAATATGGTTATAAAAGCAGTGCGCTGCCGTATGCTTGCATAAATATAATTTATTAAGTAGAATGGTAGATTATTTTCATTGTATATTTGGGCATACATTATGGGGACCAAGCAAAAAGTATTCATATATTTTAAGATGTTATGTTTGAACTCAGTTCGTGTCCAGACACAATGATGCATTAAAATCCGTAATCGAATCATGGCAAACAATCGAGGAATCATCACAAATACTAAAATCAACATGGACTACTGTGAATAGCTGAAATGCATTTTAAATCGTTGGAAAGTTTTAACCAAAAATGAATTGAATAACTACCAAAGCAACGGTTTTTGTTATTAATAAATATACACGAATACTCTTTGGTCCTCATAATATATAAACGGCATAGAACAAAATCTGTAGACCAAATTAAAAACAGGCAACGGGTCATAGTTTGCCGCTCCCTGATCAACAATGTAGACTACAGACTTTTATGATCCAAAAACAATATCGTTTTTTAATAAACAAATTCAAAATTTGTGGGATTATTCAACGAATCAATAGAATTGCATGCATTAGAAAAACATTCCTGGTATACTATAATCTGTGTCTACATCTGTAATGACCCAAATAACTCATAGCACTGACGAAACAACTATCACGTTTATATAATATAATAATATCATGCATAAAATTAAAACTATGCGCCAATAATAAAAACGTGAATTTGATAACGGAATATAATTTTTATATTTAAAATTAACGGCAGTTCCATCTTACAATAATATTATTAAAATAGAAAAAATTGCATTGCCTTCGTCATTATATCAAGCTTGAAATCATTAGGTGTGTGAATAAGTTTTCGCCGTTTATCAAGTCAATTAAAGTATTTCCCAAAGCTAGTCATTTGAATTCCACACCAAAAAAACAACATCTTTTGAGACTATCCGAGAGTCGAAGTGAAGTGTGCTACTCAGCACAATTGAGAAAGATCAATGTCGGGGGAGTTATGGCGGATGGAGTACAACTTTCCATTTCATCGTTTTCAGGTAGGTTTTGACGGCTGATGCGACACGCTGTCTAGCGTTGTCATGCTGCAAAATCACCTTGTCGTGTCTTTTGACATATTGTGGACGCTTAGTTCCTTCAATACTGGCTCAACGCATCAATTGCTTTCAGTAGAAATCTCCTGTGATAGTTTAGTTGGGTAGGAGCAGCTCATAATATCAACTGATCCAACCAAATACAGAGCATGAAATTGGAATCCATGGATATTCCGCTTTGGCGTCTTAATCCATGCTTGGGATTATCGTAGTATATTCACTTTTCATTATTAGTGATGATATGATGATTTTTTTAATATTATTCACACCTAGGTTCATACAAGTAACCCGTCCGTCCAAGGTGCATTTGGCTCCCAAACTATGGCAAAAGGCCTTGAACGCCGAAAATGCACCGGGGCTGGCCACCAAGTCCCTGTGGCCAAGAGGTCCAGAAAAAGGACCTCTGCTACGGCACAGGAGAGCCTCTCTCTCAGCCTACATGCCCAAACACGACCACAGAACGTGATCCGCGTCTGTGAAAGAATCCCTGCACACCGAACTATCTTTTAGTTTCATTTTTGCCAGGTATGCTGCAAAACAGCTATGCTCCGTCAGGAACTAGGAAGCCCAGTGATCGGGGTCAACCCATTTTAGCTTGAGACGAGATGAGACTGAACCAAAGAAATTCTGCATGTAGCCACCGTGAGGCGACTCAGACCAACTGCGTTCTCAATCGGTAATTGCCGCATTCCTAGCCCACATTTTGGTCGAAATAGGATCCATAAGAATGCCACGTGCTTCCTCAGCTACTAAAGTGGAGTTATCAACTTTAATTGTTCTATGCGCCTTTTTCAGTTGCCTCATTACATTCAGGTCTATCAAGCAGGATTTTCCAGAGCATGGGCCCCAGAACAGATCCCTGTGGACATCCCATTGTCAGAGAGCGAGTGATAAGCTCACCTCCAGCAGGTGCAAAAACAATTCTATTGTCAAAGAAGCTTCGTATTAATTTAATTATGTTATTAGGGATCTTATATTTATCCAGTTTGACAATAATCATTGCCCACTAGGCATTGTCAAAAGCTCCCGAGAAATCAACAGAACCGCAATCGCATAGCGTTTGGTGGTTGAGTCTGTGATGGATAGCACACTAGAGATAGCATCAATGGTAGACTTCCCAGGTCTGAAGTCAAACTTTTTTCCGGATAGTGGACAGCTCCCTCAAGAGCAGTATTCATCCTATACACTATAGTTTTCTCCAGGAGTTTTCCTAGCGTGGGAAGCAACACTATGATCCGATATACCTTTGGGTCTTCTTGTTGATTGTTCGTCTTTGGTTTCGGAAGAACGGCGACCAGTCTTTGAAAAATGAAACAAAGAACGAGGTTGATCTGTCGAAAGGCCCTTTTGTGTGCTGGCGTATCTTTTAAGGGATCGTCATGGGGCAGCAGAGAATCTAATAGATACTCCATGGACTCTCTCATGTCTATGGCTATTCTGTTGGTTCTGGGATTTTGTATTCCAGCTAGAATCTTGATTGGCCCATTGGTAATAGCCTTAAAAGCATGCCCCCAAGAACCTTTCAGATACGATGTAAAAAATCTTTTCTCTTTTGCCGTTGGAGCAGCTGTATATATTATACTGCCGTCTGTGGTGAAACGGCAGGAACTTATTCACACACCCAATAAAATTGGAACATATGCAACAAAAAAAACACACACACAATGTCATCATTATAATGAATTATCAAAACATAGATATTAATAATCCATTGCTTTCTTGTCATGTGAGGATTAAAAAACAATTAAGATTATAAAAAATATTTATATAGACTACAAAGCATGTGATTAAAATCTTGTGGACCAAGTCATATGATTATTATTCGTCGTTCTGCAGTGGACTGTTTGTGGCTGAACTATGATGATGATGATATAATTTATCAAAGAAATTAACGTAGATTCAAATGCTATAACTTTAAAACTAGCGGGTATTTATCGGAATAATTAGAAGAAAATGTGTATAATTAATTACCACATAATACAAATTAAAAGACTCACATATAAGTCTCCCATTGCAAAATATTGTAGAAATGAGGGTTTATTTAGCTTTAAAAATGCATGAATGCATGCATACAATATTGCATTAAGACATAAGTAGTAATATCCAAAGGTCCATTATTGTGGGATGAATAATCATGTGACTCAATAAATGATATTTTTCTATGGAAAAATAGCAAAACGGTCAAAAAATATTCTAACCTTAATGCTATTACAGTTGAGATTAATTATATTAAAATATCTTGCTCTACATTGATAGAAAGAGAAAGAAATGTGAAAGGTGTTTTGCAAAGTGACATTCCAATGAACAAAAAAAAGCCATCGACACAACAGTGAAATGGGAGAGCATATAACGCATTAGCAGACATTAACTATCTATTAAATTTACTATCATACAGGGAGGGGGGAAATGATAACATTATAGTATACACGATAGGCACAATAAAATCTATTCAGAAAACATCAGAAACAATGCATTAAAACAATACCTGATCCGGTTGAATATTTAAAAGCGTACATCAGAATTTCAATCTTGGAGATACGATGAACATGTGGAAACAAAGGCTTCACTCCACATTGACTCAAGCAACAATTACGTCAGGCTGTGTATCGTATATTCGACAGTAAATGAGCCATTATAAGAGTATAAAAATAGTATTCATGACACAACTAAATCAATCGCACTAAAAAACATCCGATAGAAAACACTTCACCCAAAACACTATTCAGATGTGTCAGTGTCACTATCAAATCAATGCCTCTCAACATATGGGGTTTTTTTCTTCTGTCATTCTGTCATTGTCACTGATAAAAAAAAATATAAAATTTATATTAAATATTAAAATTTATAACAAAGAGAAATAATTTTATGTACTAAAAATATACATTATTACAAAATAATTAAATATCTTTTTTTATTTGCAATTATTTCAATACTAAATTAATTATTTTTAGCACCAAATATATCGTATAATATTTAGAATTGCACAGCGTATTAAAACTTTATATAATTCGCGCAATTTATTTTATTAAATTGTTTTAATGCTTAAATTATAAATAAATACTTTTAAATCAAAATGTTTAAAAGCGTGATTTTAAATATTACAAATTATAAATCGCACATTCGCAAGCAAAATATATTTGATTTATAATAATATATTTGAGTATTAAATAATTTCTGAATTTTAACGTCGAAAAAAAATTTGATGCTATAGTTTATTATTGCAGAGTTTAGGCCAAAATAATATACTGCTGTCACTAGCTTGAGGTTATAAATTCATCGAATATTTCTGTGCGTCAAACGAAATCATTAAACTGATATTTCTAATAAACAAAGCTCTGTATATTATATTGCTATGTCATTTTGTTATTAAATTTAAAGAATCAATGCCATCTGATTAGATAATAAATATTCATTACATGATTTTTAACTACATTGATATTTCTTCTATTGTTTTATAGAGTCATCTGAAAAAATGCTGAAAAAGATACCGAAAAAAAATGCAATCGACTGGCTTCACAAAGGATTTGTTTTGTCGTGCATCGGATTGACGCTATACGGCTGTGCGCACATAGGACACTTCTTTTATAATTATTACAGATATGTTCAACCAGAACGCAAGGCCAAATTTGAAGCTTCACAACGATTGCTGCTGATGGAAGGAGCGTCGGATAAAACATTACTCCAGGATACCGCCGCCGAAGTAAAAATATAATGTATGAATAGAATTTTATAGTTGTTAGTTTTCATCGATATAAAATGAATGTTGCATTTAAAGCATGAAATATAAAAAAATGATTGTTTAATCATCGATATTTGTATTAATTTGTGTATTTTGCCCTCTTATCACAAAATATGTAAATATTTATATGTTAAATAAGCCTTTTTTTGGAACACAGACTATTTTTGTATGAACTTCAAACCTCGTACAAAGTGGATTTGTATTACACGACATATTTGTGGAACCCTATGACCGTGTTATACAAGGCCTAGGCACATAGAGAAATATTATATCTATTATTGTTGTAATAGACTACCGATGTCTTCTTACAGAACAAGAATTCTAAGATAACAAGGACAAAAACCCATGAAATATTACAATGATCTCAGAATAACTCTTACACATGCAACAATATACTTCAAATGTCACAAAACATTACCACAGTAATTTGTTAGACTCTTCAGTTGAAAATCATCCTCAGATCGACAAATACAATGATAGATATTATTTTCAATTGAATAACAAGTGATCAATGCAATTATTTTGTTGGCCCAATATATTCATCCCGCAACCCTTAGGATCTACCCCCTCTACTTGCAGACAATATTCGATGGTTGCAAAGCCTGAACAGCATTAAAAACGGCTCGCTTCAACAATCAAAATTTATGAGCAGAATTTAAAATTATCTTCTTATATACAAAAATGAATTTCTTGAAATGAATTTATCCGTATTTAATGTGCTACCATACCGTTCATTTGATTGCAGTAAAACTTTGTCAACTTACTGTTTACACTTGCGGGAATAACATAGGCATAGTAAAAATGTTGTTTGCGTATGCAGTTTATGCGGAACGTGGCGTTACAACGTATGAGAGGTAATCCATATTTCCGCGCTACACTAAATGAAATAATTATCTTTAAAACGCATGCAGACATGTCAAAGGGATGAAGGTTATTCTATTATTTAACATGAACTGCGTCAATGACAAAGATAACAAAACAGAAAAGTGGACTAATGAGAGATATTTACGTAGATAAATCGAGACCTAGACCTTGCGCGTAAAAATAGCTGGTTAATGTTGCTTTGTACAATACAATACACGCCAAGTAGATATCAATATAATAACTTGTGACAATTCAGAAACAGATGATGAAGACCACATGCCAGAAAGTCGTTTATTACAAAATCATATTCGTGTTAAAAAAAAATGTGTATTCAAGTGAGTTTTTGTATAAATATATTTAAAATTCTTAAATAATACAATTGAGTTATATAACATAAAAAAAACAATATATACAATACATAGTTTTATTTTTTTGCATTTTTAAAACATTATATGGATAAGGTAAAGCAAAAGGCTATGGGATTATTCTTAATTGCTTTATGAATCAAAAATTCTAAAACAATGTTTAAACCTGCAAAATGTGCTAATTTGTTGAAGATCACTTGTGTGAAATTTATTTTTTTCCAAATAGTAGATTATAAATTATTTTAACTGATGCAGATCCTTTGAAACACATCTATTTATTAAAAAAATAATAAATAAATCCAATTGTTTGTTTTTGTGGGGGAAATTCTGTAAAACTAATAAAGCTTCAACAAATTATTAATTTCCCATTAATATACAGTTAAATAAAATACGTCTTCAAGAACATATTTAACAAATTAACGTTAAAATTATAATAATCTAAGAATATACAAAAATATTTCAGTTTCAATTCACTTCTATGAATTAATTTTAGTGATTTTGACAAATCATTTGTAACATTTTTTTGCATAATCGATATAACATATGCAAATATAAATAATTAAGCAAACTCGTATTATGCACTCATCGATCGAAATTAAAAATATGTGAGCGCGGCATTATCAAGGTATATATTTTCCAATTCAATGATCCTACTCTTAAATTAATCACAGCAACAGTGGTAGGTAAACCACATTTGAAAAAAAAAAATCAAATCAGTCCATTTTACAATAGATAACTAGCTATGCTGTATAATCATGACACTCTGTTGTTATCACTTATATTAAAACTATTAATACCCCCACTGGGAAGCTTAGTTCGTTTGCTGCACGTACCACCTGCAATGGTAGCATTTTTCTTATTATTCTTCTTAGAATCACTACTATTTTCATTATCTGAACTAAAAGAATTTTCTCTATGAGGCTGCGAATGATTATTCATGTTGTTGCGAAGCTTTGGGCTGGATAGACCGTTATCTGAGCTGCACGAATCCCTTTGAGACTTTTTACGCTGTCGTTTCGATGTGATTTGTTCACCCGATAGCATTTCGTTGAATTGACGCTGTCTTGCATCCCAAAAATGAGTTTGTCGTTGTTGAATTTCAGGATATTTGGTTTCAAATTCAGGATCAGGCGCAATAAATAATTCCCAACCTTTGTCCTTTTGATAACGGGAGACGGAAGATAAAATTTCTTTCACCTCTTCAGAAGGTAATTTTACTGCAGCGGCCACTTTCCGCCGATCTACATATTGACTTTGCGTAAATAGATACAACTGAAATTAAAAAAAGCATTAGTTTTATTTCATTATATTTATAATTTAACAGATTGTATTATTATTGCGAAACAATAACTACAGTAGTGTACAGTCAACCCTCCTATAACGTCAAGATAGGGACCATGATATAAGTGAAAATCTCTATAGAAAGTTAGGCGTTCATACAAAATTTGGAGTTAGGTTTTTTCAATTGATATTGGTTCGACCAAGGAATGAAGGCAAATGTGCATTGAAGCTCCGAGACAGAGAGAACTTAGCGCAGTTCGGAAGACTGAGATGGAGAGCTTCCCCGCATGCATCGCACGATTGTATAGATCGTTAGCCCAAATTTACGGACCAATAATGATTTCAAGTGTGATTTGTTCATGAAAAAAAAACCAACCAAATATTGTGTGTTATCGAGAGTGTTTGTTTATTTAACTGCTTGCTGTTCTTCTCTGCTTGTTGAATGAGTCTTTGTCCAATTATCATTTCCTTCTAAAGGAGGAGCAAATTAATCGATTTTTTGTGTATTGTTTATGTAAAGAAATGACATGGTCTTGTATGCGCTATCAAGTGTTCATTTACAATTGACTCTGCCTCGAATTGAAGATTGTCTTACGCTGATAGGAGCTGACAGAAAGTAATCGGTGTAAAGCGATTATGACATCAACGACTTCATCGATTTTAAATTAGCGCACTAACGAAAAGGTTAAAGAACATTTCAACTAAGTAATTTAGAAAGTTTTATGTATTGATTGAAATTTAATCTTAGATCACTAATGATTAGTCTCACGGACTACAGACTCGGAACACATTCGACATGTATGCATGTTCCCGAACCTCATCGATAAAATAAACACCAATTTTAACACACTAAAGAAAAATTAATTGTTAGCATATACTTACTACATAATCTCTAGCTCTACACATAAGCTCATCAGGAACACCAGAATGCTGTGAAACGCAACCAGGAGGATAAATCAACGAAGATCGTGCAGCCCAACGGCCTCCGCGTAATAAACGTCCTGAACTAGCCAGAGCAGTTAATAAAGGAGCGCCTGATGTCCCCACAAGTGCACTAATCCATCCAACGGTTACTAATTTAGCTATAAGAGAAAATAAAATTCATTTTAACCGCGCTATAAATAGAAAAAACATACTTTTGATAAAAATATATTTACCAGTCTTTCAAAATCTGTTTACATTGATCAGACAGCGATAATTTCTTTAAATCGCACAGATTTATCAGTTCATTGCTACTCTTTGTAGCGACTAAAGATTCAGGATCCGGAGGAACCAGAGCGGTGAGATAATGTTCAGGCGTCAAATTTAAACGGCTGGCATCGTCCGAAGTCGCAGACGTGAATAATTTGTTTCTTTCCAACTGTAAAACATATGCAGATATTAAAACACAGTTGGCTTAAATAATAAAAAATGTGAAGCAAAGGTTGCAATTACGTCGGCTTCGTCAGAAGTTGAATGCCACCAAGTAGTATCGCACCACGGTTCCTCGGAGCTTTTTTTGGTGAGATAACCGTAAGATTTTTCGCGAGCCTTTTTTATGCGATCGCTCTCAGTTCTTGCAAATGAAACAGTGACTTGTTTGGCTTCCGGTTCAGTCGAAGGACCGGCTTCCTCGTCTACTTCCATCTTTTCAGCTTCTTCGTCTTTGGCTCTTTTATCTTGTTTATCATAATAAGAGTAAGAAGGACGCAGTTGGAGTATTCCTATTTTCAAGACAATCATTTAAATTAAAAACGATAATAAACTACTTTAATAGGGAGTCTTTAATAGGGAACATACCATTAATAGGAGTTACGTGCATTTCTCCATCTTGTAGGACAGCAATTGTATATTTACTGCTATCAGTAACGGGTATGCTGCTTTCAAAAAACAGTTTGTCCATATATCCAGACTTGAAGTAAGTGTTTTTTTCTTTTTCTTTGTTTGCCAAACGAGATGAACCCTATAATAAAATAATTCCATAAACTGACTTTTAAACAAGCAAAATAATAAAGAAAATCAAATTGCATGCTTACAATGTCTCCATCGGTGTTGAGGGCAATTTGTTCGGCTTTTGACGAATCATATCTATCGCTTCCGATATCTAAGGCGAATTCCAATTTAACCTGCCTGTGTACTGGTTTAATTTTGGAATTCAAAACGTGAGAGTCATCCCAACTTTCTTTGGTCGGTTTCATGGGATATTGGAATACAAAGAGTTGTTTAGACAATGATTGTGATAGAAATACAGGTATCTGAAAAACAAATTAAGAATTTTGTAATTAAAGTTGAATCGCTTTGAAATCTTCTTTTAAATATAAAAATGAATTTTTGTTTGTTCGTATGTAATACGCTGCCATACTGTTAATCAGATTGCGATAAAACTTTGTCCACTTATTGTTAAGGATTGCGCGAGTAACATAGGCACAGTCTAATATACAAAATTAAAAATTTGTTTGTTTGTAATTTATATGCTGCCATACCGTTCATACGATTGCGATAAAACTTTGCAAACTTATTCTTTGCCCTTTCTCAAATAATATAGGTATAGTACAATTAACTTACAGTGCTCAATCTTCCCAAATATTGCGCAGAATTACAACTATAAATTACGTCAATGCCATCTATTTCAGCATTCAAAACAAAAACAGGGTTTTATCCCTTCCAAGTATTACGTACAAATTATTTGCAAGAACTTTGATCAGATAACTGTGTAAAAGCCGAATATCGACCCAGTCGAGAGCTTGCACATGATTTTTATTTTCCATGAATTTTATTTGAACCCAACTGATCAGTCTTCTTCAGACAACTTCGTTTTGTAATGAGAGTTCATAATCATTCTGTAGACATATTCGGGTATGGTGTCCGATCGCGAGACGTTCTTTCGTCCTGTCAGCGGTCAGAAAAGCCGACCAGTTGGACACACAGACCTTGTGGCCACTCCATCTTATTTTAGGGCTTTTTGCGACACTTTCGGGGATAAATGTGTACCCGGGGCTTTCTATGATCTGCATGATCATGAAAGCCCCCATCAGAGGCTAACTTACATAGGTGACTCACAGTAAATCTCGAGATCGCAAGCAAGTCTAGACCCATAAAAACTATATATTTATCTATCTTACTAATATAGTAATATTTTTTTTAGTTTTAAGTTACAAAATCTAGTGAGAACTCAGAGTGCAAGTGGTCATTCAAAGCTGAGAATGAGTGTGCATTCCAAATAGCGGGATCAATAAACACCTCGACTTAGCGGAGGGTCTCTATGTTCCTTTGCCTAAGATGTGAAGTGATAAACCCATTTTTCATCCTGAATTGATGCAAAAACTCGACCTTAATGCTGTGAAACATCGCCAAAAATTCGATTGAAACATCATCATGATTTGTTTTTGTTTCCAATTAATTCACTCATATACTTGTGGCCTAGTTGATATTTTTAGTTTGTAATTAAGAAAAAGATATGATATCTATAACCTAAAACCAACAGCTGTTCAATATATCAATTACTAGATTTAAGTATTAATCTATTCATGTAAAATTATTTCAATAAGGGATTATTAGATTATTATTATAATCTTGGGTTTTTCCACTTCTTTCTACATATTCAATAGATCTACGACTACTTATACATTCTCTCTTTTGCCCTTATAGGTCTTCGTTGGATAATTTGCGAATCGTAATAAGTGCTGAGAACTGTCACCGCTCTGGTAATCAAGCCAAGCTAAAACAAATGTATTTTTTGCACAATTCTTTCCTCTGGATAATTCTGGTTTTTATTTTTGTTCCGGAAGTCCTGTTCCATTTATCGTAATTGCACCAGTAATATGACATTTATTATCAAATAATTCCTTAGCTAGTACCAAATTTTATATATAATATATTGCCAACGAAGAAAGACAGAAGGATGTCGCTGTTAATCCAACGAAATGCGCAGATTAGCGGCAGCTTTGAGCATCGATTACATTACCTATTTAGAATAACGAATTAACGGATATAAACTATATTATAAGGAGAATCTAATCTCGCTTAGGTTAAATTGATATTGACGAGTAATACAACACAGATGTAAATGGTCTATACGCACATCAAGGATGTCAAAGGTCTATGATCATAGATGGTTATTAATTCTATTTTTAAAAAATCAAAACAATTATATTTCAAAGACGTAAAATTAATAATTGTGACAGGTAATTGGTTTTGTATGCTGGTACAGGGAATAGGGTACAGTATTTAAATTTAATAGTCATCAGTAATTTAACAGGACGAATGGCAACCTTCGAACAATTTTAATACGGGATTCGATAAATTATTGAGCAATAGCAAGACAAAAATCGATTATTGCAATCAGGTCGTTGGTGACAAATGCTGTGCAAGAAACAAATGCAACCTGTAAGAATGATTGGCTGCGACCTTGCCATATTTAAAACTCCGACGCGCTCGAATTGTTCATCTCGTGCAGAATTGAAAGCATAATTAAAATATAATCACCTCTTTAAGCACGGGGTCGTCATCCTGAGAAGAGTCCATGTGCCACCGGTGACCGACTGAGTAGAGTGTTGCTAGCTCTAATGATAAAACCCCATTCCCAATTATAAATCCTTAAATTTGGGCCAAATCCCCAAGTTTTAAAAAAGGATATAATGAAATGTGGATATAAGAAATGCGAAAATATTAAGCACACAATATTCGAAACTAAAACAATCTGCATTATTAAATACTTTTAAAAAATTTAATTAAAAAAATTTGAAATATTAATTATATACAATTTATTTTATTTTGTTTTTGAATAAAGCAATAAATTTATCTTAACCAAACAAATTTGTTAATCATTAATATAGCATTTTAAATGTTATTCATATAGTTTCATTATTTATTTATTTTTAATATAAGAATATAAAATTTATAATGTGATGCTAATCCAATTGGTAAAAACTATTTTTTATTTAGTCTAAATTTTAAGCATTTCAAATACATTTTTATGGCAAGCAATAAAACGTTAATTGATTGAAAATTTTATCGTCATCTTACATAGTATATGGCCATAAACATTTACCTTAGGTTTGAATTTATAAACTTGACTTGTGGCTCTAATTGACGCGAAACTTTTGAAGTTTGCGTATCGTATAAAATTTTTAAAAAACTAATTCATTCAGCCATAATGTAATAAAGTGATATTTTAAAAATACTGTGTATCGATGCAGGTTTTCAGTATTTGCAGTAAATTTCAGATTGTGTGCTGTTTACCCGGCAAACATCATAAAAATGGTATGCGCTCTTGATGTAGATGTCTAGTAGTACACTATTTTAAATAAATTAGCTTGTATATATTTAAAACCATCAAATTAATTCTAATATGTGGATGGATAGTCTATATAAAACAGATAGGATAGAAACTGAACTGAATCAAAACGCTCAGCTTATCCGATTCCGATGATTCATCCGATGGATCCTAAATGAAATTAAATATCTATTATACCACAAAGTATTTTGTGGAATATACAAATGATTCAACATCCGTTTAGATTATTATGAGCATGCATTGTATCATTGTACAAGCGTTATTTTATAATATAAAAATGTAAAATAAATCCATTGATTATCATAAGTAAATCACAATTATTATTTTTATGAATTTTATAAATATTGAATTATTTTTTTACAAAAACGATATAAAGATGATTATCGTAACATGAATATTAAGATTTGAATTTGATTAAGAATAATTTGAATGCTGTTTATGTGATGTGCGTACAACTTTTAATATGTATACATTTTTTTATTGCAGATAAAAAAATCCTGCGTTAACATGCACTCAGTTCATCAGTCGGAATATGGTCACTGTGATAAGAGAACGGTCCGGGCGATTATCAAAAATGATTTTTATACACGCGTGGAAGCTCGTGAGAAATATCCGTTGTCGAACGTTAAGCACGTTTGTTCTGATTCTATTCGTAATTATCGTATATTTTTTAAAATTTCATGATGACGTGCGAGACGTGACGGGTCGTCCTCGTATAATTTGGTGGACGCACAATTTTCTCGCGGATTCGAATAAAGTGTCCAAATGCGGTCATAATTTCAACTGTGAAATATCAAATGATAAAAATTTGATACATGATGTAAATACAAAAGCGTTTATCTTCTACGGGAGCGATTTTAATTATTTGGATCTTCCTTTGCCGAGACGAGGCGGCGATATAATTTGGGGTTTATTACACGAAGAATCGCCTCGAAATACACCGATATTGTCTCATGAAACTGCTCTGAATCTATTCAATTATTCTTCTACTGTCAGCCGATACAGTAACGTGCCTTTAACGTTTCAATATCTCGATAATATCGATGATTTATTAAATAAACATCACTATATGGAGACGAAGGAAAAGAACAAGCTGTTATCGAAACTCTCGCCAGTTATTTTCATTCAATCGGACTGCGATACATCGTCATATCGAGAATCTTATGTCACAGAGCTGATGAAATACATCTCAATAGACTCTTACGGTTCCTGCTTAAATAATAAAAATCTTCCAGAAATATACACCGTCGACTACTTGAACAGGCTGTATAGCGATGAATTCTTAAATTTCGTCAAACAGTATAAATTTACGATCGCATTCGAGAACGGAATTTGCAACGATTATGTAACTGAAAAGTTATGGAGACCTTTACGAGTCGGATCCGTTCCTATTTATATGGGATCTCCCACGATCAGAGATTGGCTTCCGAATAATTTATCCGCAATTATTGCCAACGATTTTGAATCGCCCAAACGTTTAGCCGAATACATCGACTATTTAAACACTCACGACGACGAATACGATAAATATTTAGCGCACAAAATAAAGCACGAAGTTTCAAATAAAAAATTGATTAAAGCGCTAAGCGATAAAAAGCGTAGACTCGAAAGCACCGAGAACGAATTGTTTTCGGATGAATTTGAATGTTTTGTTTGCTTGAAGATTCATCAACAAATGCATCAGATTGGTTTTAAACAATCCGCAGTCGTAAATCGCAGTCATTACAACTGTCCAGAACCTAAACCACCATTGCCTAGCATTCCTACTTCTTGGTGGTTGGAAATTTGGCACGAAAGTAAAAGGCAAGCTGAAGTTCTTTATAAATTTGTGATAATCGACAATAGGAAAAATTTCACCGAAAGTGAATTTAATAGTGCTCTATCTTCTAATTAAATGTTTGTATACAAATTACAATTGAAATTTATACTTAACTTAAATTACAAACTTATCGAGTGATGTGTTACATTTAAAAACTTATATACGGAGTTAATTAATTATTATAATATGAAAATGAATTTATACCAAACGCTGACAGAGTAAATAAGTTATATTATATTTAATGTTAATACGGGGTGCAGCAGAGAAATTTCCTTATTTGAAATACACGCCCCAAAGCGATAGTTATTCCGATAAAAGAGGTTTAGTAATTATCATGCAAGGGACTGTCTTCAAATATGTCTCCGTTAAAATAATTTATCTCTTATACTGTTTGTGTTATTCATTTTTTAAATAAGGTAGTTTCACTATCGCACCCTGTATTTAATAGTCTTTATTATATTATGTATCCACTATCAACGCTTGTAGTAACTTAGATAGTGTTTAGATAGGCTTTATTTTATAAAACTCGGACATTTATAGAATTTGTTTTTATTAAATTTATTTACAAACTAATTTTCTACATTATCTATAACATACATTGTCCACGCTCTTACCATTGTTTTTTTTCTCTTTACATTTGAATAGAAACCTCATATCTTATCAAAACACAATGAAATGGACTTAATTGTTATTTTTCTTGCAATAATGTTGAGCTGTTAAATCATATTGCGGTCAATGTATGCGAGACCCAAACACCTTCTTTTTGAATCATGCCCAATTTCTTTAGGATTCTCTGAATTTAGGATCAAGATGGTCATTGTCCTCGATTGCAGACTTCAGGGATGTTCCATCCCCCTGGACGACTTGTCCACTTCGATGCTTATTGTTGATTTTTCCTGACATCCAATACATCACCATAAACCTCGCAGATGCTCTTTGTAGCCTCTGTCAATTTATTTTTCATATGGTATTTTTTTCCTGTATCTGTCTTGCATAAGACACTCTGGGGCTTGATCCCAGGGTAGTGTTAAGATTCCTACTAACTAAATCCCTCCCTCGTCCTTCCTCTGTCCCCCCGGTATTGTTTATCACATTGCTTCGGACGGATAGGTAGTCTGGTCCTGTGTTTGACCCTATTTTAGAATTGGAGAGCCACTCTGCGTCTCTCTCTCTCACTGCCCTCTTTGGCGCCCATGTCTTCTCCTTCTGCTGCAAATTATTGCTTCCGTTTTCTCTGCCGTCAGCTGCAGGTGATTTCCTTACATCTACGCGTTGGTTCTGGCGAGGTCTTAGTTCCTCGTTGCCTCCGTTTCCCATGTATGCCGAGCTGTCACCAGCAGTGCAACATCATCCACGAAGGCAATAAGTTCTGCTCCTTCCGGCATGATTGTCTAGAGCAGGCTGTTGTAGAGGAAATTCCACAGGATCTCCAGTTTCTTCGCTGTGTTAGTCTCGTTGCGGTGGATACGCCAGTCTTTGAAGTATTCTACACTCTGACGCTTCGTAGGCTTGCTTGAGCAATATGTGAGTTTCGACAGTTTGTTGAATTTTGTATAAAATTTGTTCGCACAACATTGTTTGATAGTATCTATTACGTGGTCTCTAAACAAAGGTGCATTAAATCAGCTGTCCTGATTCTACTAATGCTCGCAGTGGATTGAACTTTGGTGCGCTGTTAAGCTATGGGATCCTCCCAGCTCATCCAACCAGTTTGAACGCGCTGCGACCAATAGGGGTGTGTCAAAAAAATATATTTCATGACTTTTGGGACACACCTTGTATTGAAAATATACATCCACGATAACAAAATGCTAGCACATAATTTGAAATGAAACCAAATTTGTACTTAATAAATAACATAAAGAAATGTTGATAATGAAAAATATTTACGTATAAAAAATGTTGAATCTTTTATTAAAATATATTTTTACAATTTTATTTAATAACAAAAATATTGTAGGCATAATTTTACTGAGAGTACAAAACAGTTAATATTAAATTAATTCATATCTATAATGTATTTGTTATTATTGACAAGGATATACCTTGTGCATGTTTGATGAATCTTCTACGAATCCTCGTTTGATAACATGAGGAATCTTTTTTTCGACCATGCTGAAAAGAAAATGGACAAAATTTTAAATAAAAACAATTGCGCTTTCATACAATATTAGCCGCAGCAATATTTTATTATAAAAAGATGTTTATTGAATGTTTCGATGTTAATATTTTTAAAAAAATCTTAATTTTGTTAAATAAACTGTTCAAAAAAAAATCCAAAACACTGTAATTTCTTTACATACCTTATACAATCAATAATGGGGCACACGGAAAGACACAGAGTACATCCCGTACAGTCATCGGTTACATGTGGAAGATGTGTTTCGGAATTAAAACTGCAAAAAAAGCATATATAATGTAATAAATTCGTGCGGCTTTAATTTATAATATGCATATATAATCAGCGCGTCTTATTGCTTGAAATATCAAAGAGATGAACTTTATTTTTGTAAATAAAAAAGCAATCTGATACGCGTTGGGATATCTATTAACAAGCATTTAAATGTGATTCGTATAAATCTCATAAATTCATTAAATATTATAAATTGTTCTGCGTGCAATTCATATTCAAATTGTCATTCATTTATAAACTAACTAAATGTCAAATGATAGTGGTTTCCTACGTATTTTTATACTCGTCTTTATTAATAACATTTTAATATAAATATGCCATAAGATCCAATGAAACACTCAAAAACATTTGTGGCGAATAGATAACAGTCCATTATTTCCAGTCCTTTGAATTCCAATTACACTTTTCTGCTGATTGTTCTATTTCAGCTTATGCAGATGATCTCGTCCTGATCGTTTGGGGTGACACCAAATAGGACATCGAGGGTCATGCAAATCCTGCATACTCGTCTTTGTCGAAAATGAGTGAATTGAATAAAATCGCATTTGCACAGACGAAGACAGGAGCGAGATCGAACCGTTACCGGCACCATAGTGTGGATCTGGCCTAACTGCACAAGTTTATCGTCGACAATTCGAAGTTTTGCATCAAAAATTAAAAGAAAAACGTCTGTATTCAACAGAAAAAAGACACCATCACGGGGATTAAACTGGGACGTGTCACCGCATCTTTCTTATTCATCGGATCTCGCGTCGAAGAATTTTCACCTTTTCAGGTGCAAAATGAATATTAAGCATCGCGTAGAAATGTATTTTTAAATTTATTGCAATAAGCATATTATTTAAAATAATTTGATAGATTTATAAGTCGTTACGTCACGATATAATTGAGTTTACCTGATTGCCTGATAGCCTGAATCCGCACACGCCATATAACATTTGCCGCAGTTTATACACATATCCTGTAAAATTCAATTAAAATCAGCAAAAATTATATATGTTATGAAACATCGTTCGGAATTGAACTATCTTACGTCGTCGATAAGAGCGACTACTTGTTTCGTATTGTCTAAATTCTTATACGGTCCGATTCGTTGAAGTGCCGCTCCGATTACGTCTTTTACTTTCGGAACTTTAACATCCTCGGCTTTTTCAGTTATCGTCGTGACCCACTCCTGGCAATTGTCCAAAGCGTTTGTACTTTGGAGATGTTTGGTTTTTATTTCTTGCCTTTCTTTAGCATAAGGTCCAAAATGCGCTAAAACCTGCAATCGAAATATAATATATAATATCGCATATTTTATTGCTAACGCATCAAAAAACATACTTTTCCATTTTTATCTTTAACAGTGGTAACGGGTTTTCCTCGTTGATGTTTTGGAGTAGGAGGAGATTGTCCGATCCAGCCATTTTTAGATTGTTCTCTGCCCTTCAGGTATAATAGCGTTTTGAGACCGGTACAATAATCGTCTATTAGAGTGAAATCCTGATTTTGTATCGCACTACCGACCTAAAAAATGCAATGTTTTATCGAACGTTTCAATATAAATTTCAAACGTATTTTTAATCGAAACTCAATGCGAATATATACTTGTAAAACTGATGCTCCACATTGCAAAAATTGTAGTGCAACTTCGGCAGAATCTATTCCTCCGATACCGAGAATCGGAAAACCGGGAATAGTATTAGCAATTGATGATATTGCTCTTAAAGCCATCGGTCTGGTAGCGTTTCCGGAAACGCCTCCATAAGTAGTGCGTCTTTCAATACCTTGAAACGAGATAAATATACATTTGAGGATGTTTAGTTGGGACTGATTTTAATACAAACGCAATGAATTGTTCCGTTGATGTATTTTGCAATATTTGAGTGACTTACCAACATTAGGCCAAGCTATTCCATCCGGCTGTACACTCATTAAGCCTGATACCGTATTGATAGCAGACACTCCATCAGCTTTGCCTTTGATAAAAAATTACATTAATAAAGTTATAGATTGTATAATTAAATATCTGAAATCATTTTACCTTCTTGCGCTGCTTTGGCTATTACAGCAATTTCGGTGATATTTGGAGTTAACTTTATGAAAAATGGTATTTTTACTGCTTCCCTTACCCACGATGATATATCACGCACCAAAATTGGATCCTATATTATTAGAGTCTATGTTAATTAATATGTTGTTGTTAAGATTATTTTTAATGTATATTTAAGCGAAATATTATTTACTTGACCACAAGCTAGCCCCATTCCAGACTCTCCCATTCCATGCGGACATGAGAGATTTAACTCCAATGCATCGGCTCCTGAATTTTCAGCCATTTTCGCTAACACTGTCCAATCTTCTTTATTATAAGAGCACATAATAGATGCAATTACAATCTGAAATATATATTTTTTAATTGTATTATACACTCAGCGGCATTGAATATGGCCCAAACATAAATATATGAAGAAATTGTTTCATTTAGTAAATTGTTTAGGTGAAGGTATGTAAAACAATTTGTGTTTTTTTATTAAAATGATCTTGGAAGTCATGCGAAATTGATTCCTCACCAAAGTTGTGTGCAACAAAGTGAGCAGACGATAAAAAGAAGGATGAAAGAGAGAGATTTACATGCTAGAAGACTGACACGAGGGCTGGCACTGCTCAGGCAGCATTGTGTTGCTCGATTAAGATTCGCCCATGAACATGCTGACTAGACGGATGAGTCCAAAGTGTCTGAGGGATTCAGATGATCCCTTCATTCAATATTGAGCAAACGAGGAGGTGAATATAGGATGTGGACGAAATAGATGTGACCCCTTTCTGTGAATGGACATTGAGAAGGCACTAGTCTTGCAAGGGACTGTTTGTGGCTGCTCTATGATGATGATAATACAAGAATTATATTGAATGTTTTGTTCACCTTTGTTGGAAAATCTTTTTTGAGTTCCGTTACACTTCGACACCAGTACATTGCAGTTTTTTCCGATATCAATTCGATATTAAGGAAAGAACCTTGTTCAGGTCCGAAATTTTGCCCCGATGTTGTTCCTCTTACAATTCTTGGAGAAACGTTTGTTACTATATCCTAAAAAAATATAATATTTATAAATGCTTCCATTGGAAACGACATATCTTAATTTGAAAAAAATATCCAACCTTATCTAAAGAAAATGTTTTAGTGACGGCAAAAGCCCAACCTTGTTCAAAAGAACGTCTTATCATGGCTGACGTTGTTGCCGGCGGTGCACTCGCCAATCCAAATGGATTTTCAAACTTCATGCCGCACATTTCCACCGATAAATCGACATCATCAATGGCACAATGGAATTTTGGTAATTGTACGGGCACAATATTTGGTTCTTGAGACAATCCCTTTGTATAAAAATAATTGTTTATAGTTTTTTATTATTAAATTTAATTTTCTTGCAGTCCTTTTATAAAATAACTACCTGAAGATAACAATGCATATACCAAGCTGCAGTTTTTCCATCGTTCACAGATTCCACTGTGGTTTCAGAGAAACCTGCTAAATCACCTCCACAAAATACGGCCGGATTTGAAGTGCTCTGCATAGTCATTGGATTTATATTAGGAAGACCTGAGCGGCTTATATGAACAGAAAACATTGCCTTTTTGACTAGACGATAAACAAAAAAATTGATTAGAAAGTGTTCATTGTCGTTAATCTTAAATTTATTCATTTTATGCTGTACCATCCAAATCATATAATCCCGATCCAAATGCAGATATGATATAATTGGCCTTTAATTGAGTAACTTGATCTTCATCTTCGACCCATTCATCGTTTTCATTTTGCTCGGTTCGAACAAATTTCATACCTGCAATCTTTGAATTAAGCAGGCGTTAAATAAAAATATCTCACATTAACAAAATAAACACAAACAAAATATGTTATTGGCTTACTTTTCCATCTCTGACGATTACTTCCGTGGGTGCCATAAATGGAATAAATTCACATTTCTCTTCTTTAGCCAGGTCCATCTAAATATACAATTTTCAAATGCGTAATTAAATTAAATTAAATCGTAGGTATAATCAAAATCATTACCTCCTCTGGTACGGCTCTTATGTTTGAAAAGCCTTTTCTAAACACGACAAACACTTTACGGGCTCCACAGCGGAGTGCGGACGTAGCACAATCAAACGCTGTATCTCCAGCTCCAAGAACGATAACATTCCCTGACAATGTCGGCAATTGTGCAGTTGAACTACAAGCGCACATTCCTGTGTATATAAAAAACAAACAAAATATTATTTAGCTCAAAATCATTAATCATATTTACGAGTTATAATAATCTCATAGATTAGTGTTTCCAAACAGGTGGTCCACAACCCGGTGCCAGAAGAAGCAAAACATTTTATAAGAGAGAAACTCAGTGAATAAACTCGCATATACGGCGGACATATTTAGTCTACTTAATAACCTGTATTTAAAAAGTAGGTGGATCTTTGGGATTTAGAAATGTTTCCACTTTTGCAAGAATTCTTAATTGCTGCTGATGTTGACGGGAAAGGTGTTTTAAATGTATTAAGTCAAAAACTTGAAGGCGTTGGCACTAAAATTGAATCACTATTATCCCGAAAATGAGGATCCTCATAAAGGAAATCTTTGAATTAATAATCCCTTCATGGAGGACGTCATTTCATGTACTCTTACGAGTAAAGAAAAATAACAATTGACCTTTCTTTTATCGTGCTAAAAAAAACACCAGCACGCTACTATGATATGTATTTGGTACACAATCAAATATCCATCTTTAAGCTGTAAAGCTATAAATTTATTAATGTCATTATCAACAACCTATTCATGCGAAAAATAATTTTCGTCCATGTCTTTAATAAAATCGAAATAAAAGAATAGACTGTATATTCAGAAAGTAAGTGTACTATATTTATATATTTTTTTAATAAAAAGTGTATTTGAAAAAATATTACAGAATATTGTCGATACATTTGTTGACTATATTTCCACATAATTGCCATGTTGTTCAATGCATGTGGTGCGTCGTGGCACATTTTTATGCCATCCTCAAAGAACTCTCCCGCCAGCTCTTTTCCCCACTTCGAAACCTCTTTATGCGCTTGTTTGTCGGTTGAAAAACTAATTCCACCCATGGGTGACTTCAGGGAGGTGAAAAAATGATCATCTGAAGACGCCAAGTCAGGGTATTGCGGGAAAGTGAAACATATCAACCAAACGAATCCATGAACACTTTGGCAGCTGAGGCTGCGTGAGAACAGGCATTGTCGTACAAGCACGGTCCTCTCATCAGCATTCCAATCCTTTGATTTTAAATTTTTGACAGCTGGGGAATTGGTATGACGACTGATTTTTGACTCAAGCGTGTAATGAGCTAACCACGTTTTTTCTCCACATACAATTAAGCTCAGAAAATCCTCACCTTCCAATTGAGTCACTTCAAGTCAAGCAGATCAAATTACGTGGCTTGAATCCCCCTTTACCACTCAGTGTTCCAAAAAGAAAAACAAAAAACCATAGCCTGTTATAGTCACAGTACACTTACTTTCTGAACAAGCCTCCTTTGCATTAATTTGTTGAAAAAATCCATTGTTTTTGTTAAATTTTAATGTACAAGAATGTTATATGTATATTTGCTAGTTATAGAATATTTTTATTTCAGTATTGGTGGTCTGCAAATTTTTAATTTTTTTTACCGGTCCACAGGCATAAAAAGATTAGGGAACACTGTCATAGACTAATAAAATATTAGATGTATCGATAAGTCCTTGCCCCTTTTGATCGACGTCTGCTTGAGCTCAGTTCTGACACCAGTGAAGACCAGGAGTTGAAAACCACCAAGACCACAAAAGCCATAAATTAAATTTACAGTGGAATTTTACCATTGCGATGTGTCGATTATGATTTTCAAATTTAAATTGGGTAACCGATGTTTTAAAGACACCCTTAGAACGGGAAAACCTTTAAATTTTGATGACGACATATTTGAGAGCCATAGTGGAAACAGTTCCTCAATTAATATCGAGAGCATTTAAAGCGTATCAGGAAGACAAATTGAATGGAGGTTTGGATACCGCACGGATTGTCTGAAGATAACAAAGGAGAGCGACGAAACACGTGCAAAGTTTTATTGTCAAAACAACTTTGGTGGGATATTCAAGGAATTATGTGTTATGAATTTATTAATCCTGGCAAAATAATAACTGCAGATGTGTATTGTCTACTTGTCACTCTTCATACACACCAGATCTGAAGTCGAAAATCATATTTGTACATATTTCGACTCAAAACCAGAAGAATTTTTCAAAAGAAGAATTGAAAAGCTATGGAAAATAGTGCGTACTGATGTGGATGTATATTACGTACTTTGGGCTTTTTGGAATTGGAGTTAATACCTGGCCGATTGCTGAAGTACAAGTCTGTAGTCTGTGAGACTAATGATAAGTGGTCTAGGCTTAAATAATGTTTCTTACCCTTTTTGCTTCCGACGGCAACTTTCGGCAAAAAATTCTTGCTCGTATAAAAACCCATTTGCGTTGTTAAACCTTGAAATATCGGGATTATTTTGGGCTCTGGTAAACCTATTCCGAGAAAAATAGCTTCATGTCCTTCGTTCATTAATTTCTGCGGCATTAAAAGTGTACATATATGAAATATGATCAACGAATCTATAATTAATTTGGTTGCAAATTAAAATCATGCATAATAATACCTCAACAGTCAAATCGTTGATAGATAATGATCTTCCGGTCACAATCTTAACGCCTAAATCTTTGATCAGATCAATTTCAAACTGCACAACATCATATGGCAGTCGATATTGAGGTATTTCAGACGAGCTATAATAATAATATAGTAATTAGATTTATAAGCAGTATACATTTGATAAATATGCATCTATCTACAAACCTTAAACCTCCGAGATATTTTTCTCGTTCATAAATTGTTATATTTTTATATCCCATTCTGGCCAAAAAACAAGCACAACTCAAACTAGCCGGACCAGCGCCAATCAATGCAATGAGTTGATTGCCGCCTTTTATCAAGGGTGGCAAATTTGGATCCAAAGTTTGCTTAATGCCCATTTGTTTAAATATCTAAACATACGAATTTATTATGAAATAGCATGTAATTAAAATTGAGAGCGCTTTCGGGCGTAACTATGGACGTACGTCAACGGCGAAATGTTGAAGACCACCAATGTTGATGGCACCTTCTTCGCTCGCCTGAAGATTGCATCCGCCGACGCAAAGATCGCTGGTGGGGCAGACCATGCCGCATGTTAATCCCAGAGGATTATCTGACAATATGGATTTTGCAGCTCCGTAGAAATTCTAAAAATACACACGTTTTAATGATTGATCGAGCTTAATTTTCTCCATTCTCTCTGACTCATTGTAAATTTCCTCAGCGTTCAAGTGTTCTATCCTTGATAGCATTTGTACTTCTGTAAACCTAACTTTAATTATCTATAAAAACTTTCCAAACATCAAAAAATCACATCCGCATTCATATAATAATATTGGCGTAAGCGATTGGATTGGATCTGCTCAACTTGCTGTCCATGACAATAATATAAATTATACCTTATTTGCAATGCTCGTGATGAAGCTTTTAACGTCGAGTTGCGTCGGGCAAGATTTTTGGCACGGTGCATCGACGCATTTCAAGCATCTCGACGCCTCTTTGAGAGCGCCTCTCTCTGAAAGCGTGGTGTGTTTGATGTCGCTGAAGTCATTTTTTAGAGGCGGACATGTCTAAATAAACACATATGAATTAATGGACGTTATTTTATATTTTAAATATACAAATAGCAATTAATCGTCGACTCACTGTACATTTGTGGTCGGCGTTCCGCTTCCAATGCTGCTTGTTTTTCTTCGTCGCGACGGTAGGAACGAGAGTGGAATATTTACTCACGCGTGGATTAATTTGGAGTAAATTCTGAAAATCAAACATCATTTAATATTAATTGGGATGATAATATTTAACATTCTGTAAATTTCGCCGTTGGTGTAATAAAATTATCATTTAAATATTGACGTTAGATAGCATTTTATCGTAGCACTTGCAAAAGAAATTATTTATTATCGTCCGATCATGATCGATTATGTTTTATTAAGATTAAATCGGGGTGTTTTTCAGTAAACTAGGCCAAGTTCGTCCAAAGAAAGTTATCAAGGTCTCTTGTAAACATGTACTTGTATTGCGTTCCTCGACTCTTGTGCATGCTGTTGGATCCTTTTCTAAGACTATGACTTATGTCTTTCGACAGGATTTATAATCAACATACTTATTACCACCCGCATGTTTATATTTATTGCGAATCCCTCGTCACTCTTGGACTTCTTTATGTCCATACCCTCACGATCACAATTCAACACAACGTGCCATTTCACACGATTCTTTTTATGGTCACATCTCTTCGCTGTGTGAATCTTTCCCCATTTGAATCTGCGTTTATATGCGGATGATCCCCTGATTCCTGGAGCTTTCGTTCAGATTCCTTCGTCCCAACATGTGGTTCCTCTCGAGGAGGAAGATCATCCACTGATCATATGCACATAAAGCACTCATCGCAGTGTTCTCCTTCAGCTTACTTCTTAGCGGTTCCGTTACTAGTTAGCGGTTAAACTACAGCTTATTTTCATCATCCACCTTTTCTTTGACTCTTTGCAGATCATATTGAAGTGTTCTTCGTTTACTCATCACAAATTATTTAGGAAATATTGATTATTTTCTGAAAAATTGACACAGACGACTTCTGACTGTTGTCTATAGCAGGGGACTGTGTATTTGAATGAAAAATACGGTTTTAGTAGCAAAATTGAGTTTTTTTTTAAATAATATTTAAATGTAATATCAATATCAAAATAAATAACAAAAATTGTAAGAACATTTAAGTGCATTGAGTCTGAATTAACAAATATATCGTTGTTTCAAAAACATTATTATAAAAAAATAATTTTCTACTTTTTTAAGCACAGTTGACATCATATCTCAAATTTTAATTGATAGATTTACTTCAAACTTGCTACAAACCTTCTATATATGATGTTCTATTGTCCTTCCAGATTTATGTATCAAAATTTTATTTTTAACTGTTTTTAAATAATTTAAAACTGAAAAATAAGGTTAAAAATGTTTTTTAAACAGTCGCCATTTTTTTTTAAATAATTATAATTTTTTTTCTGAGGTATGAACTATAGCGACATCCTTATTAATTATAAATATTTTATATTTTTTTAATTTTGGATGATTAAAATGGTGGAAATCTTGTCAACCAGAATACGCCCTTTTTATCCTTTACCAGCGTATAATTTTTTTAGTTTTTATTTATTTTTCATCGAACTTCCTAATGTTATTATTTTAATTGATTTAATATAATGAGTGGTTGACGCACCAGGGAACTGTTTGAGCATTACAAGAACACTTTTGACATAATAAAGTTAGATATCAGATAAAATAAGCTCCATAATTGAATAATTATAGCCTATGGGCTCTTCGTGGGAGTCGTTTCGAGGTTCTATTGAATACGATTGATGACATAAATATCAATTTAATGCTCCTGTTCCGCTGACAATTGGATTTCCCCTTTTTTAAATGCTGCTTCTTAAATCATCACACATCGGATACATCAATTTTGGACATATGTTTGAATGATTTTAGCGCTGCGATTGCTCTTTTTTGTTCCAGCACATCTTGTGTTTGTTTCAAGAATGTCTTTCTCAGCTCGAATTGTTCAATTGATTGCGTCACAACCTTGGAATTTATATTACGTTGATGAATTTAACGCACAATCCGTTGTCATATCGTAGAGTGCCAAATAACAACGCGTTTTTTTGGATATTCAGACTAATTTTGCATGCTTACATTGAATCTGATATGGGAAGTAATTCCGCTTATCTCTTCCTAATCTGTAATATAATATAAAGTCCAACGACATTGTAAATATAAAGAAACACATGAACCAGATGCCATCAAACACCAATGCCAGATTATAACTCCAACGCTATCCTTATGATAAAACATGCTAAATTATACGATTTCGACACGTCTACAGCGAGTTTTTATCCGGCTAGATTTGCATTTGCATTGCAAAAATAGGATCTAAATCCTAAATATGCATTTGAATAATTAAAACATCAATTCGACTTCAATATATGGGTCAAATAGATAATAAAACTGAACTTGCCTCGATGTCCGGCAGATCTTTGCTCAGCAGAAGTTTGGCCATTTCGATGAAATTGGAATTTCTTTAAATGCAGAACAAATAAAATACTGAAATAAAGATAACTAAAAGTATTCGCCCGAGTGTACAAGTGGAGCTGTACACTGACAACTGCGCACTGAACACACAAACCGACGGCGTGCGATTATATTTAAAATTATGACGATAGCAACATTTGCTCAACGAAAATCGCGTTGTGCTGTCGAGTAAACTCAAACTGGAAGACCTTCAATCCCTGCCAACAGTCAAAAATGATGTCGATTTCAATATATTCCAATTCAATGAATGATAAAGTATAAATTATTATATATAAAAACGTTTTTATAATGCTCAAAAACAGTATATTTTGAGTCATTTTTTGGCTTTTTTTTCGTCGCTTTAAATTATTTAAAAATAGTTAAAAATATTTTTTTATATATTTATAAATCTGGTAGGGACAATAGAAGATCATATATAGAAGATTTGTACCAAATTTGAAGTAAATCTATCGATTAGAACTTGAGATATGATGTCAACCGTGCTTCTATTCTATTCTAGCCTTCTTCGGACAACTTCGTTTTATAATGAGAGTCCGTAATCGTTCTGTAGACATGTTTGGGTATGGCGTCCGATCGCGAGGCGTTAATTCGTCATATCAGCGGTCGGAAAAGTGGACCGGTTGGACACATAGACTCTTTTGGCCACTCTATCCTCTTTTAGGACTTGTTGTGGCATTTTCGGGGATAAATGCTTACCTGGGACCTTTTATGATCTGTACGATGAGGTCGCAAACGAGTCTAGACTTCCTTCCGCTCATAAAAACTATATATTTATCCATCGTACTAATTTATGCAGTTATTTTAGCTTTTTTAGTTTTATAAACGTAGAGAATGAGCGTTTCCAGCGTTGGAATAAGCGAGCGTGTTTCCATGGTTAAGAATCTACCCAAAAACTCGACTTTATTGCTATGAAACATCGCCAAACATTCGATTTAAACATCATCACGATGCTGTTTTTGTTTCATTGTGGCCAATAATTTGAAGTTCCACAGTATGCAGTCGACCTTATAAGCGATTATTTCAAAGACCGGTATGTCCATCACAACGAAACAGACCTGACGAGAAGACTGAAAATGAGCGTCCCGCAGAGGTCCGTTCTGGAACCAACCCTCTGAAACGTACTCTACAACAGTCTTCTGAACATGGCACTACCTGCAGGAGCAGAACTCATGGGAAATGGAGGCGGCGGGCAACGAAGCCCTCGCCAGGATCAAAGCGTGGATGCGGGATAATCGCCTGCAGCGTACGGCAGCTTGTTATTGGAGGACACGAGGTGGAATACAGCAAAACGCTGAGATGCGTCGGGATCCTCATGGACAAGCTGACCTTTAGCAAACACATAGCGCAGAAGGTGGCCAGCGAGTTTGGATGGCTCATGCCCAATATTGGAGGGCCAAAGCCGCGCAGAAGACGTACCATAAACGAGGTAATACAGGCAAAGGATCCCCAGGCAAAGAAGATCCTTGGACTACGAAGATCCCAAAAACCGCACAATACACGACCAGAAACTGAGGGAAGCCTGTCAACAGAGATGGGGTTATCCCAGCAAGGGAAGATGGACCCACCGACTTATCCCGGTTGTAAACCGGCGGAGGGCTCGAAAACACAGCGAAACGACCTACCGCTTGACTCAGGTGCTCACTGGGTATGGATGCTTCGGTGCGTGCCTGAAGCGGATTGGCAAGAAAACATCCGCTGCTTGGGCACCCCAGAGAAATTCGCTGAAACAAGCACTCTGGGTAGCCAAGCTTGACAACATGGTACACAGCATGATGGCAAGCAAGAAGAACTGGGACCTTTGGCGCGATTAAAGAGGGCAGTGAGAGAGAGAGGAACAGATCGGCTCTCCAACACTAGAATAGGGCCAGTTACCTAAGGCCAGACTACCTGTCCTCCTGAAGTAATGTGAAAAACAATACCAGGAGGATAGAGACGGACAAAGGAGGCCAGTAAGAGTTTGACACTACCCTGAGATCAAACCCAGGGTGTCTTATGCAAGATTCCCTTCCCACAGGAAAAAAGGGGTATAAATAGGAATATTCTTTTTTCTCGAAACACAAGGATCCCGATCTTCAACTCTTTTATATAAAACCACAAACAATGACTTTCCAAGAGCTTTGATAATAACAAAAAGCGAAAAGCATTGACAAATCGATGTGGAATTTCCACAACCGCTGACAAACTTTCACACAAACATAAATTGGAACTATTTGTAATATTGAACAGAATAATTTTGAAACGAAGAATTCGGGTTCCGCAAGATTCTCTCCTCGCTTAACTAAAACGATTGAACATCGAGCGTACATTTTTAAAGCAAAAAGGAATGCCAGTCTGGTGCTCTTGGACATCGAGAAGGCCTTCGATTCAATCTGACATGATCACCGCCAAATTCTTCCATGCAACTATTTTTTCATCGAATTTTATTTAAAATCATTCGCGCATCTCATGACTTTCGTGCGGTTCCTACAGGACGGCGCTACATGACACACAGCGCACGCCACGATGGACATTCTGCACGAGCGATTTGAACGATGTTATATAGTGGATATCTGACACACAACTTATTGTATTCACCTTTTAAAATTGAACGTGCTTATTGATGACGATGCGCCTTTCCTTCCTATCCTTCCTTCCTATATAAATATCCTTCCTTTCGATGTTGTTGCAAAACAACAACTTTGATTGATTGGGTTAGAAGATTACTGGCCAGAAAATAAGTTATTTTTTTACAAAATAAGGTCAAAAGAGTGTTACTGATATATATTATATCACTCTTATGTAGCATGAGTCCACGAAGGTCGAAGGTCCCATGGTGATTTTATGATCATGTGATATTTAGATTCGGTTTTTTAAAAAAAAAATTATGTGACTAAATCCAATTCATTTTTGTTATTATTCGTCGAGATAAATTACAAAAAATATCAATTTAATTGACCCATTCAATGCGATGCATTTTTAGTCAAGGGCAGGGCTATCATTCAAAAAATGCTCCCCCTTTCTCGTAAACAGAGCTCAACCGCCGTATTGCGCCCGTATCCTTCCACTCTCCGTCACTCGTCAGACCAATATGCGTCAACATGGTGCATTCGTTAAACGTCTCTCAAAGCAAATTTTACACACAAATTTATTTATACGTGCTTAATTTGTTAACAAGTCCAAGTGATTAACACGCGAGAGGATATGAACCTTACGTATTTTACCAGTTTGCGCAGTGCTCGCGTAAAAGACGCCGCAAACGAAATGGACGCAATAGGAGGGTTGAATGTATTCAAAACTCACACTTATTACAAGCTTTAAAGCAAAAATATTATCTAGTTACCCAATCCGATAACCGGTAAAACCGTTATTTTTGCCCGAACGAACACCGTAACCGAACCGATATAAATGTTAGGAACGTAACCGAAATCAAAACTAAAATGAAAATAAAATAACGGCTCGGAGCCCTGATAGTAACGTTACCAAGTGCTGGTACAGTGGGTTAGTTCTTGAATTTGTTGAAAATCAGATTGTGAAAAAAAAGTCTCTGTAAAAACAAATTTGTGTTATCAGAGGTATTAATAATTCTAATTTCGGGTGGGTGTTAGATTCCACGATGCCCACCCATAAAGCCCCAGAGGAGGAAACCAATCCTACGTCCGTGGGCAACGGTTGAATTCCTGGGGTAAAGATGTGGAGTAGCAGTGCACAAAAGTAGCTTCGACGGTTTGCTCAACGAAGCTGAAATAGCCCAGCTAACATGAGTTGGGTATGTAGGTCACCCTGTATTGAGTACCCATAAAGAGGTGTATGGAATAGCTGATTAGAGTAGTTGGCGGAGACTGTGTCAAAGGCTCACCACTATCCTCAACAGCCTAGGCAAACAGGGGAGAACGGTTTTAGGCTGTTCGAACGGCGAATCGTCTCCGTGGCTAGGTACTAAATTAGTACTACTAATGACCGAACCGATACGAGTACCATGGGGAAGGGGTAGCCCCTGCAGTCCATCATCCGTCATTAGCCCCCTTCAAACTGAGGTTGGACTCCTGGTGGTAGTGAACCCACAATAGTCTCCATCGCACCTTCGTGTGCATGTAGTCTGCTGGTCTTCCTGCGGAAACCTCGCCTCCTCTGGAGGGCGTGGAGCAAAAGGGGTGGGCGTCTGGACACTCTGCGCGAAGCGTTTCTCGCGGGGATAAAAGATTAGTGGAAGACACTCCCTATGTTGCTGGTCTGGGATAACCCGGAACAGACCAAACAGCATCGCAGGAAATAGGATCGATATTAAATGATCCTCCAATCCAGTCAGTCGCTGTCTGATGTCTGTCGTCTTAATCCTCTTGATCAAGGCCTAGTCTGAATACCTGCATACCTGCTTCTAAAACGATAACAACAAGTCAGGCAAAGCTAAAAACGAGTCATCCAGAAATTAAGGTTACAAGATTTATGTAGGATCTTAAAATGCTTTTATTTAATTGAAATTCACAGCTTTTGGATTCAGAGGTGTAGTGACACATCCACGTATCACCCCTTGTCACGATATAGTCCAGAAGAGCTTTCAATCCTGCGCAAAGCGATTCAAAAATTCATGTGCTCCGGTATGAGCATTCTGGGTCACCATCTTGTTCACAACTTCTTGTAACCAAGTTTTTCCGATACAATAACACTTAGGAGACTTCCAGAAATGTCAGGAATTTCTTTGTGGAAGTCGTCAAGCGTCACACGGCGGTCATTTCGCATTTGTTCTTCAATTATGTGTGCAAGTTCGTCAGAAATGACTGATAGTTTCCCACTCTATGCCTCATCGTGAGTATGAGTACGGCCTTTCCTGAACGACATAACCCACTTCGTGAAATGTTGTCGACTCATCACATCACTACCATAAACTTTCACGAGCTTCCGATGGATATTCGCGGCCGTATTCTTTTGCAAAGTAAAAAACGGATGACCGCGCGACGATCAACCCATCGAAAGAATTTACTGTGACTGAACAAAATGGCCGACAAACGCGCGGGACCGAATGAATACCCCAGCCTCAGAAGCCTTTGTAACCATACTTTCTAAATGACCATTGTATGTGTGAATTTTTGCGTATTAAAAATATAAGATCTATTATAGACTTCTTGAATGACTTTTTAATTTTTAGATTTCCAAGGCTTTGTGGCGACATTTTACGCCTGCTTTGTTTTTTACAAATGCAAATACATACTTAAAATAGCCAAATAACAAACTGAGGGGCCCAGAGGTCGACATTGAAAATTCCCAAGATAAAACTGAGATATAATAGTTTATATTTGGAAATACTAAAAAGCATATGAAACAATTTATAGTGTGCTATCTATGATATTTTTATTATTATGAACGATAAGGATAATTTTAGTCATTTAGTATTGACGCAAGTGTTATGTTTTATTTGGTGAATGTTTAATATAATTAATAATCGAAGCAATATTTTTGATTCAGGGTCCAAAGTCATAAATAATCGCGTTGATAAGAGCGAAAGATGTAAAAACTTACACTGAAAAGGGTACAACTGACACGTTAAGCTTTTTATCTGAAAATCTATAATGCTTTGTTTGTCAAAAGTAGATTAAGTACATATATGATCACATAAATTGAAGGTGACGATAAGTTTTCTTCATTGTTTGTCGGCCAAAGGTCTTTTGTCTGAAACTACTAAAACATGAGTGAAGTTTTACACGGATTGCCAATCAACGAAATTATATATTATTCCGATTGGAGTGATTTTGTAAATAATGCACCTTAACACTCTCGTCGCCCAACGTGAATCGATATTATAACGCATGGTATAAACACAGACGACATGTGGCACATCTTTTCTAAGGTGTTGTTTTATCTTAGATCGATAAGTTTGAATCTGTCATTACTCAAATTAACAAAAACAAAGTGAAGATAAGCAAGTGCGAACAGACAAAGGTAGGAATGCAAGTTTCGAGGTCGATCTCGAAACATATTTAGATAGTAGTCACCTGAAAGACGTTATAGAAAGACGTTCACAAAGTTAACATTTGTAAATCGTTATAGAAATACGTAACGGTGAGATGCTTAAATTGCCTTTCGGAGACTATTTGAGATTTCACTACACTTATCCCAGAGCCTTCATTCGGTTGAAAAGCATACTTTTTCTGCAAACATATCATTATTTTTTTATATTCAAATCAGAAAATAAAAAAAAGAATGATTGCGATCGGAAAATACTAGGCCCGACAATGAAAAGAAGAAAGCGAAAAGAGCGTTTTACGGTTTAGAAATTCATAAAAATCCGCAGGGCAAATCTATTAGAAGGAATTGTACTCTTTGTTACAAAAGATGAGACAAATTCTCATATGTGTTTGAATTGTTTTAATGAATACCATGCTACATAATACAAAGTTATATTTTACTTTAAATATATCTTTATGTATAGTATATTTATATTTTAGTTATTTTAATTTTATGTCTTTTTGTGTTATATATTCTTATATTCTATTTATTTTATATTTGCATGTGCTAATTCCATTAAATAGAAATGAAATAACTTGTCAAATCGTATTTAAGCGGAGGAAGAAAACATCCATCGAAATTACGCGACTTCGTCCACTAATTGCTAAAAATTCTGCGAGTAACATAGACATAGTCTAATATATAAAAAAACAATGTTTGTTTGTTCGTATTTAATGCGCTGCCATACCTTTCATTCGATTGCGATAAAACTTAGCCAATTTATTGTTTGCACTTTTTCAAATAATATAGGTATAGTACAATTAATTTGCAGTAGATTTTTTATATAAAAATCAGTGTTTGTATGTTTGTTCATATTTATAATAAAACCAACAAAATAAAAAAAAATCATTACTTCTATCATTCCTAATCAAACAAGATAACTCTTTCAAATTTCAAACGATATTTTTAGAACTATTACTTCTGTGGCAGCAACGCGCCGGGTACCAGCTAGTACTTGATATTTTTTTGTGTTTTCTCGAGTTGTGTGACATATTTCGCTGGAAATAGACATCAGACACATCAATATGATTCAATTGTGGGCATAGAAAGTCACTCAACATTATGGCACCATTTTCGAATAAATGTGGCCCAATTATTACATTTGTCCAAAATGCATACCAAACAGTAACTTGTTTTGGATGTAGACATCTTTTCTGAATAACACGAGGGTTTTCATCAGCCCGGATACGACGATTTTACTTATTGAGGAATCCATCCATTGTGAAATGAGCTAAATCTCATTAGCATGTCCAAGATTTGCAGCTAAATTGCCCATATGTCACTTGCATTGTGATTTTTTGCATTCACTTTGAGGCCTTAGTTTAAAATCACGAGCAGTCACTGCGCTCGAAACACGACTTGATCAAATCCCTGCTCTCTTTTGACAACTCGCTGCTCTAAAATATCAGTTAACTTCTTCGACCAACCACGGTTATTTGGTACATTATATAACATATTAAATATTATTATAATGTTTATTTAAAAATAATATACGAAGATAGTAGTTTTCTAGTTCCAGAAGTATCCGACTTAACGTATAGATGGCGGTTGTTATTTAAAAAAAATACTATGGTAGAAAGTACCTACCTTATAAAGCTTAAGTTTAAAGACGTTGCGCTGTTTAGTACATATTTGTTTGGCAACTATCAATAGCGAAAGTTGTCAGTGAATTTGCAAACATAGAAAAACATTGGTCATACGTCTTCGTATACAATAGTAAGATATTGGATGGCAGAGTTTAAACAAGGCCGCACGAGCTGCCAAAACGAACATCGCAGTGGTCGACCAAACAAGATAACCACCCCAGAAATAGTAAAGAAAATCCACAAAATGGTATTGGATGATAGCAGACATGATAGACATTTCAAATAGCGCTGTACGTCAAATATTAACTGAAATTTTGGACATGAGAATGCTGGGCGCAAGATGGGTGCCGCGTTTGCTCACAATGAAAAAAAAAACAGCGTCGTGATGATGTTTCAATTGAATGTTTGGTGATGTTTCACAGCAATAAAGTCGATTTTTCATAACCATGGATGAAACATGGGTCCATCACTTCATATCTGAGACAAAGAAGCATTGGGATCCTCCACTGACCTGAGGTGTTTATTGGTTCCGCTATTCGGAATTATGTCAGCCTGCTGATTAAAAATGCATAGTAAGGTGCAAAACCTGAATTTAATATCCATGTCCGCGATGACACGCTCATTCTCAACGGAAGGAGTGGCCACAAGGTCTGTGTGTCCAACCGGTCCGCTTTTCAGACCGCTGACACGACGAAGGAGCGTCTCGCAATCAGAATACACACCCGAAAGTGTTCACAGAACATGGTATGTGTCAACGAACGGATCTCCGCATGGACACTCCGAGATCGGAGAAAGTTCAAACCTGAAAAGCGAAACCCTAAACCGCCTGTACCCTGTGAGGAACTGGGACGTCCAGTAATCTCGAATCATAATCTATTATCAATATTTGAATGCGGGATAAGCCGGCCGTTCTCAGCCGGCTTATGCGGGGGGTGTGGTGATAATGAAAAAGAGGAATGCGGAAAGGAAAGAGGAAAAGTATAATGGTCAAACAAAATAAAAACCATGTAAAACTTTCGATCAAGTCGGTATTCTGCGTTTTGCACCCCATGCCCAGTTGCGCCCGTGGCGGGTACACCTTTTGACACCCACTTGTTGCGAACCTGATAGAAACACTCATTGACAGAAGGGTTAATTAATATTACTGATGTTTCTTTGATGTTCTTTAATTAATAACTTATCGATTTCAATTGAATCATATCCCCCAAACTAGCTAAAATCAGTTTTGACTAAAAGTCAAATGTAAAAACTAGTTTTATCTAAAATCCAAAGATAATCCAGTAGGGCAGTAAATTCTAGTTATAGCTAGTTAATTCTAGATGTAACAAAGGCATCCAGTAAAATTACTAGTATTAGTTTTAACTAGTAAAAACGTGTCCTAACTACACACACACACACATTTATTATATCATATATTAAAAACATTTGATTTTTGTTAATGTTTTTCATATCTTGAATCTAAATATATAGGGTGCATTACATTTCAAAAAAGCAAAACTTTATGGCCCAATTACAAAAACTATTATTATTCATCACAAATACTCGTTGTTGCATTGCAAACACATTTTAACACGTGTCAGTCATCAGTGACTGACATCGATTTTTACCAGCGCGCCGTGGCAAGCACCGAGTAGCTGACAGTACGCGACTTGGTGAAGTAATTAAGACTATAATTTATAATCCTTATATATAAATATATAATATAGAATCAAATTTATATAATGGACTGGTGGGGTCATTTAATAAAAAATGCTCTTGGCACGATGCGCGTTGTTTGCATTATATAAAAATGTGTTCTTTACAGATCTGCACACAAGAAGGAATAAATCAAAACAAATCACTTTTTTTTACACAAATTTAATATCTGTTATTTATATAAATTTATTTGACATGTGAATAATAAACAATATTATAATATAAAGCTTATATTAGAATTATATTTCCTCAATATATACAAAGTTTAAGGACGCAGCAGTCGATTTTGCATTAACAATTTATCGAACTAAAATTGTGACATAGCAACAGTGAAATAATGTACAATGCGATTCTCATCTCTGGCAAACGGAAAAAATGCAATTAAGCCATTTAAAATTAAAACAGATTGATAAGAGCTTGAAATGATGGAACGGAATCGCTGTTAATAAAAATGATTTTTAACACGAGATCAATACAAAAGATAATGGCAACTCAACAGTCGAAGTAAATGTATGAAACCTTATCAGATATATTTAGTTCAATAGGTCAATGTACGCTAACATTTAAGCAAAGAAAAAATATTGATATCGAGAATAATATAACATTAAAATTAATTAAAAACTAACAAAATTTAAATAAATGTCAGTTTTGTATTCGTATAAAAAATAATTACCTTTTAACATTTGCTTATAGTATTATTGAACACACTTAGATACGCGGGGTTCGATAAATCCACTAGCCACAATTTTTCTATTCAAGTTAGCTCGGTGAGGGGTGGGTTTCAGTGTTTGACGCGCGGAACTCGCAAATTCGTGAAAGTATCCAGATTTACCGATTTAAATCAATTTAGGCAACTCTAATAGGCTTAAAAATTACAATTTCGCATTAATTCGTTAATAATTAGATCGAATCATTGTGCATCCAAAACATTCTCAAATAACATACCAATAACACAATTTTAAATCCCACCCTGGCTATTATGCATCTAAGAAGTATTAGAATTAATTTATGCATCAACGCTTCGGCGGACACGTCTGCATCGTGCGCTCATTTTACATAGCGAAAATGCAGACGTGTCCGACAACGCGTTAAACGAATATCGGTTTATTATTCCGTAAGGAATAACGCGTTATTTCCGGTTCATATACGATTAAATTATTTTATAACGGATTACAATACAATCAAATGCAGTTTCGATCAACTCATATCGAAAATACGGCGCAATTTACTACATATTAAAATAGCAAATTATGTGCAAAATGAATATGCAATTTACAGTATGTTTCATTTTTCAAAGCCGAGATATAATATAATGGCTAGTTTTACAAAAATCTACACTTAAAGCACGAAAATCAATCGATTAATAAAAAGCCGAATAAAATGAAATCATCGATGAATTTTATTTATTCTATGTTGATACACATTTGAAATAATTTACAGTACATTTACTATCGGCCCAATTGGTCCTAGGTACGCGGAGTGTCTTTGGATGCTCGGCTCTATGGTTAACACTAGATCACTAATCATTAGTCTCACAGACTACATTATCAATAATCGCATATACACGCACGTTTCCAAATTTAATCCCGCTCGGTACCTTTCTAAATGAACAAATTAGTGACTCGGGCGTGCTCACGTCAATTATATGATGATTAGCGATCTAGGGTCAAAAATTTAAAAAAAACGCGACACATCTGCTATATAAGCAATATGAACATTTGATTTCGTCTAATTTTCGCATTACAAATGCAGTTATGATATATGTTTATTTAATATATGAGCTAAAAACCATCATAGAATTATTTTGACGATTTCTCAATAGTAATGAAATCATCGTACGTACGCTGTATAATTTTTGAAACGTCGTATAAAAAAAACATTAAAGCGACAATATACGTATAAGCACTTTGGGGATTGGGAATGTTTTGAATAAAACACAAGGATCAAATGTGATAATCTGAAAATAATCGTTTATTTTTAGCGCCGAGGACGCAAACGTATTCTATTTGATCATTCCAAAAAAATATTTACATCGGCGCATCGACTGATTATCGCGTCCGCGCCCTCGACACTCAAGCGGCCGACATATCTCGCTCGATATGTCTCATTTTATGGAACCGCAATTTTAAAAAAAAATGCAATCTTCAGCTAACGTGCACTAAGGATCGGTTTATAAATCTGCAAAAACCACAGAATGCACATTCGCATTCGAAAATTAATCTTTGATATCACGTTTATTTAAAATCTATAAAATCCCGGTGACACACAAGCGGCACCCCTAAACATTTAATTATTTTTGTATAACAAATATATCACTTTTGATATTTGTAAAAAAAATTCACATCTATCATGATATGGACATATTTAGTGAAATTTATAAAATGTCACACATTAAGAGAATCTATTACAACCAATGGGATATATATCATTTATACATATTTATTTTCACATCGAGACATATATATATATCTAACAGATTTATAGTATTGACATATTTTTAAATACGAAATATTTGTGCGAAACGATTAATTCCACTGCGTATGAAATATTGTTATAAAATAATAGCAAGACAGAGTTGCGTCTTATAAAAGTGTCTTAAATTATAACAATGAAAATAAAATTCAATTAAAAACATTTAGATATAGGACATTGTACGATTATTATTACAAGTAAAGCGAATCTCAAAATATCTGAAGAAAGGAATTTCGATCAAACTATAAAACATCGAGAATAGAATTAAAAAAGAAAATGTAAAAAGAATTATTTTATTACTTCAAGTTTTTACATGTTTTATGTTAAAACTTAACATATTTATAAATAACAAATATAAACCTTTATTTCAATATATATATAATATAAATTTAAGCTGTGTTGAAAATTAGTACGATTTTTGAAAATTTAGCACTGTCGAAATCTAGTTGTTTGCATAATTATGTAGAAATGTTTTTTATCACATTTAATAAAATTTAATATTCAACAATTTGCATTTAAAAAAGAAAACTGCACAATTTCAAATATTCTCCATTATATTATAAATCATTGCCAACTAGTTATTTAAAAAAATAATTAATACCCTTCAATTGCGACATCAAAAAAGCTAATAAATGTCATGTATAAGAATAATTTAAGAAGAAACTGTCTTTAATTAAATGATGAGCTTTAATATTACGTCAGAAAAAACATAAACGTATAAATGCCACGTAAAATTTAAACAAAAAAGGATCATAAATGGACTTTTTAATATTAACTCTTTATGGTCCGCAATGTTGACGTTGTCCATAAAGAGTTAAGCAAATTGTCAATTTATTGCGATCTAATATTTTTAAATCAATAATTTACAAATTAAAATAATCATTCAACATAAGGCGGATGTCTTATTATAAACTGCTCACCGTATTAATTAAAATCGACGCTATTATCTTGTTCTTGAATTAAAAAAAAATTCAAATTATTCATCAAATACGAAAATAATATTGTAAAAAAAAAAAACTATTTCCTATTTTACAAAACTGGAAGTCCTATGAATTAAATGCCAAAATATAACCAACTACACAATATAGAAGCTTATATAGAACAAATAATATATAACAATTAACATCGGAGATTTACAAAGAAGCAACATGTTTATTAGTTATTCCACAGAAAATTTTGTAAAAATATTCACAAATGCACACACGCACATATACACTCGTGTCCTCTGCATTCAGTTTGAGCGTTCTTGCATTTGACAACACCAAACTGCTGTATCAATATTTTTAATTAATTTAACACCTTTGCCTAAAGTGAACAATGGTAATCTGAAAAATATATGAAAGGTGTTAATAAATCAGCCAAAATTATGAATAAAAACTGCAATTTATATAGTATCATGAATGAATGTTAAAACTGTCACATTGCTAGTTTATTAAAAAAGCGAAAGAAATAAAAAAAATACATCCATTTTCATAATTATCAGATTAAGAGAATTTAATATTGTGAATCAGATTGGCGAAGCAACGCTTTTTATTTTATCAAATGGACGAACTAGACGAGATACGAATAAACGACAATAAAAAATTCCATAAACAAATTAAATATTTAAGTCGCAGTGTCTCGATTAGATTGAACATGGTATGGGACAAGAGTGGAGCTTTATCAGTCAGGAGTGGAAAATGTTCTCGGTTGCTGGAGAAGTTACTTTAAAAATCTTCTCAGCGGTGCGTTGGTGGACCTACAAGAACCACCAGAAGAAATTTTGTTAAATAATATTAACAAGTTTCGTTAGAACCCACCGTTTCCAGTGAGCAAGCCATGTGGCACGGATGCAACTAATAGAGTTCTTTGAACCATTTTGGATTCAGGGACTAAATGGCAGTAGACCCATCGGAAAACTTCGGCTACACAGGGACTGATCAGGTCAATAAAGACGCTGCACATCTGGGCCTGGGAAATTGGAGTGAAGAGACCCAGGACAGACGAAAATGGCAGCAAACGTTGTCGGTGGCTGGGGTTCTTTTATAGGGCTGAAGGAGCCACCCAAAGTAATATTAAAACCACCCCTTTTACTTTGAACAAGTTTAAGATCTGCATGCGTGGTCTTTGGGGAGTAAAAGCTGCGGGATTGGACAGTATGCCAGCAGAGTTCTTGAAATGGAGAGGACACCCTCTGCTCATGAAATTGTATGACCTCGTTCTGTCAATATGGAAGAACAAGGTCATGCCTTCTGATTGGAAGAACGCCGTTATTTGTCCCATACATAAGAAGGGGAATATTACTTGTTTCTTGTTCTATATATATATTATAAAGGGGTTCATGGAACAGCTGATTACAGTAGTTTGTGGAGACTGTGTCAAAGGCTCACCACTATCCTCAACAGTCTAGGAAAACAGGGGAGAACGGTTTTAGGCTGTTTGAACAGCGACTCGTCTCCATGGCTAGGTACTAAGAATGACCGAACTGATATGAGTACCATGGGGAAGGGGTAGCCTCTGCAGTCCATCATCTGCTGCAGCCCCCTTTAAACTGAGGTTGGACTCGTGGTGGCAGTGAACCCGTGGAAGTAAATCCATTGAATTTAGCATGAACTTAGTCCTTCTTCCTACATCGCACCTTCGGGTGCACATAGTCTGAAGCTGGTTTTCCTTTGGAAACCTTGCCTCTTCTGGAGAGCGTGGACCAAAAAGGGAGCACCTGGACGCTCTGGGTGTAGCATTTCTCGTGCGGCTAAAAGATCAGTGGAAGACACTGACACAGACCATACAACAGTGCAGGAAATAGGATCGATATTAAATGATCCTCCAATCTAGTCGATCACTGTCTGTCATGTTACATTTTAATATTGCGTTGGAAGCAATTATAAGACGCTGGCAGATCGGGATACTTATTTATTTTAGGGCATAAAGATTTTTCCGACCTCCGATAAGACCTCAGGCTCTGAAGCCATGAGGTCTAATCGAGAGGTCATGGACATCACCAACTTTGTCTGAATTCACTATCTACATTGGGCAGATCATGTGGTATGGATGCTAGCATAGATGGGAAGAATTAAACTTAAAATATCGAAACATAACTAATGAGAATCAACAATGGGAATGCTTATTTCTTTAAAAATAAAATGTAGAAATTTAGGATGACTTGATAAATTTAACATATTTATGGTTGAAAACTTTATAAAGTCAAATGCCCAAAAATATACAAGAACAAAGATATTAAATAAAAATAATTATTTGAATATACATCATCCACTTACTTAAGCACATTACAGCAGATTACATCTCCGTTTTGGTCTTACTGTTAATACGGGACATAGTACTGCACGGATAGCTTCATCGAACACTGTTTTCAATCCTTTTTGTGTAAGCGCTGAACATTCTAGGTATTTAACGGCACCAATCTCTTTGGCCATAGCAAGACCCTAAAATTAATTAAATCATTCATAGGCGTTCAATTTAAAGTAAACATCACAATTAAAAGGGTATTCTGTTACCTGTGGATATGTGATTGGAACCAATTTTTTATCTTTTAGTCTTTCAATTGTATCTTTATCTTCACGAAGATCCAACTTTGTGCCAACAAGAATAATCGGTGTCGATGGACAATGATGCCTCACTTCTGGATACCACTGAAAATAGAAATAAAAACACTTTAGATATATTTTTCTTTTATCAAAATGAATTTCAAAATTAGATAGAGTTTTCCGTATGCCTCTGTTGATCCAATTCGCTCTCCATCGGACATAATAATGGCATAGAATTGGAATATAAAAAAATAGCGAATTATACCAACTGTCTTGACATTTTTCTTATATTTACCTTGGCTCTGACGTTTTCAAAAGACGCCGGATTGACCAACGAAAAGCAGATAAGGAAGACATCTGTTTGAGGATATGAAAGAGGTCGAAGCCTATCGTAATCTTCTTGACCTGCCGTATCCCATAAGCCCAAATTGATTGGTTTACCATCGACCATTACATTTGCAGAGTAATTATCAAATCTGAAAAATTTAAAACAGTACTTTAGTTAAATATCACAAAAAGGAAAAATACAACGTAAATTTTACACAATATAACAATTAAGTCGCTCGTTGATGCGGTTACAATGGTGATAATAAGCTTGAAATTAATTAATTAACCTTTCCTTGACCACGATGTATTTACTACAACTCGACTCTAATGATGAAAATATCAATATGAAATATAATAGATACGAGGTTCAGAATTTCATATGGTTGTACCAAATACACATCATAGTAGCGTGCAAGTGTTTTTTAACACGGCAAGGGAAAGGTTAATAACGAAAGCAACAGTTTAAAAGATAAAAAAGGTTATAAATGCTTTTGATAAATATTCTACAGAAAAGCACGAATTATAAAGTCAAATATGTACTCACACGGTAGGTATATATTCTCCAGGAAAAGCGTTTGTCGTGTAACTGATGAGAAGACATGTTTTACCGACGGCTCTGTAAAAAAGGATACAAAATACAATTAGAACCGATGCAAATTTAACATAACATATATTTATTATATAGATCACTCGATTATTCACAATTAAAATAATATTTTTTTTTAATGGTGAACTGGAAACGATCATCGCTAAATGGATTTTCTTGAGAGATGCTCGATTAACTCGAATATACAATTGTTGAAGGTGGATTTTTTTTTTGTAAATTCGAGTGGTTCAAGTGGATGTGCAAAAATAGCATATGAAATGATTCGACATTGCCATTGCCGATTGATTTGAAACATGTTAATGGGAATTTTTTTAGATACTGTCCCAGTGGTCCGCTATCGGACCGAGGTCACATTTTCATGTATTTTTCCGTCATTAATGTAACGATTTCACTTTGAAAATCTCAATTTGTCAAAATTTAATGAATGAAATGTTTAAAAATCAGGACTTCAAAGAATTATTTTTTTCATTTCGGTTTTGGTTTCAGTTATGTTCCTAACATTTATATCAGCTTGGTTACATATTTTCTAATTATGTTTCCCTTGTGTAGGAATTAAAAAAATCCTATTTATTTAGAGAAATTTCTTTCTAGAAAATGTCACATATTTTTTGAAAAATGTCAGTTATCATAATGTAACGTGAAAAAGTTGGGGTTGCTGTGAAAGGCTTTTAGTTTTTTCGATTTTTATTCTAATGAAAATGAATTTTCATAAAAAATGACTAAACTTCGGCTAACTACGTAACGTTACACGTGCCTCCGACTGGATGATGATTCTTGAAAAATCGAAATAACGACATTCCTCTGAAAAATACTGAAATTGCGGGTTGGAACTCGGGAGTTGCGTAATTCAGTTCAAGATGAGGTTCGGTCTGGAGTACCTCGGAAGAACCGTCTACGCCTCGTAGCCGCCGCCGATCCGAAGTGGAAAATAAATGTAATCGTGTAGATCTGGTCTTTGAAATACGCCCCCTAGTGAGTTCTTCTCGCCGATGTTACGGATCACGCAGTATCCGTGGGTCTGAGAAATCTCGCCCTGAGGATGCCGTCGCCTGCCAGAGGGGCTGCCAGTGCAACCTGCGACTAGAATAACTGAGGCCAGGAAATTTGGTCATGGGCCTACGTTACAATAATATGGAACCGAAGATATTGCCACGTAAACGTCCACAAACTCTCACTTTTTTCCCCTAAGTTAGGCACCACCTGAGATATCGTTGGGTCGTTCCGGATCACTGGACGTCTCAGTTCCTAACAGGACACGTTGCGTTAGGGCTTTCAACAACTTCGGAATGTCCATGCGAAGATCCGTTCATGGACGCAGACCATGTTCTGTGTACATGTTCAGGTATGGCGTCCGTCCTGCGAGGCGCTCTTTAGACGTATCAGTGGTCCGAAATTTGGACCGTTTGGACATGTAAGCCTTGTGGCCACTAATTTTAGGGATTTTTGTTTTGGGGGAAAAATGCATCGTTCTTGTTCTATGGCGGGGTGGGAGTTTCGCAATATGAGTGGTCCCTCGTATGCCAACAATGAAAACTGTAAAATCCAAACTAAAGAGGGTTTTGCTAAGAACGCTGTGGAAGATTGGACACAGCGGAGAGTGACAATTGTTAAATTAGTGCACATTTTGCATAATTCGTACATCCGTGACATGACCGAAAATGACCCTCCAGCAGCAGACGTTGCGTCATCGTTACCTGCATACATGTATGCATATGCATATTAGCAAACAGAGCGGTCTGAATTCCGCCATGGGGGATGATTGAGGACAGTTTCATCCGCTAATATACAGGAAAATACAAGTCAAAATTGGTAATTTTTATGTGTCGGACGAGCGAGCATTGTTTCGTTGCTGTGTAGATAATAGTGGAAAGGGCGTCGGAGTTTAATGACTCCGGCGAGGAAATGGAAATGGGTCAGATGGTTATTTTGCCCTGGAGATACAGGTACAGGTAGGGCTGACCGTCTTTCCATTCCGTACAAAAACTACCACCCGAATAATCCGATTCGTCATCGTTACGCAACTCAATATGGACTGCCACGATGAAAGTACATATTATCTATGAGGAAATACATTGCCATTCTTTTATCTGCGAGCGCATCAACGATGATGCTAAAAATTGAGCATCCCAGAATCGCTTTAATCGTTTTGAAAAATAAACATTCAACCGGATACTCTGGATAGATTCGAACCCGCAGTGGTTGGATTTAAAACCACCACCTTATCTATCTACCAGTCAACCGCGATTAAATATATATTTTTTAAATTGCGACATATCTATGGAAATGCCCTCGTCGTTTCTTTTTTTTGTAGCACCATTTAAATAAATTCGTTCGATTGACTTACACGAGGATCGTTGGGGTCGCGCACTCCATGAATACAAACGACCCACAGGAGTGTGCTGACTTATCGGAATTTAACTTCATGGATTTTGAACTACACATTTTACCAATGAAAATACAACAGACAGAGAGCGCATACTTTAAAAAATAAGACAAATCAATAGAGTTATCCAGCTTACCGATCTTTAATCTTCAAAAATCATTCAATATTTGTTGTATAAATCTCACAACAAACGTACAGATCATAGAAAATGCAAAAAGCCCTAGAAGAACGGAGTAGCCATAAGGGTTACATGCTCAATCGGTCCGCTTTTCGGACCGCTGATATGACGAATGAGCGCCTTGCGATTGAATGCCATACCTGAACATAACGATAACGAATTAGACAACTTTGTATATGTTATAAAAACGGACAGAGTAAATCAGTGTTGGCTCGTGTAAAGTAGAATGGTCGTGTAAAATAAAAACCATGTGCAACATTCAACCGGGTCGGTGTTCTGTTTTTTGCGCCCCAAGCCCAGTTGTGCCCTTGGCGGGCGCCTGCTTTGCAACGCCTTTGTTACGGCCCAGATTCTAATTTAATTCAAGTCAATAAAAAAATGTCAAAAATCACATACTTTCATAAAACATATCCATGTACAATTTTAATAATATTCGATCGATGACTAAGATTTCTTATCTACCAAGAATCGAAACGAAGAAATGAGTTCATGTCTCACCAATTTTTCTATTAGTGCTGATAACGAAAATTCCGTAGGATAAAAATACACATCTGCGCTTTTATCTACGCAACATTAATTGCCGTTGAAAATACAGTTATCGTTAAAACATATTTATGAACATCGTTAAGAATTCAAATAAATCTGTTTAGATTCGTGGGACTTCATTTTGACCAAATGGAAGCGAGCTTCTGAAGCCTTCTGCGAGGCAGCTCGTCATTGAAGTCTCGCAGTTGGATCATTTTAGATGGCATCAATCCAAGCGTTTATTATATTTTTAACGAGCGAGAACAAAAAACAATTGTGTTCGGTCAAAGGCGAAGTCCTCCGAAAATTTGAAGCGGCGAGTTGTCACGAAATTTCGCGGATCTGTTCGGATCGTGATTTAGATTGCATAAAAACAAAAAAAATGTGCAACGACAGAAACGTGCGCAAGCATTCGCGATAAAAATCGATTAAAATCAATAGTCGAATGGCAATTTAGGATAAGATTGTATGTTTTCACAATAAATAAACAGTTATGACGCTAATCTTTTGCGCAATGCGATACAGGGAGATCTTGTTGGTATGTTTTTTATATTTGTACAATTAGGATAGGTAACGTTGCCGCCTCCGGAATGAAATTGAACCCAGTGCCATTGCCCTGCAAGTGTCCGGACTAAGTGGATCACTTAAAAGGGTCATCCGGTTCAAAGTCGATCTTCGCACGGGGAGAACGCGATGCGCTCGACTCTTTCTGTGGTTTAGAAAACCCTTCGGCAATCAGAGGCGGAGAAGAATGCTACGTACGTCGACTGATGAATGAAATTACGATCGGTCTAGAAAAAAAAACCACAACACGTGTCGAGCAGACGGGAACGGAAGGACTCGTTTTGTTTATTTAAGTCCTCGACACATCGCCGAAGAAACTGTGATGCTGACTCGACTGCATCCTTTATTTTTTACAAGTGGCGACCTTCGACATGCCGGAATGTTTCTTCGAAAGGGATAGCGCAGAACCAGTCTTGCCGAATCTCAAGCATTCCAGCAGTCGGAACAGCCCAAAAACATTGCATATCTTCAAGCTTTAAATTCGAAATACTTGAGAAGAATCACTTCCAAAAACAAACAATTCAGGTATACTTATCACAAAACAATAAAACAATTGATATGTTGATGAATCAACGACCTTCTTATCGGTGGTGCAGCATTCCGATGAAATGCATCACCCATTTAGGAAGCAACAATAGAAGACTGAGCAATTCGGGCATAAATAGAATGTCATTGTCTCTTCCAAATGGAATATATTTTTTTGACAAGGCATAAATAAACAATTAGTAGCAGACGGGCCCTACGTTTTGTGATAACACCGTCGCAAATGTTGATTATTTATTTCGATCGATACATACGTTTTGATGCTTGTTTACAAATATTCTATAACACATGTGTTGCGAAACCACAACAATGCAGTGACTCAAAACTATTATCTTGGACATTTTTAGAAAACAGCAAGGAAAATTGGCGTAATTTCGTGATCAGTGCAGAATGATATACGACGGGGAAAATTGCGGCAAAAAAAAAACGAACAACTCGGAATTTTTCTTATCGTGGACAGTGTTCGTTTCAAAAGTTGTAGTGCTGAACAGACATAAAATAACTTCAACATCCAAATATGCCACTGTGTGACGAATATATTAAGTCCTCCTGAAAGAAATATACTTGGGTCTTTTTTTATGCGATAGATACGTTCCACGGGAAATCGCATAAAAAAGACTTGAACCACATGGAAAACAAAGTTTCCATTATTTTTTAAAAACCGCATAACTTCAAATCAATGTGATAGAATGTACCAAAAATCGCATTAAAAAAATTGTGACAGTTTAAGCATTATTTTTTTACGCAGTTCGTGATATGGCGACGTGCAATTCTTAAGTTCGCGTTGGAATTTGAAAACTCTTTCAGAATTTGAATTCATGTACAATAAATATATTTTATAATGCTAGTTTATTCAGTATACATTGATAAGTGTTCTTAAAATAATATTTTTTAAAAGTGGAAATGATGCCCTGATTTAGTGGCTAAATTAAGCATGTCGTTTGGGTGAAAGAAACACTATTTTCACATTTGGATGTTCAAAATATAGATGACTTGCACTAGTGTTGATTTTAGATTTTTTTAATGCGCATTCGCATAAAAAAGCTTTGACCTCTATAGAAAAATGATATTTTTCAAAATCGCATAACTTTAAAATCGCATTAAAAAAAAGACCCAAATGTACATCATTAAGAAAAGGAAATATCTTAGCTTTAACTCCCTAAAGATGTAGGGCACAGAAATGTGTCCGAATTCCAGTGATTCAGAAATTCTTACAGAATATCTTGCGTACATCGTACGATTGCATAGACGATAAACCCAAATGTATCGACTAATAATTATATAATGAATCGATTTTCAATGTATTGTTTATGTTTACTTGAAGAAATGACCGAATATTGTGTGCTATCGACAGTGTTTATATATTTATGTACAAGCTTCATACACACTGCGACGTTCCTGACAGACAAATGGATTTGTACGGATGATGAATGGCGGTCATCCGAATATAGCATCTAAGTTAATGACGATTTTAAATTAGCTCACTTTTCAAAGGGTACCAAAAGTAAAACCAAAATGAAAATAATAACGGTTCAAAGCCCTGAAGCCTCTTTTTTTTAGTTTTTAGTTTCGAGTTTTTTCAATTTGAGTTATTTTATCCGTATTTTCAGTCGAATTTTCTATAGTCCGTATTCTCGCACATTGAAAGTGGAGAATGATGAATCGGAGACAGAGACGTAGAGAGTGTTTTGCATCTCATCGTACACTCATACATTGATGGCAAGTTCACGCCGTAAAGATACCCCTACACGTTTATATTTTTTTTTCATAGAATACAAAATAGAGTCATCACATCAATTATCAACAGGTGACGACAAAATAAACATTAAAATTATAATGTAATTTGTCCGTATCCGGTTGAAAACCACTAGGTATGAAGTCTTCTTAGAATCATAATAAACAGTAGAAAACCATATAAATCGATAATATATTTAAAACTAGCTTTTTGAAAAATTTGAAACACGCATGTGTATTATTGATGTTAACGCGAAGAAATGAACGAATATTGTGTGCTATCAACGGTGTCAAGGTTCATTTATTGATATACAAGCTTCATTCACGCTGCGCGATCCTGAGAGAAAAGTAGATTTGTTTGGATGGTAAATGGTGGACATACGAATATAGCATCTATGTTGTTTAATTTAATTTAAAATCAACTATTTAACTAGACTGTAAAAGATAATTGATTTCATTCGGGACAACCTAATATTAATGACAAATTTGCAAAAAGACAACAACAGTACGTGCCTCTAATCGTAAGGTGTCGAAACACAGACAAACGCATATAGGAAGTCATTTATCGCTTCTAAACAATCATCCCATTTACCTAATCTGCTGAAGAAGCATATTTTGTGAATTTCAGCACGCATAGGAACATTTCAATTTCAGAAACGTGTTTTTGAATCATGGAAAAACTTATCTATTTGTTGCATATTTAAAAATGAGCTTCTTTTTATTTTGGAACTGGAAAGGTATTTAATTGATTGATTTTCTACATGACAGACTGATTGATGACGTTAAGGTTGTTTAAATAAAAACGAATAATTATGCGTTGCGCAACAGATAATTCTTTCTTCAGCGACGTGTAATAAATGTATTTTTTTTAATAAAAAAATGTTATATGTTTATAGTTTTACAAGCGCAATTTGAAACGGCGAGTGACCGCATGTGAAGCAAAGAGCTGCTCGGCTCTTGTTTTTGCGTACAAATTCAACGCAAAAAGGTGTCAAAACATGCGTTGATACAGTGGCCAAATAAACAATTTATGTAATTGCAAACCTCGGAAATTCCGACAGAAACATGACACCGTAGCAAAAATAAAGTTTTCCAAAATGTTTTCTGGCTTTATTTCGACGCACCCCACCTGACACCCACATTCTAAGCCCATGTTCGGAATCAATTTCACGCACGATACACTGTAAAACATCACATGTATCGTTACGTATTACGTAAGTCATTCCATCGACATGAATATTGATATTTTTCTGAATAAACGATGAGTAATCGATCGCTGAACGCGCGAGGATATTGGATTGATTTAAATTCGTTAAGTGGCAGTCAATTGAAGACACCTTCAATTGAATTATCTCGCTTTTGAAACAAACCTAACGAGCAGGGCGTAACTGGATTTGGGGCGCAAAACGCAGAATACTGACCTAGTCGAGAATTGAACATGGTTTATATTTTACTTGAACACTCTACTATATATGAGACACCGATCGCGAGGCGTTCATTCGTCATTTCAGCGGTCCGAAAAGCGGACCGGTTAGATACTCAGACTACGTGGCCATCTCGTCCTCTTTTGGAACCGTTCGCAGCATTTTCTATGATCTGTACGTTTTTGAAGACTATTGATACTATTGATGTTAGCCACGGGTGCTTCAGAACCTTTCATTTCAGTTGCGTTCCTAAGATTTATATCGGTTTGGTTACGGTTTTCGTTCCGGTTCGAAGCCCTGATTATAGCGGCAAATCCAAAGCATTCTAATTATTTCGATCCGATCCCACTTGACAAATTTATCAACTGTCATTCGATAATAAAATGTCTTTATATTTAAATATATAATTCGTCATGTTTAAAAATATTTATGATATCACATAACTTTCGCTTCGATTTAAAGCAACGTTCGCACAATAACAGAAGCCATTTATTATCAGCCCGATAAATATGGGAGCGCTAGATAGGATTCCCAAAGTTGGAATATCGAAATTATTATAGCACGCAAAAGCTACCACATACGCAACTCTATGAGAGATATATTACAAATTGTTGCCTCGAGTCTTGTATGATTATTTTCGACGTACGTCGTCGCCGTGTACTGAAAATTCAACATGTCGTTATGTAACTAAGTATCGTTTGTAATTTTGGATTCCTGTGTCGCATTCTGATAAGAAGCGACTTGCGTGTTGACATTTTTTCTGCATTTAACGGAGGCAAATTGGAAAAAAATGTAACAGAACCTTGGCCTCCATGCGTGCTTCACTTAAAAAACCGCTTACCAGGCGGGTATTTATGAAAATTAGGTAATACACTTGCATGCCATTAGTGCGTGCTGGTTGCGGTCAATTTGGTTTTCGTTAATTTCCTGTTACAAGACATCCTTCATCGTCGCAAATTGAAATTAAAAAATAATGCGGTCAATCAGGAATACGAACAGTAGAGAAACTATCCAATAGTAGAAGAGCGATAATAGATCGACGATGACGCTGCTACCCACACTTCGTTATCAACGCTTTTATGATCCTCAATGACGCAGACGACGACCATCTCGAGAGGAACAACATGGCCACTTGCAATGTGCATAATTTATGCTGCGATCTTGCGTGCTATCACATGATTGATTGATTGGATTCACGAATGACAGCGTTAAATAATAATTTTGACGCTTTATGTAATAGTTGCGTGCGTTGACTAAAACAAAGAGACCAACAAACAAAGGTGACTCGTTCTGAAAATGAAGGAGTGAATCGGGTCGTGGACAGTGTATCGTCATGATGCATTCGAGATTGAGTCATGCTAATGCGTGGGTCATTCCCGTTCGAAGAAGACCGACTGTTGACTCATTGACCCTGCGATAAGTGCAGCAGAAGCGGCTAAATAGCTGCAAAACAGTCGCAATTGCAACAATAGCTCGCCATCACAAGTCTTGGGAGTCCATGACGACGAATCAGATCAATGCAGTCCATTGATAATGAGCAACGACCAGTGTTAGCCGCTTCGACTAACACTTAATGCATTCGACCTCAAGCTTATAACGCTTGAAAATACAAATAATTCTAGCTAATTCGATATTTGTAAAGCAAATCAAAGCCAATGAACACATATCTATTAAACGCGCCCATAAGTTATGTCGTTTTTTTTTTAAGCATTACGTCCGATCATTCAATACTCGAATGATTCTAAATAAATTGGGAGAAATTAAAGGTGTTTGGCATTGCCTAATAACCTCAACATTAGCAGATCATTGCAATAAAAAACTATTAAGTACATGATTTAGGAACTGGTGATGAGAAATAGAGTTTCTGTTCAAACGTTAAAAGAAAAATGAAAAACAATGGTTAAAGCGTAGAAAAAATGCTATTTCAATCCTTAAACGGTTATGTGTACGTACAGTGGAATTCTAAACAGGGCGTGGCAAAGCAGGCGCTCGTCACGGGCGCAACTAGGATTGACGCGCAAAACGCAGAATACCAGTGGATAGTTTCAACTTTACATGAAATAACCCTAATGAATTCTGTTCGTTTTTATAATATAATCATAATCGCTCTGTAGACATATACGGGTACGGTGAGGCATTCATTCATGTCAGCGGTTCGAAAAGCAGACCGGTTGGACACAGACCTTGTGGCCACTCCTTCCTCTTTTAGGACTTTTTGCGGCATTTTCGGGGATGGGGTTTTCCATCTTGCTGTGCACTTTTGTAGAGCAGGCTGGCATACTGCCGAATAGCGGGACCAATTAACAGTTCAGTTCAGGGGGGGGGGGGATAAATGATGTAAAGAAAACATCGCCAAACACTCGATTGAAACATCATCACGACGCTATTTTGTTTCATTGTGAGCAAACGCGGCACCTAACGTAGGAAATAGTTTTGTATAAGAAAAATTTGGTAGAACCCAAGAAAAATGATTTTGAATTGCATTGAAAGAAGAAGGGAGAAAGAAGGAAGGAAGGGGAATTAGAGATCATTGTATCATCTGTATAATTTAGTTAATTCGACCTTTCATAAACAAAGTAATCATCAAATTCGCAACAGCCCAAATAGTTTTGATTTTGTTAAAATTGTTGCTAAAATTCAACAGAAAAGCGGTGCAATTCAACGAAAATGGACTACTAAAGTAGCAGCACGACTCCAAATTTAGAACAGATTCCAAAAATATGATTAACCGTTAATGTATTTCGTACAATTTACGTACAATCAATAAAAGCAATAGTGGTGTACCAAATACATATCATCGGTGGGCGCGGGTATTTTTAGCACGGTATGGGAAAGGTTAAATAATATAGGAAGATGATTTGAAACGAAATGACATTATGGCTATGATATTACCCTTTGATGAGTATGCCCGCAAATGCTACGGGCACACTCCAGCGATCTAAAGAGAGTATGCCCGCACATGTTGCGGGCAGCGCTCCAGAGCACTTAATTTCAATGGCGTGCTTGTGTTTTAGAATATTATTTATACAAACATTACATTTACCATCTGTTTTATGGTTTTGTCATGTTTAAATTTAATTTTCAATGAAACTTCTTGAACACAAAGAATCAATTAAAAAAATATATTTCAAAGGAAAACTGCTCAGTCTTTCGGACTACCTTCACTAGTTGTCGCTTGAGGTAAATGTTTTATGGTTATGATATGATGTAAATGACTAGGAGACGCTGGTGAATGGATGAAAGATCTTCATGGTGGATATAGAGAATGGCCAGCAATTAAATGGACAAATTAAATTTAATAAAAACGTGCAAAGCATAAAATTGCCTCACAATAGACGTGCTTGGAACATTGCCTTTCCAAAACAAAAAACATTGAATTTAACTTATCAATGAAGAAATTGTCAATTTGGAACACAAAGGTATTGTGGAATAAATCTTCATTCCAGAGCTACGAATGTTGACAATTTTAAACCGCTACACACCTGATCAAACATTTTCAATCCAAATAAGAACAACTTTAAATTCTTTATTATGGCAGCATGCATAACAATAATGATGAAGTCGACGAAAAGTGATTGCAATTTTTGTTGTGGGGGAAAAATAACGGTTTTCGGTTTCGTTCCGGTTCGAAGCCCTCGTTATCGGATGCAATGGCGTCTCAGTGAAAACATTGAAAAACGCGTAAATTCGAATACGTATCGTATTAACTGAACTTTGCACGTCGAATGACAGACTTTCACCCGTTCAATCGAGTTGTCGTATCGAATAAAAATGCCTTTGTGAGATTTTTTCTGCAAAAAAGAGCGTGCACTGTGAATTCGTGCAAGATACGTCGAGTTATGTAAAAGACGTTAACGTTGTTGCATTTTAGAGTAGCGTTGCTGATACTTTTTATTTGTGTGTGGGGATATAAGATAACCGATGTGAACAATGCAGATAAAAAATACGTATGGAGAATTATCAGAGGCGATATGATACGCGTGCTGGTAAAAAGATACCCACACACAAATCATCAATTCTGAGAACGATAAGTCGATGCAAAATGCACGCCGGAGACATCATTGCCTCCTGAAAAAATGCCGAAGGGGCAGACGCCTTCGGATGAAGGCAGACGATGCAATTTGAAATTACTGTTGGTCTGTGAAATATATAATAAAATAAGTTTGCTGCTACAGATCATAGAAAATGTCGCAAAAGGCCCTAAAAGTGGACGGAGTGGCCATAATGTTTGTATGCTCAATCGGTCCGCTTTTCGGATCGCTGATATGACGAATGAGTGGATCTCGATCGGATGCCATAATTGAAAATAACGATAACGAAGAAAAGAGAAAGAAGAGAAGACAACCTAAGATCGGTATTCTGTGTTTTGCGCCCCAAGCCAAGTTGGTCAAAATGGTCTACCCCTATAAGGCGCTCCAACATTGAAAAGTGGAAGATGGTCAGGAAGAGATAAGACAGCTTGTATGCTCAGCTCTGAAATCTTTATAGGCTTGTTTATCTATTAATCCTTTAACGCGTTATATATTTCTGCGGATGAAGAAACGCCATTGATCCCTCTAACAAACCACGTGACTCGCAAATTTATCATTTTACAATATGTAATCTGAAATTCGAAATATATTTATACTGCGACTTTTACAACATGCGCCCGGTTCACACGAGGACAGTTTTCAAGCTAGTAAGGCAAACTTAGTGGCAACAAATCAGCAATTCATCAACTCTAGCTTTGGGTAAACAGCTTCGTTTTTGGAACTAGAGATACCTGTCTACCAGCTTAACAGCATTAGTTTGCTTTACTAGCTAGAAAATAGCCTCGTGTGAACCGGACAATATTGATAAAAAGAAACATATTCATATGCTGAATATGCTATTTATTTTGAATTGTGATAGTGATGATTATTTAATACCACCTCAGTAAAAGTATATAGATTTTCCTTCTTAACCGAAAAGATCAAAAGTTTTAACCACCACTTTAAAGATAAAAAAAAAATCTTACATTGTCGTACAAGATGATGGATGTTCGAGGAGAAAGAGGCAAATTTGGATTTCATACGTATAAAAATATATTTATACATAAAGGTCAGCTATATATAGCAGTTATATTGCTTTTAGTTGTTGCCTAATTAATGTCTTGGATTATTGCCAATCGTCGGAATCTACTCAAAAAACGTTTTTAATCAGATATAATTCGATAACAAGATTAATCAGCGTTGTTGGGCAATTCGGATTTATTACATGGATCCATGTTTTGTGGCTTAACCCCTTTATAACCATGGATACGATCAACACAATGGTATTGCCAAAAATACGCTGAGCCGATATATCGTCGTTTTTTGGCATATACCTATATATATTAACTAAATAGTGATTCTGCCATATAAAGGGAACAACTTCAACCAGCGACAGTTGGAGATGGTAAACTTCGCCCGAATCCAAATAGCCTTCATTAAAGCGAATCGATTAACACGTTTCGCATCGAAATCCCTCGGTTATTTCGAAAAACGTTCGGCCACCGGAAAAAGGAAGCGTTTAGCGAAGACGTGAAAATACAGGCACCGCCGGAAATGAAATGCGTATAAATACGAACAACGCGCAACCTTTTCCTGATGAATCGTCCGGCGGAATGCGGAATCACATTAGCCGGGAAAACATATACGGGGAGCGAGTTTCTTCCCCACCCGGAGTTCGGGGGATGAACAACTAGACCGAACCTACAAGTCACGAATGTCGTAAAATTTCGCAAAAATAAACTCTCGCCAATGCGGAGAGAGCCCCAAAACAAGACCAACAGGTAGACGGCGTAAATCTGTTAAATGCGAGAGGGCGATTCAAATATAATCCGGAATTCTGCTGTACAAATTCATGTATAAAAATACAAATGGAGTAACTAGAGAAGAGATCTAAGAAGGTTTATGATTCCTGAAGGTTTACTAAAACCTCTATTATATTCTCTCTATTTTGTACTCTATGAAACAAGAATCCTTTATAGAAATACAAGTGATTTTTTGTTGGAAATTTAATTGAAACGTGACAAAACAGAAGGCAAATGCAATGTGTGAAATAATAATTTGAAAAAATTATAAAATTGTATTAGAAATAAAAGCAAGGCGTTGAAAATAAAGCCCAATGGAACACTGCTCGCAGCATGTGCGGGCATACTCATATAAGGGTTAATCGAGCAAAAGCAATGAAACACATCATAACCACTTAAAGAGGTAAGCCACAGAGTTGTGTCCGATTTCCAGTGATTCTGAAAGAGCATTCTTACACGTTAAACTCGTAGACAGAGACGGAGAACCTCTTGCGCGATTGAGTTTGGAGAGAAACAGAGACGGAGAGAGTATTTTGCCGGTCGGAAAATTGCATTTGATAACACAGTATACCGGTTGACTGAATAACAATTTTCGCATTTTTTAACGTAAAATTGGAGTTAAACCATCGCTAAAACACACAATTATTATTGTTTTGAATCTCAGAGAAGTTTGAGAGTTTTCGAGCCGCTTAAGTTTGTTTTAGTTTTGATGAGTTTCGTCGATGTAAGATAAGATTTGAAGTGTTCACGAAGATGGTACGCATAGACGCAACGTTAACACATGACGGGATTTGACGGCCGTGTACGTCAAAGTGTTAACAAAGTAAACCCGACCACCGGTTTCTATAGCGTTTTATTTATAAAGCGTATTTTCTATCTCGACGCTATATAAGGGTTGACTGTTTATCACTAATTTGTACAACAAAATTCCGGATTATATTCGAATCACGCTCGTATACGAGAACGAAACGGTTTATTGATGCCGATATCGACGAGGCGCACTAAATCCGTCTCAATCGAGAATCATTAACACCTAATTTCGTATCTTATATACAAATTACGAAGCGAAAAATGTTTACAAATAATTTCTTCATCGCTCGCTGCCTTTTAATATCAGCAGGCGATGAGAAGTTAACTACACGAAGTGACGCAGACTACAATCCATCTTCGGGCAGAGTTCAGCAGGACAGTGGGTTATCGCCAATTACCTTCCCGTCCATTTTGCTCAGATTATTTGAATCAATATAGCCAACCTTTTTCTGGCCTAATTTTAGCCCTGGACGTCGGAGCGGAAAATGGGCGGTTTGCACGAATGGGCACGCCAAAAAAGGTTAGCGTGAAATTTTAACGAGACGCTGGGTTCTTTTTATGAGAACCGCATTCACGTACGTGGAACACTTGCAAAATAATGGCACATAAAAATTGGCGCCGCTCTAACCTTTATCAAGTATTCCGCATTCGCCTCGAATATGTACAACTGGATTGGTACACAATGATGGAAATGTTGACACATTCCTCCACATGCCGACTCCAAATAATAAATATTAAGCCTCGATTGTACCCCACTATCATGCCTAACGATTCGAACCCAAAGCCAACGATAGAAGATTTGGATAAAATCAGGATCCACATGTCCCAGAATCACTACAGGTGCCAGAAAATGATGCGGCAATATTTAAGCGAAGAAATGATCGAATATTGTGTGCTATCAAGAGTGTTAGGGTTCATGTATCATAGATCCTGCCTATTCAAATAATCTTATCATAATATAACTATGCATGGAAGGCAATCGAAAATAACTGTATGAAAATCCTTTATACCTAAACCTTTTTACCCAGGGAGATATCCTACATTAGATAAGGAATATGTCAGTATTATTTATGTTGTCGGGGGGAGTGGGCTTAAAGCAAAAGGACAAAAAGCGTTAAATGAATCCATAATGGAAAAAATTCATCATCATCATCATCCAATCCAAAAATGATTGCATCAATACCAATAGAATCCATACAGTGCTTGCATGCTCAATATTGAAGCATGTGTGATATCTGAGTATACTAAGGTTTGTTTTTATGCGAATCTTTTTTATGCGAATTTGAAGTTATGCGGTTTTCAAAAATATTAGAACCTATCCCTCAATTTTGCTTTAGAAAATTAGGCACCCACACAAATTTTCTGTTTAGTTTGTTAACATGGACAAGTACATATTTTACTCATGGCTTACGCAAAAGACGCCGCAAATCAAGTGGACGCTATAAGAGGGTCGACTGTGTTTATAAACGCTCACTCAGCAGATCACCCAGGCGGATCATATTTATAAATTCGTTTTGAAAGCTTCATTTAAACAAAATTCCCGATACTTATCATGCTTTTAGTTTATTTAGGGAGCTTTAGAGTCCCCTCCGTCGGCATGACAAATAAAATACCCCCATGGGAACCCGGCCGACGACCACCGCTCTGCCGGAACATCATTTTTCAATTATTTCCTCCATCCAATTACCATAAGTACACGGTCATGGTAGCATTTCTTGCTCGCAAATATGCAGTCTCGCAAATCGCAAGGTATGACGTTTGCATCTTGATATTTAAAATCGCTTCGAGTGCTGACGTATTCCGAGTAAAAAATGACCGGAGTCTGTTATTCATTAAAAATTGTTTCAAGAGCCCCGACAAGAAAGTGAACGCTGTGCGGCGTCTGGGCTAAAAAGTGGTCCAGCCGGTGCAAGTTCTGCCCAAACGAAAACCTGCTCCGCGAAATCCTTCGCCGATATGGATGTTGTTATTGTGGCGTTAACTGTGCAACGTCCAACAACAGCAAAGAAAGATGAATCATCGGATGCCCAATCAAATCTCGCGTCGTCTGTCCTGTGCATTGTTGATTTTGGTAATCGAGCTGATTTGGACCCTCATTGAGAGGCAATTTAACACAAGGAAGTCATCCGAGTTCACGGACTTGTATCATAACTCTCAAAAAACATTTGGAAGAGGTTATATTGTTCAAATTATATAGATTTTTCCGCGTTAAGTGACAATTGTCGACTGTAAGATTCAACGTCTATATATCGCCATATCGCACTTTTGACCGAAATCCATTTTTCTTTCAGGATCGCGCAGCGTTAATCAAGTTCGTATAATAATAAATGAACCTTAACACTGTTGATATCACACATGTTTTCATCAAGCCGTCCGAGTTCACGAACTTGTACCGCGATCGTAGAAAGCATTTTTTGAGTGATGAATGTTTTGCTTCGTCTGTCTAAAGGCACATTTAAATGCTAGACGGATGACACGGCGACTGACGCCAGTCCAGGATGAACGGAAACGAGTCATGCAATCGACGACCTTCCATCGCAAAATAAAGAAGGGACGCTCCTTTTTCCACAAATAATCCTCATATGACAATATTAACAGAATTCATCAACAACAGAAGAAATAAAAAACGGCAACAGTTGCGTCATCTACAATAAGCAGGTTAGTGAATGTAGCTGAAACAATGTACGCTCTTACTTTCCCTTACGAGCCGATCTATTTTCAGCGAAACTGAAACTTATCTCCTGCTGCTTTTTAATAACCTACGCTCACAAAATCATATTTCAATCTGACAAATGCCATTTTTTCGGTATCAATTAAGCAACACCACAGGTAGGCCTTTAAATTTTTGATTAGCACATGGCATGTTCATCATCGTTAAAACGCTAAGGTTCCAAAAACAAAATATTAATCGAATCAAATCCCATAACATCCCTCGTCGATCGTATTCATCCCATTATATCAATTCCAATTATTTGGCGAGTCCATCGATCCAAGACATATTCTACAACTATGTATCAATCACTTCATTAGTTAACAAGACACGAGCGAAGAAATAATACCGAAAAACAATGTCGGCAAACAACGCTTCGGACGTGCACGCCTACGCTCTGGAAGAATTAAAGGCATCCCATAAGGAAGTTCAAAAGTTGTGAGTCTTTCATAGCTCTCAAAAAACATTTCGGCGAGGCTATATTGTTTAAATGATACAGATATCATGTTAATAAGCGTCAAATGATAATTGCTAATCTTTCTGTAGACATATTCAGATATGGCATCCGATCGCGAGGCGCTCATTCGTCATGTCAGCGGTCTGAAAAGCGGACCGGTTGGGCATAAAGACCATGTGACTAGAATAGACTTTTTAAGTTTATTTACAAAATCTAGCTAATTTCTGACGACGATTTTTACGACGCGGTTATTGTTCCATTTTGAGCAAACGCGTCACCTATATTGCGTACAGGGGCGCATTCATACCCACGTTACGGCTCTGATAATGATGATTATAGCCCAAATATACATTTTTCTCTGTAAACCGCGCAGCGTGAATCAAGTTTGTATAACAATAAATGAACCTTAACACTGTCCATAGCACACAATATTCATACAATATTGAAATCCATAAATTTGGCCTCTTTTTTGTACTCTATAAAAATCGATCGTCCAAATATTGTATTTCTTAATAGAAATACAAATGATTCTTTGTGTTTGTAATACTTGTTCGGAATTTTAATTGAAACGTGACAAAACAATATAAGAGATCGGATGAAAATGAAGCGCTATGGATCGCAATATTTGAGAATATTTAGGCGTGGGTTTCTTCTATGTTTTAATATTATCCAAGGCCGAGAATAACAATTCATCCCTACATTTTTAGATTTCAATCAAGTAATACAGATTTATTTCCAGATTCCCAATTTTATTTTATCGTGAAATATAACTAGTTCACATCTTAGAGGAGTTTTTAGAGTAAATTCTCCTTCACTGAAGACTTTTCAAGAATGACCAATGCAGAAACTTGCTGAAACCTTTCCCTACCGGTGATGTATTTACTACACCTCGACTCTAATAATGGGAGTATCGACATGAAATAGTTTCATATTTGATTTTTTTAATATTTTATTTATTTTTGAAATGTATTTTTATCTGTTTTTAAATAAATAAATTTAATTTGTCTTCAGATTAAATTCTCCCAAAAGAAAAGTATTTTAGATCAATTGGGTAATTGTATTGATTGAGTCGTCATCGTCGTCGCTGCTGATTGCTGAATGTACCCCTATCCTAATCTACTTTTTATCCACCCATCTAGCTTTCCATGACCTTCTTTTATATTTGCCACCATCGCGTTTTATCAGTTATGTAAAATTTCGACAGTATAAAAAAGTGGCCACGCGAAGAAACGGAATTGCGACTTTTGAACTGAACGAGCAGATCGTCATAAAACCATCGACAGCTGGACTTATTTTGGTGAGACCTTGACCTATCGATCGGATCGTAGGAAAGGTTTCAATTTCGCCATCCATTTGTCCATATCGGATGTCTGTCGGTTCTCGTAATTTATTTTTTGATAAAACTTCAAGCCTCCGACTTGAGAAGCACAATTTCTTAGAGCGACTGCGTGCGTCATCTGCACCGAAAATATACAGAGAACACCCCGACTGAAACAAAACGAAGAACGCCGACATGTGGAGGAAGTCGTCGTTGGTAATGCGTTAAAGATGCAAGCCACGAATCTTGTACGAGATTATTTCCTTGCTCGTTAACACGACTAGCCGACTAAATGAAGTACACTAACAAACATAAAGGGTCGTCCAAATGCGATACCTAGATGTTTTAGTAGAAGGTAATACTATTTAAACCATGGACAGATACACATTGCAACGAAGATTTTAAAACGAACGAGATTTACACCTTAAAAAAATTTAGTTTCGTGTAAACAGTTGAATCGTATTGATGTGTCTGATGTCTATTTCCAGCAAGACAGTTGTAGGGATGCCTAAATTTCTATAGCGTGGTCCCTATCTCGACGCTATAGAAGGGTTGATTGTACTTCATGTACGTATTAATTACAAGACTTCGACGAACGAAGAATCGATCTTCGTCGCGCGACACCTTCCGATGAAATGAAAGATTTTTCGAATAAAGCCCACATACGATGTGTTACGAACGTAAGCATACTACGAGTACCGAGAAGAACTGGCTTCCGTCCAAAACGAAGACCTTGCGAATATCGAGAGCACCTGTTCGAAAGATAGTTGTAATCGGACGTAACTCGCTGAAGAATTTCCCAAGAGCGTAATCACATTGCAGCTGAAATAAATCCATCGACGGTTCGACTTATTGAATAAACATCGACAACGTCGAATAATGTCAAAAGTTTGGGCCGCCGTAAAATTTACATCTTCGACAAGATAAACAGAAAAGTTCTCCGAGGAGTCGAAACGAGATCAGACTTATCCGGATATGAATGTAAAACGCCTCGAAATTACATTTTCGGGCGGGGAAAGCGCCTCGCTCGCATAATGTGTCTTCGGATGTGAACATTTTAAGCACCACCTTTCGGTCTGGAAATGGATTAAATTTGCATTTGAATGCCTATTTATAGGAATTATTATTTTAATTTTTAGCACCGACCACTTTGGAACGACTTTCATGACAAATGAGATCGCCAACCATAACGTTTATAGATTTGAACTTGAGAAGTTTGAGCTGCAAGTTCAAGTAGTTATGTACAGTCAACCCTGTAGTGTGATCCCTATCTTGACGCTATAGAAGGCTTAACTGTACACTTAAACCTTTTTTTGTGCGGTAGAGCGTTCTGCGGAAAATCGCCCAAAAAAGCTACGACTTGCATAGAAAAAGTGATGATGCGTTCCATGGATTTTAAAAACCGCATAACTTTGAATCAGCTGTATAAAATGTATCCAAAATCGCATAAAAAAAGTTAATAAGAAAATAATAAGGTTATATAAAATAGCATTTTATACTACTTGATTCTTGATCCTAGATCAAAGGGTTAACCCTTTGATCAGACAGAGACGGAGACGGAGAGATTATCTTGGGTGCATCGTACGATTGTATAGATGATTAACCCAATTTTATCGACTAATAATGATATGTGAATCATATAATAAATCATTATCAAGTGTATTGTTTATGTTTACTTGAAGAAATGACTGAATATTGTGTGCTATCGACATTGTTTATTTATTCATGTACAAGCTTCATATACGCTGCGACGGTCCTGACAGATAAATGGATTTGTACGGATGATAAAAGGCGGACATGCAAATATAGCATCTAAGTTTATGATGATTTAAAATTAGCTCACCACTCAAAGGGTAATTCATGCAAACTTGCTGTTTAGCGCTTTTATGAATCTATGCGCAACGCTTTATCTCGAATACAATAACGGTTGTAATGAATTGGAAACATGGTGTGATTTTGACAAAACAGGTCGCTGATCTCATTAGGACGGAATCCATTTGGAAGCATCCACACCACACCTACGTGCGCCGTCGTGGTACCGCGACAATGCAGATCGACACGTGGTGAATCGGGCGATATTGCCTTTTTTGCATCGTCCCCGAGTTCCCCGCGTGGGTCGACGTCGAAAATACGACATTCGCCTCGTTTAACGTCGCATGAGATCACAGCTCCGTCGTTATGCAAGCCAAGAAACGGCCATGTCGAGTGCGAAGGCCGCAGCACCAGATCTGGGTCGATCGCGGCAACTTCAGTGTCAACTCAGGTGACGCTGCAGAAGCCGATCTCGGCGCGGTTAAATGTTTAACGTTCGAATCAACGACGTTATTTAATATCAAAATGAGGGAGAAACGTATGAAAACAAACAAGAGCTGGAGAAGCGAGCCAATCCTCAATCATCATGTGTGAACAGCGGATGGAGGGTGAGAGAATCTCCGACTCGAGTGCTACGTTTAAGAACGGGCGCAAATAATGTGAAATACGATTTTAAACCTCTCGCAAAATGAGAACTCGAATCCTTTGATTAATGTTTGCCCTCGGAATTTTCGCCAAGAGCACGCAGCATCCTTGTTTACAGTAATTCTTGGATTTGTATCCTTTCGCATTGGAGTCAACTCCCTCAAAATTATATAACGACATACATTTAGGTCGTTAAACTGGGTTCAATCGGTGTTAAACAACATCAGGATCAGTTCAGTTTCAGGTTATAAGGCGCAGTTTTTTTGGGCTAATCCAAATTTAACAATGAAATTGCTCAATTAATGCATACAGAGTATGTCCCAAAAGTCATGAAATATATACTTTTTCCCATATCTCTAGAGATACAGTGTGTTCTAATTGGGTGGATAAGGTAGCTATTATCCTTAGCTATACAACGTACCAAAGTTCAGACTGTTGCCAACATTAGAAGAATCAAGATAGCTGATTCTTCTAGTGTAGCCTTTTTTAGAGATCACGACACGGAAACATTCAAACTACGTTGGGCGACCGGGCAACGAACGGAAGGATAACTACGTCATTCGACGACAATCTTCAAAAAACGCATAGAACATTCAAACGGAAAGAATATTTTGAAAGTGTACGATGAATAATAAAGAAATGCCATGGTCTCGAGGAGCCCTCTCGCTTGGATGCAGACGCATGCAGCACATCGCTCGCATCCGGATGCACTTGTGCAAGTACGACGAAGAAGTGCATCGAAAACCGCGAAGGGTTAACGACCGCCGCTGCCGCCTTTCGCGGTCACCTCCCATTGTCGTCGATTGTTGTACGAAACTGCGATAGAGCCGATAATAGACAAAATGTTTGTCGACAATGAGGTCATCCGCATCGCGACGCCAAGATAGGCTAGGCCACCAATTATCTCAATAAAAACGCGCAATAATTTGCTTAATCTCTTGCGAAATTAGATCAGGAGGTGGTGACATTCCCCCCAGAGACGAGCACTCCTCGACAATTCCATTTTAATAAGAAAGCACTCCTTCCGCAATGCAGCCGACGATTTTTAATTGAACAACTTGAGCAGAGTGCCGTCGTCGTCGGACGAAGAATTACCATCAGACGATGGAACAACACCTAGTCGTCCGTCTGTGAATCATCGATCCAGAAATAGCGAATCGTATCGACGATGATGAGCGACGGTCACACATTCGGTTCGTTCGAAATCATCAAATTCAGTAGCAATGCAACGAATACACAAATTGCGCCAACGACCATCGGCTCGAATTACAACCATCGCGTCATCAGTGGGTCACATAGCCAATTACAACGACGATGCGGATCAATTACTCAATTCCCCATTTTATATAACAAATGTACAAATAATTCTGCATTTCCTAGAAAAATATGTGGACACATCGAAAATATTTCGACGTATATATTGAGAGCATCGCCGGGGAAACACTGATGATATCTGGGAACAGCGCACGGATCGTAGCTGTTCAGACTTATGAGATAGTAACAAGGGGATGGCAAAGAAGGCGTTCGCCACGGGCGCAAATGGGCTTGAGGCGCAAAACACCAATTCGATCGAAAAACGCATGGAGTTCAATCGCGAGGCGATCGCCGAATGAGCATTCGTCGTGTCAGGGGTCTGAAAAGGGGACCGGTTGGACACACCTTGTGCCCACTATGTCCTCTTTTTGAGCTTTTTGCGGCAATTTCAATGATAAATGCGTACCCGGGACCTTCTATAATCTGTACAACATAAAACCTATATATTTATCTATATTACTAATGTAGTTAGTGTAGTGTGATCTCAACAACTATTCCTTTGTCTCAAGTGAAAAGTGATCGATGCAAAAATCAGCCTTTATTGCTGTTTGAACACTTTTTGAATTGGCTCGTTTAAACTCTGCCACCCAATATTTTACTATCGCAAACGAAGGACCAGGACTCTTCTAAACCACATAGCATCTTCGAACTTGTAACATAAGTTTTATAAGAAGGAATCCAATCCCGGGATCCCGGACAGTTTTAGGTGCTCATGAATCCCGGGATCAGTAAACGTAATACCGAAAAAGTCGGAATTTTATTTAACAGAAATCGTACACCTCACCAACGCGTCTAATCTATGTATACATGTATACAGTACATATCGAATTGTTATATTTACTTTTCCCTACCGGTGGTGTATTTACTACACCTCGACTCTATTTATGGTAATATCGACATGAAATATAATAGATACGGGGGTCCGTAATATAATTACGAATCACATAAAAGTACTATAGTATATAAGTATTCATCTGCAGCGACGGAAATAAATAATTTGTCGGGAAATCGGGAATTCTGCAAGTTTAATCCGTGTCTCGGCAGAAAGGAATTTTATCAGTCACATTGATGGTATTATACGAAAATGGGGGCTCACGCGGTCATCAAATCAGCCATATCAAAGCGGATCTAGTTTCTACTTTCGGAGAGTCAAATCCTTCGTTTACAATAGTAAGATGTTGGGTGGCAGAGTTTAAACGAGGCCCTACGATCTGCCAAGACAAAAAGCGCAGTGGTCGACCTAACGAGATAACCACGCCATATATGCTGAAAAAAATCCACAAAATTATATTGGATGACCGTCGATTGAAAGTGTGCAAGCTCGATTGAAAATTTGAACATGAGAAAGCTGTGCGCAAGATGGGTGCCGCGTTTGCTCACAATGGAACAAAGACGGCGTCGCGAAGATGTTTCAATCGAGTGCTTGGCGATATTTCAAACCATTGACCATATTTTTGGGACTGTCTTCGTACATCGATATTTCACGCTTGCAACGAGAGAACTTTAGAACGAAATGAATTCTAAGAATGCCTCATTAACATCAACAACCATAATTCATACATAATATAAATGTTATTAGAAATTCAATTCGGTTGAGAGCATTTATAGTGCGGAATTCTAAGCATGGATTCAAAGGTCGTTGAAAATTCTAGCTATGAATTGAGCAAAAATTTGCACAACCAAATGTTATCCGATAGCTTATCAAATGGCCCATTATAAAACCTAATATACATCATTTCTATAGCTTTAATCATCTATTTTCTGAATAATAGCACGATTAGTAATCCGAAAGAAAACTCGCTTAGAAAAATACTGAATTTCTCTATTTGCGAACAAATGTATGATTAGATTTGAGCAGGGTGTATTTTTTTCGGATGATAAATTTGTACATGTGCGGCCCGACGGGAATTTCTCGATCCTCATCCCGGAGCCGACCGCAGGAGATTTATCACGGAAAAGGTTAACCATTACTGAAGACAAACAGTCCCGGTCTATGCGGGGATGATATCCTCTAACGAGGAACAACCGGTTCGAGATATTGCGGATTGCAAACATAATTCAGCGGAAAATTAACGAGATTATAACGATTGACGTCCGTCGTGCGTTCATAATGACTATTGTACAATTCATTATGTAACTATCAATTATTCTGAGAAAGAAAAAAAAACGCTCCAACTGTAGAACAATGGAGCGAAAACGACATAGCCACAACTGAAATATGAGAAATGTGTGCAGTCGATCGAATGGAAAAGTCTACGTATGCTCGATTCGATCAAGAAAACTGTTGCGTTCTACCGAAGAAAACGAACGATAGTAAAAGTAACTATAAACAACGTTTAACGTTGGCCAATTGCAATTTTTGCAGGTCTACTGAGTGCATTTTATTCGTTCAACTGGAACAAAAGCTTGTTGTAAATCAGTCTTGCATGTATATTGCAATCCAGCGCCATAGTCGAGTCCCGATCTAAACACAAATTTGTTATTCAACAAGTGTTGGCAAATCGAGTTATTCACAGTACTAAAAAAAAGATGGGAGATCTACAGTGTGTACGTATAGATGTTGGTTACTATATTTAAAAATATATTATTATAGAAAATGTTTAGACGCTACGTTGCTTCGGAAAAAAGGACGGAGTAGCCATATAGTTCAAATGCCCAATTGGTCCGCTTTTCGGATTGCTGATATGACGAATGAGCGAATTGAATTGCATCCTCATCGACCGTATTCTCCGCCCCAGGGAAGGAGATTTAACTTTAAGCCGATTTTGAAGCCAAAGATTAATCATTTTGCAAAATAGGTATCAAAACAATTTTTTATGTTTCATTACTCATCCTACGAACTTATTGAGTGATGTGTTACACAGCAGCAATGAAAAGCCACCCTATGGAAATTGCGCCCGATACGGAAAAGAGCAATTTCAAAATAAAACCAAAATTGACTTTGAGCAATACAATCTTTTTGTCCATAAATAGCTTTGGTGATTGCGAAAAACGTCTCGCTCTTAAAGCCAATTCGACATCCAATTACTCGGCGTCAAATAAGTTAGCACTCGAGAAAATTGTTATTTAGCAGCGGATCTGAGTACGCAAAAAGGCAAACAAGATCAAGCGCGAATCTAGAGGCGTTCTGCTAAAACGTCCTAAATATTTAAAATGGTAGTTCCTTTTGGGGTCGAGGCTGCAGAATGTACGTCGATGTAGTCAATTTATTCTCGTTATTTGCTACTGACTTCAGCAAATACCAATCGAGTGCTACATTCACCCGATTCTACAAGGCGGCTACAGGTTGCGTTTGAATAATTCAATCGTTCGAAAGTGTCTTCATGAGCCGGGGAATTTTCGGCAGAAGTCAAAAAAATTGCCACATCTTGGTTTCAAGTCGACCGTCTTCTTCTGCGAAAGCGTTGCCAATCGGCAATAACTTTCCGTGGCCTTTCCCGCCATGTTCCGTCCAATGGTGTCGTTTCCGGCTAATTTTCAGATAAAATATAAATCCATGTCGTCATATGATATTTAGCAAAATATGTGGTTTTCACAATGATAATCAATGAGACTATAAATGGACATACATAATATTATTGCGCGAACCCAGTATGAACATCGCATTTTCCCTAGAGTACCCATAAAAAACATAATTTGACATTTTTTATAAATAGTACACTATTCGAAGATTGTTTTAAGTTAAAAACATCCCTTTTTACAAGTATAACGATAATGGGAGAGGTATGGCCGTCGATATAACATTTGCGGAACTGCATGTTGATGCAGTTCCATATAAAAATAAAATGCTAACGAAGCCACGAAAAATATTTATGACCATTTTAATAATATATACTAAGCTATCTAATCCCTCTTTTCTTCGTTATTATGTTCAGGTATGACATCCAATTGCGAGACGCTCATTCGTCATATCAGCGGTCTAGAAAGCGGACCGATTGAGCATACAAACTTTTATAGTCACTCCGTCCTAATATAGAGCCTTTTGCGAAATTTTCTATAATATGTACGATCACGGAAGCAACGTAGCGTCTAGATACTTTTAATCATAGTATTTTTTTTACAACAGTAACCGCCATCTATACGTGGGTCTACTTAATAAAAACTGCATAGTTCTATTTATTCGATTGCCGTCCGTGGGAACGCGCATAAAATAATAATTATTTAAATTTGAGGCATTGTGTTGCGCGTCAAGAACATCAACAAGACATCAATAATCAATTGGATATTTATATGGCAAAGTGATAGTGTTAACTCTTTGGGTGCGGTATGACCATATATCGACATGACATTAAATGCTTCCCAAATGAAGCAACGTGCAGATAAATAGGCGGAACCATAAAAGTCGTATCACCGAAGAATATGAAACTCACTTGACGCTTTTTGCGTCATTTTTGGTATGAAAAATGACTGCATAATGCAGACATGTCCGCCAACGCGTTAAAAATAGATGAAAGTAATGTCGATTGTATTCCAATATTTAGATCAAATAGAAGAGCTTTAGAAAACAATGAAAAGATCTTAATTATATCGTCCTAACCAGTTGTTTTGAGACATATAAAACGCCAATGCATACGCAACGATATATCGCCGTTGACACTAAGAACGCCAATATCAACTGGCACCATACATTGCCTTAAATGAGGTGTATCATCATAATCGCCCTTTATAGTTGCATTTTTTTGTATTTCCTTGATTGAATATACGATAATCGGTCGTCCTCGTCGAATTATCAGCGTCCGTCCATTGAAGAACGCAAGCTGTTTGCGTAAATAGCATAATACATGCACAGCTGATCCGGTTGCATGAAAATGAAAGTGACGAGAGAAATCTAATTGGCATTCGACAAAAAGGAAGATGTTGGGGGAGTGCAAAGGATCAGCTGTTGGCCGCGGAGGAGGCCAGAAATAATTGCTGCAAAAATGCGATAGCAGCAATAAAGACACCTTTATGAGGCAATCTCCTCGCGTCGCAGTTCGGACGGGAAGAAAATAAAAGAGAATTTACGCAGGGACGTCTCCCACGAAGACCTGTCTTATTTTGAGTCGAGTTACGCGACGCCGGGATGACTTTCACGGACGACTCGCCGAAAACAAACTCTGATAGATTCCCTCTTTTCGTTTGCACGGAGACCGATCAAATTAGTCGCAATGGAGAATAACTACCATCGTTCCGTGAAAATTACTCACATGCACGTTCATCGCCACTCCCGATAAATTTATCGAGGTCTCTGCGAATAAAGAAAATAACATCCCCATCCTGTGGGGGAAAGTCTCATTAAATGGAGTTTATGCGGTACGTAATTTTATTGCAGATTCCCGACGCCCCCTCTTTGCTCCGAAGCAAAAATTCTAAGAGCTATCCAATAATTCTGATCCAATTACATCTGAATCATCATCGGGCGACGCTTTACGACCTTCAAGACTACCAATGCAGAATGCCTGAGTTTTTTAATCCGAATAACGAAGGCAACAGCAGGAAGCCGATGCAAAATAAGATGTTTCCCCCAAACAAACGTAACGAGGGGGTTTTTATAGTCCCAGGTGGAGGAGTATCAAGAAGGGGACACTTTGAATCTTATCGTGGGATCAAATCGCGTGGAGGAAGACAACAAAGTCATAGAAGAACAGGTTTTGAACCTCGATAATGCCATTTTGTTTCGATAGCGAGTTCATTTTTTCTTCTTTCGTTTTCAAAAAGAGCTTTTGTCTGTCGTGTAGCATCTCTTTCTGGTTGTCCAAGACCATACATTCAAAATCCTTATAAATCTGAGCAGCCCGACGTAATTGTAGTAGTTCGATGTGATTAGCATTCTGAATTTATCTCTGAACTTGTGGATAGATCCTAGATGCGATGGAAGCTCGCTTGATGAGCATAATTTGTTTCAGCTTCATACCGTCAACCACAATGCAATTTCATTTGCTCTTCGATGATCAGCTCACGGCTATGCTCTGTCTCAAGATAATCAATATTATTGCTAACCACCTTCAGCCTTATGATGTTGGCCAAAGATACAATCTCGTTGATTAAATACTCAACAAGCACTAGGGAATCCAATCCCGGGATCCTGGACAGTTTTAGATGCTCATGAATCCCGGGATTAGTAAACGTAATCCCGAAAAATTTGGAATAAGTGGCGTAACTACTAATTGGCGAGCTTAGGCGACACCTAGGAGCAGTAACTGTCTAATCTATTTATACATATATACAATACATATCAAATTGTTATATTAACCTTTCCCTACCGGTGATGTATTTACTACACCTTGACTCTAATAGTGGGAATATCGATATGAAATATAATAGATACGGGGTTCAGAATTTTTGTATTCCCCGTAATATAATTACGAATCACATCAAAGTATTATAGTATATAAGTATTCATCTGCAGTGATGGAAACAAATAATTTGTCGGGAAATCGGGAATTTTGCAAATTTTAGTCCGTGTCTCAGCAGAGAGGAGTTTTACTTATAATTATTATATAGATATTTAATTAGAATTTAAATAGCTTATGACGATACCTCCAACGAGTGTGGAGGCTGAGCGTACATTTTCAGCAGTAAGTTGCCTGGCTTCCAAAATCAGATCCAGACTAAATGACGAAACACTCGAACTATTTAAAATCCTGGGATCGAAATTTTAGCTCGGGATTGAATTCCCTAACAAGCACTATCTCAAACCCTTCCAATTCACGTTCAAGAACGATGTTCAACCGCTGTTAGATCGGTTCCCTCAAAACAATACTCCAAGAGTGATTTATTATTGAGTTTATTGAAATTAGAAATGAGCTGCTGGTTCGTATGCAGAGTTAACGGCGAAGGAAGCAGAAACTACATCTTCACGGAGGTCTAATAGGCCTGAAGAATGGACATGAGCGTTTTCCATAACAAGCAAGACATTGAGTGGCAGATTCATCTCAAGCAAAAAAAAATTTCTAAGAAAGGTTAAATACTTTATTGATCTTCTTCTTCTTCTTCATCATAATAATATCAATCAATTTACGCGTGTCATCAAAGCCTACTTGTTGGACTGCCACATTTAGTCTGCTTTTGTAGACTACGTTTTCTGAAGGCTTCCGAATGGTAAACGAGCAGCAATTTTTATTTTCGAATGTACTACTGGTAGCGTTGGTACAAAACAGCAGTCATTCATTAGATTATGGCCATGGAAAGCTATTTCTTCTGATAATATAGGGTCGCTTCAGTATCTTCTTCCAAAAAAGATCCTTCTCGTCACGATCAAAAACCTGTTGCAGCAGGTAACTTCACGAACTTCTTAAAGTCGCCAATACAATTCACTGCTATCTTTTTGTCAAAGTTTCCTGCTTTGGCGTCCTTTATAACGCTGTAAATGCTGGTTCTTTTCTTACTCTTCTCGTACTATCCATGGCTTCCTTCGAATGTGTCTTCTCCTTAACGAAGTCTGTGAAAATAATTTCACCTTTTGAAATTTTGTGAAATTTTGCGAAATTCCACTGTTTTTATGGCAAAAAAACAAATTTGAAAAATATTAATCGTCGCAGAGCAGGAATCCAATAGCAGAGTCTTGCGTCTATCTAGTGCAGCCAAGCAAATTCATACGGAGCATCGTTCAATCTCGAGATTGCACCTTGCTACAAAAACAACGGGATCGATGTACGCGCACTTTCCCGAAGCTCTCCAGCATCCCGGCTTATGGCAAACGTCGGGATATCGATTCTCTCCACTGTGAGACGGCTTACTTCTCCCGGCGCAGCAACAATTGGGAAGCCTTCTCTGCGTCCCGTGCAAATTTCAAAAACATTTCCTCGGCTCTCTTGCGTGCTCCACATAAATACGACCACGCTAAGAGCTGGTTAAATTTTGTCAAATCAAATTACTCAAAGTCCTCGTCGGTGCCCGCATCGATCGACGTTCGACGTGACCCTCTAAAAGCCCAACGGCAATCGTTAATTTAGTTAGAGCGTTATCCATACCCTGCGACGGTTCCCCTCGCTTTTGCAAGGTGAAAATCGACTCAACAAGTCGATTATAAAAGCAATTTTCTTCCAATTTACGAGAGTATAGCCGCTCGCCTCTTCCCTGTTTTCCGCACCAGAATGGATGCACCGCAGCAGGAATTCCTTCGCGCGGACAGCATTAACTTTGAACTTCAGTCCGTATCCCATGTAATATGATTAATTAACGCATGACACATTGCGAGCTTATCAATCGAACGATTTCCTGTGTGTGTAGGAACAATGCTCATTTTATGCTTTTATAGTTTTACTACACGAAAACGACCATCTCCAACAATAAATGCGAGAGCCTTTGAAGAATGGCGCACACAATGAGCCACGAATGCTCGACTTTATTACAAATTCCGCCATTACGAAGCGGTCGGTCCTCTCCCGATGAACGAATTCGTGCCCTCTACTTTGGGCTCTACAAAAGCAATTAGATCCTGGGAGAATTTCACACTCGCCACACACACACCCTATTCCTCTGATTACAAATTTTCCATAATTGCTATTGCTTCGAAACAATGCCGAAATGCTCGCGAGCATATGGGAATATCCAAAGAGGATTAGTTTTCGCATATAATGCTTATCTAATCCGCGAGATAACACAATAGATTTCGATGTTAACGTCTTCAATAAATATACGTATATTTTGATGAATTTATGGATGATCGAGAGATCCATTGAGAGTAGGGAATCCAATCTCGGAAAAAATTGGGATTGAATTTTTTATCTAATAGTAATCGTACACCTCACCAGCACGATGAAGGCTATTAAATCGAGACATTCTCGCCGAAATCTGGACGCTTGTAAACAGTAGCGTAACTACTAATTGGCGAGCTTAGGCAACGCCTAGGGGCAGTAACTGTCTAATCTATGTATACATACATATATGTTTTTCAAAATTGTTATATTAACCTTTCCCTACCGGTGATGTATTTACTACACATCGACTCTAATAATGGGAATATCGATACGAAATATAATAGATAGGGGCTTCAGATTTTTTGTGTTCCTCCGTAATATAGTTACGAATCACATCAAAGTATTATAGTATATAAGTATTCGTCTGCAGCGACGGAAATGTAAAAAGAGATAAACCAAACAATATACATAAGAAATAATTTGTGACTACAAGCTAGAATTTGGGATTAATAACAATACAATCTAAAGTAAAGATTACGATATTATAAGATGAATATAATCAAACAAAATCTGCATAAGAATGGTTATGATCACATATTACCGAACCGATAAAAAACGATACTTTCGAACCGGTTATTTTTTCGTTCCGGCAAAAACAAACGAATTCATCCGTTTTCGGTTTCGATACGAAGCCCTGGAATATACCGAAGGGAGAGACGAATTTTAGTCCGTTCGTTCGTCCCCTTTCTTCCCAATTATGGCAGTCGAATTAACGCGAACAGGGAGCGAGCGGGAAAAGCCAGAGTGATGAAAATTTGGCATTTGGATCGAAGAAATAGCATCGAACTGCCTCAAATTATCTTCTGAACAACAAAGCCGCGCTTATCAAACCACGTCCGCTGTACAGAACTACAAATCCGGAGCTAAATGCCAAGAAACAGATATGAAAATCCTTTCGACGCGATCACATATTTATAAAAACTCATGCTTACCACGAACAGCTTCAAAATGTTCCTGTCCCATTTAAATAATAAATACCGGATATTTACATCTCGACGCCTATCTGTGTAACAGTCATTGGATTTGGGAGTTCGGCCAATGTTTCTTGAGATTTTTATTATATGATAAATTCACAAAATGTTTAATGCATTATGTAAGCAACGTCCGCGTTTGTGGCGGAATTTCCGCAATTTTAACAAACGTTTCTTTTTAATGACCGCCGAGTGTTTTTTTTTTTCTCTAATGAGATCATGAGGTAAAGTTAACAATAAATTAACCCAAGAATAAAAATTGATCGCGCGACAATTCAAATATAAGCCGGAATTTTGCTTTTAAAAATCACAGACCGATATGATTCTGAGAAGGGATGCCTACACATAGCCCTAACATATATGTACGTTCCAGTAGAGCCATGAATGAGCGAGATGTAGCATCATCTGTTGCGCAACGCGTAATTATTCGTTTTTATTTAATTGCGCGCGCATTCTTTCTCTCCTCGTCCCCGCAGCCCAAACTTCATTTCACCAGGCCAATATGCGCCAACATGACCATCCATACAATATTTTTACTATTCCCATGTTATTCCCGCATGTGTAAACAGTAAGTTGACAAAGTTTTATCGCAATCGGACGAACGGTATGGAAGCGCATTAAATACGGACAAACAAACATTGATTTTTATATATTTGATTAATGAATTTGTACAGCAAAATTCCGGGTTTATTGAATCGTTATTGAAAAGAAAAACACCATAAAACACGCACGTGTCATACAACCTTATCAGAGAGCCTCCGTCACCATAAACATATTCTATAATTTACAACTATCATGAAATTCTAGTTGATTCTTCTAAAGACAAGGTCTTCGGATAATTCCAGCCTGGGTCTAATAATACTCAAGAAACTTTATTCAATGACATACAGCCTGCCTAGTGAAGACGGCAGCAAAGGACGAAGCTAACAATCCACATCACACAACTCCTTGTTAAATCTCATCGACCCGACGCAGATTTCGTCCTAAATGGGTCCAAATTTTATCAAAAAATTACGTCAATGTTTTACCTCCGTTAACTTTTAACTGGTATAGTGGGTCAAATTTGACCCAGGAGCATACAATTTCGGTTCTTATTCCTTTTGCGTGTATGCTATGATAACGCGTCAATACGTATTTTCAATACGATACGAGCTGCGGCGGGGGGCGAACTTGCAGCGTTGTAGCTCCCGTAGGAAATGAGATACTGTCTGGGTCAAATTTGACCCACGATACCAAATACGTAAAATTTCTCATTGGGTATATTTGTTCTACTTTTTCCGTTATCAGTGAATATTTCGATAATAATTAAGCGACAAAAGTGTAATCATGATTTCATCGATACACCATAATGGATACAAAGAGCGGCAAACCGAAAATCATTCAGTTTTATAAAAAGGACCGAAAACCAGTTGTCAAAAAACTATAAATATTGAAACTTATGATATTGTCAGTTCCTAAGAAGACGTTTTGATCTTCGTTGACATTTTTTTTTTAACTATAAATTGATCTTATGAGAAAATTATATTTTTGTTATTTAGAGTATATAAGAAGTATTCTTGTTTATTTATTGTTTGAATTTTTTCAATAAAAACATATTTTTATTTTTCCCATTCATATTTATGCAAATAATACAAAAATATGCTTGTAACGACAGATTTTCTGGTGTGGGTCAAAAAGACCCACGAAGCTTGTAATGCCAAAAATAGCGATTCCAGTTAATCTATTTGATTTAAACCAGAGTTTGATTTTGACAATAAACATATTATGGATTTGATGCATTTAATAGAGTGCGGCAGGAAAACTTCCTTATTTTTAAATGTACGCCCTGAAGCAACAGTTATTGCAGAAAATATGGAACAGCACTTATTCAAAAAAGCAGGATATAACATTTTTGTCGCACCCTGTAGAAGCCTATAGAAAAATAAGATACTCCATTTGTATCTTTACACATCACTACTAAATTTGTACAAGATTGGTAACACTTGTTATGGCAGTTAACATGTCAACAGCTCCGAAGTTCCGACGAAACTTACACAATTCGGGGTATTATTTCGCGACGGCCCGCTATTTTCGCATTGTCGCAAAAGCGACGACTCAACTGCCAAAGGGTTAAATTTTTCTTTTGTCTTAGGTCACGATTAAGTCTCGCGACAAGTCGTTAACGTCGTTCATTTATTAAGGCGATTATTAAAATAATGTCTTATTATCTGTTGTTAATCGAGTAGGAATCAATTTCCGTAGCGAAAATTGGATTCCAATAGCTATTGTACTATTGTGAATCGATAACACGACGACCTGAAGTCCGCATTGAATATTTGAATCGAATAATTTTAAAATTGCATCATGGAAGACGTCATTCGTGATTCGGTCGTCAATATTTCAACCAGCTGCATATTTACTCGTCGAATCGAACCGTTTATGTAAGATTTTCACAGAATCGTCACCATCTTTTGTTTTGACGTTGCCCTAGGTGATGGTCGTTTTTTTTTTTGACGTTAAGACTACTTTTGATGGATTATGAAAATCGAAAACGCTATCTAATAAACTTGTGTAGATAATTTTGTACGCTCGCAGACGACGTTCTTCGACTTGAATTGGATGCAATCAAAATTGATTGTGTCAAAGTATCACCGGGGGAAAAAAAAACGAGGATGCGTATCCCATATTTTGGTTGCGCTCGAACCGGAGCCGAGACGAGTTCGCCTACTGACCTGGAAGACGGATCGGTTTATATTTTTATTTTGGCCGAAACAATTTTAAAAACGGCTAAATCACCGAAGTATTAAAAAAGTTTTTGCGGAGGTCGACCTTCCGCGGCCGCCCCCGAGCGGGCACATCTTCGACGGAAGCGTCGGATCGCGTCGTCCGGAATGCGTTCGTCCGAGTCGACTCTGACAGCCGGCGGACGCACTTCGAGAGCGCGCCGCGAGTCGCCGGCTCGATCCCGGGACGTCCTCCGAAGGTCGAGGGGGGCGAAGCCCGAGAGGGCGAGCGGAGGGGCCGCAACGATCGTGGAGAGGATCTCCCGCGCCGGAACGTACCCGTCTCCGACGACGACACACTTGATGGCCTGCATGGCGCCGATCCGAAGAACTCGCGGAACTACGAGACAAGCACGACTGCGAATCGCACTGACGATCGCCAACACCCGACTCGCCGTCCGCCCGCATGCGACAAAATACGACCATGCACAGAATCCAATTTTCAATCATTTAAAAATAAAAACGAGCTTCTTATCGCTTTAAAATATTTTTAACTCCGATAAAATATGATAATCTAATTTAAAAAATAGTATTTAGAATTTTAAATTTAAAAATTTAATAAAAGTTTTCTAATACATTTATAAAATCCTAACACGTTTATAATTATATTAAAAACATACAAAATGTTATTTAAGCCAAAATATATTTTGTTGCATAAATAAACATTTTAAGCATAAAATAAATATTTAAAAATCATAATAAGTTTTTTTTTTTTAATTGGTAATTATGCGGAGATTATATATTTTAAAAATATTTTGAATGTATACGATCCGTCGTCGGTTACCGGTTGACAGATCGATAGGACTGTCTGGGGTTTTCGTCTGCGACGTGGGCGTTTTGCGGCCGGGATCGAATTGGGGTTTGTTTATTTTTGTTACGGACGTAAACAAAAATATCAATCGGCCGTTTTAGATCCGGTCTGACAGATGCCGCGTCGGTATTCTCGCCCGTCGGTCTTCGAAGAGTCGCGCGGGACCGGCTGAGGATGACGACGGACCGATGACGGCGGCGAACCTCGTCCGGGAGGTTCGAGTGCGGCCGCTCCTGTGGGAGAACGGCGGCACGAGACACCCCGGTTTGCGGCGGGTGCTGTGGGCCGAGGTGTGCCGGAGTCTCGGCGTCTCCCGTGAGTCTCCGCCCTCGCCTTCCGACCCCGCATCCTTCGAGTAGCTCATGCGGTAATTCTGTTTGCAGACGTTGGCGCAGTGCAGAAAAGATGGAAGGGCTTGCGAGACACGTTTCGTAAGAAATACATGAAACATGAGACGCTGAGAAAACGCAGGCCCGAATCGAGCATTGAGAATCCTGCATGGCGACATTACTCGCCTCTGATGTTCCTCAAAGACGAAGTCCGACAACAGAGAAGGAGAACGACTGGCGACGGCAAGGAGACTCAGCGAGAGTCGTCGATCCCACTGAGCGACGAACACGTCTCGGATGAATCCGATATGGCACACGCGTCTTCCGATATGGAAGAGTCGAGCGAATCGAGCTCGTCAAAAATCATCGACACCGACAACGGAGCAATCGACGCAGATGAACTGCTAAAGAAGATCCGCCGAGATCTAGACGAAGTCAGAAAGGAGAAAGCAGAAATTCTCGACGCCATCGAGAAGGATGAAGATTTTTTATTTTTCCGTAGCCTCTTACCATACATGCGAACCCTAGACGCGAGTCAAAAATTTAATCTCCGCACAAAAATGCTACGATTCATCTGTAACTTTGTATGTGACGACCGGAATGCGCATGCCCAAATTTAATTGTCTGTCAATCGATCTCGATTTTTTTACCTTTTATATCTGTCGTCTAAGAATCAGCGGTATATGATTGAGAATATGCATAGAAGCGAATGGCAATCGATTAAAGACCTAAAATAATCTATAGATTTAAATTTCATCGAACAAAGATTGCCATCAATGTTCAATTTGTCATTATTAATATAGATGCTGTAAAATATTATTTTATAATAAACGTTATGCTAAATATAAAATACTTTTTTAATAATAAAAGCTCTATATTGTCATGGAAAATTAATTCGAAAAATAATAAATTGAATAACAAGTATCTGATAGATTTGTCATTAGAAATATATTTTTAATCAAAGGGTGAAAGCTGTTTCTCCTTCCTAAGATTATCAACAATATGTATATGATATAACGATTCTCTCGGGTTTCAAAGCAATCCGCCTACCATTGAAGAAATAATCAATATTAAAACAAAGTGTCCAACAATTCGTAAGCATCTCTTAAGCATATTCGGTAAGATCTGGTCAAGAAAGCATATACCACATTTACAGAGAAGTGCACTGAAAATCATAACGAAAGCCTATAGGACAGTCTCCGCTGCAGTGTTGCCTGTTCTGGCAGGTCTTCTACCCCTAAACTTTCAGCTGTTGGACACACAGACCTAGTGTACATTAAAATAGTTTTGGTACCAATTGCCTTAATAATAGACTTTCCACTCAACTAGCTCCTTCCAGAACTGGCTGTGAGCTGTCCAAACACCCTTATTTCCTGCAAATTCTCGCAGCAGCCACATTGGAAGGGGAAAACGTTTCCAGCAACACCTGAATCATTGAATTTTACGCCTGGTACGTATGTTTTTTATTGTGTGTGTCTGTGATGACCGGTATAAACTGGTCACAATGCGGGCACAGAGGTACGTGGTGGGACCCAAACAACAACGTACTAGTGGCATTCAAGAAAGCAATTTTTTTGTCTTCATCTCAAAAGATACTACACCAATAGCACTAACTAACACAATTTCCAACGTCTTTTCAGTAGGTTACAAATAAAAATTACACAATTTATGATCAACAATAGGTATTTCAGGCCCAACCACCAGAAAGGGTTCTTGCCAAGTATTTTTGGATGCCTGGAACACAATACTTTACTTGCGGAAAAACTGAAAGATGCCAGAACACACGAAAGACAAATAAGGATAAACCTTGAGAACGCCTTTAATTGATAAAATGTTAGACTGTTCCAAATGTTGTTTCGTCATTAAACTCTGCTGTTTGTCACCAGTAGCGTTTAATATAGTTCTAAATATTTTAGTAGACAAATTAATAAGTCATAATAAAAATACTGACACGTAATCCAAAACAATGTCAGGAATTATCCAATGAAGTGGATGATTCTTTACATGAACCGACGGACTGAGGACAAAATACCTTCTCATATTCACAGACGCCTACACTTTGATTACAAGTCCCAGGCATTGCTCCGAGTTTCTCACTCTGCTTCATGATGGACCCAGCACCCACACATTTAATTATAATATATAATTTATCAATATAATAACCGTTTAAATATTAAATATATCAACATATAGCATTAACAAACCTTATTCTATAATTTTAAATTATAGAATTATTATTTCATATTTAAGTGTAAGTAAAAATAAGCAACAAATAGTCAAAATACATTTCCTAATAATAAATTATATTGCTATTTATTCAAAAAAACATCTCATCCATAGCTCATTGTTTAACTAACAAATTAAATAACAAAATTATAATTGTATTTAACGGTAGAGATGATCAGCGTGAATATTTGAGGCTATTTCACTCTCCCATTTGTCTCCATTGTCTAAAAGCTTCTCTTTATTGTACAGTAACTCTTCGTGCGTTTCCGTTGAAAATTCAAAATTTGGTCCTTCAACGATGGCATCCACAGGACAGGCTTCCTAAAACGTCAAAAAATTACACCGTTTTAACTGCCCTTAGCTTTCGTTTATTTAAACAAAAATAAAAGAAACATACTTGACAGAATCCGCAGTATATGCACTTGGTCATGTCGATATCATAACGAGTAGTACGTCTCGATCCATCGGCTCGTTCTTCAGCCTCGATGGTAATGGCCTATAAAAAAAATGAAAATTACACAAATTTGCCAATATCGTATAAAGCATAAAGGGTGTCAGTTAATAAGCATTAACCTGAGCGGGACAGATGGCTTCGCACAGTTTACAAGCGATGCAACGTTCTTCTCCGCTCGGGTATCTTCTTAGCGCATGTTCGCCTCGGAAACGTGGACTCAGTGGACCTTTTTCAAAAGGATAATTGATGGTAGCTGGTTCCTTTAAAAATTAAATATTGATAAATCATAATTTTCAAATGCATAAATATAAATATTACATTAACGAGAGCTGATTTGTGGGCACTATCCTCCATATATTATAGATGGAGTGCTGTATCCTCCAACAAGAAGTTCCTTTTATTTAAGAAGATCATTTATCCAGAACTAACATTCCTTCGCGGACCCCCTCTTGAGCAAATTTTTTCTCGCGGACCCCCTCTTGAACAATTTTTTTTTTTTGGGGAACCTCATCCCAACTCTTGTGACTTAATTTTTCAAACAAACAAACATTTCTTTGCCAAAATAGATCTTCTTATAATATTTTATGTAAATAATTTCACGAAAATATCTTGTTCAACTACAGATAAATGTTTTTTTTATATCTTCGCGGACCCCCGAAAATGGCTTCGCGATCGGAGTCACAGAGTGTTATGAAAATATTAATATTTTTAAATGATATACATCTAAGACTATAATAATAATGGATAAATTTCATTATTGTGAAGGTGCTGCATAATTTAATCAGCTTTTTAATAATGACAATTTTATTTACCATTGAAAATAATATGAAGTAATACCTTAAAAAGATGAGCCATTACAACAGCTCCTCCTCTAAATAATTCCGTCCAGAAAAGAGTTTGAGCAGCACGATTTGTCATCGAAGTGAAGTCCATCGGGACTTCCTCATTATTGACGTACTTATATCCATCTGTGACCGATTTCGGCACATTGCTCATTGATCTAACATTTCGGATACTGCCTGTAATATTAGAAACAAATAATTCAATAAATTTATTAGAATATGCCTTAGCCAATTGAGATGGTGATTTTTTATTTAATTGCGATGTTTTGGGCGCATTTGAATGTACGATGTTGGCACATCTATCAAAATTGTTATTTATGTCTAGGTTATGCGCAGAGCAAAAAGTCAGATGTCAGTTGCGTAACACTCCATTAATATGATGGGATGATTTTTTCGCTATAATATTTAGGGATGTTTATTCAATTTAAGTTAAAGGTGTTTCGTTTACCTCTGGAAACGATCGAAAATAGCTTGACTAACGACATCGCATCTGAGCCTGACGGCAGCCGATCTGACGTTTGTCGTTCAATCGATTTTAGGTCTTAAGCCGATTTATTTTGGCCAAACCTGAATATATTTCTTAATATCCGACGACTTTTTTAATAGCTTTCCTAACAAACGCTTAATATTATTCAGCGGTCGTGTTTTGTGTATTAATAAAATAAACAAGATTGTTTTAAAATATAAATTTTATTAAAAATAATTTCGTACATATTCGGCTTCAAAAAACGAGACACGGATTTATATAATATTTTAGATCTGAATAAAATAAAAACTGCATTCAAAAGCATAAATCAGAACGCACAGCAATATAAATAAAATCAACGAGCTTTTCCAATTACAAATTATTCATATTGGAATTATTATAAATGCTCGTTAAGATACTCAATTAAATATTTATTATATTAAATATAAACGTCAAGTATTACATCATGAGTTTATTAAAAAGTTGATTAATCGACTGACAACCTTCACGTTGATGCTATTTCCTAACAATCGATAACATTGTTTTTTTGTAGTATTCTGTGGAAATGAAAATGTATCAGGAAATGCCATTAATCTAGATATTTCTTTTGGAGTGAAAAATCTAAGTTTCAGTCTTTGAACAATTTTACAATATTCATCAGTCTCCGCTTCGAATCCATCGAGGCTCTCAAATGCAGTTTGAACTTCTTCTGCATTCGATTTCGTATAAACTGATCCGGTCCCTTCCAAAAAATGCGTATAGGCTTTCGTAAAACAGCACGATCGATCCGAATCATCATAGCATATGTCCAGAACTTGCGCACGCTTTAAATATTTATAAGGCAACAGGTAAGATTCTTCTTCTATGTCGTTTTCTATTATGTCGCTTATTTTAAAAACTGGTACATTCTCGCCACCCGGCAGAGTATAACACTGCAATACAACACAATATTTTAGATAAAGATTTTAAATGTAACAAACGCAATTCAACTGGCTTCTTACCGGTTCGCCGTTTTGAAGAATTGTATGAAACTGTTTCTTCCTAGCTAGACAATAATATCGCAATCTAGAATTTGGTATTCCGAATTGATGAGGACTAAGCAAGAACTCCCGATAGTGATATCCGCGATCGTCCAAGAACTCAATGAATGAATCTCTCGTCTTCGAATTTTCGAATCCTTTGACGTTCTCCAAGAGCAAGTATTGCAAATCGGATGCGGTTCGTAAAGCATCTAGGAGGCTATCGAATGAGTCTGTGCGAGGATCTTCCGCGTCTCTTCGTAGGCCGTTCCGCGTGAAAGGTTGACAGGGCGGGGACATCAACAGGACGTTCACATTCAGCTTGTCGATCTCTTCGCCGGTTATCGACTCGATGTTTCGATTCAGCAAATTGCTGCTGGGAAAATTATGTTCGTAGACTTGATTAGCGACGGTGTTAATGTCGATGGCTGCAACAACTTCTCCATCTATTTTGGAATCTAAAATAATTTATGATTTTGTTCTTATAAAATTGTTATTAAATCTAAAATACTTATATACATAGTTTATTGAAAGAAAAAAACCTTTAAATGCAAAATGCATTCCTCCAATGCCACTATAGAGTTCTAAGACTCTATATTTTTCCATGATCACTTGAATTAATACAGATTCTTGGTTTTAATTTCAGTTTTCATTTGGCGTTGTTGATAAGATGACAGGTTAGAATCTGTATTGACTGAC